>JACBWW010000069.1:247616-312081 GCA_020086605.1 Lanius collurio
TTTGTATATTTGTATATTTGTATATTCATTTATATATTTTTCTATATCTGGGAATGTATTTATATATTTAGGTATATGCTTATTTACACCTGTGTGTTAGATAATAAATATAAAACATAAATACATAAATATATGAACAAGCATCTATAACTGCAATTGTAAATATATATTATATAAAAACGTGCACCATTTTATATTGTATATGAACAGTTAAAAAGTCCCAAACCTCCCTCTGCAGTCGCTCGAGCAGTGAACTCTGGCAGGAGGAGGAGGGGGGAATCTCCCAAAGGTGAAGCCCTTGAACACCACAGGTTTTTAATAATCCAATACCTGATCTTTTTAATTAGCTCACTGTTTTCTATAAATCTTCATTTAATGAGATCAAAGCAGCAGGAAGGAGGCTCTTCCCTGACCCCTTTGTCCCACAGCTCCCCCCGCTGCAGCAAGAAGCTTTTCCTGGGAAACTCATCGACTTCTGGCCCTAAAACCTTGGGAATGGGAGTGGAGGTGAAGGGAATGAGCTCTGGGAAGCCCTGGAGGTGCAGCTGGGATTTGCACTCTGGGGACTGGGGCTGTGGGAGGTGACTTTGGGGACCCTCTGCCCCCATTCCATGCCAGTGACATGGGCACAGGGCAGGCACCAGCTCAGCTGTGCTATCACAGAAACATAAAATCCCTCAGTGGTTTGGGTTCAAAAGGACCTTAATTCCCACCCCTGCTATGGCAGGAACACCTCCCACTGTCCCAGGCTGCTCCCAGCCCCAATGTCCAGGGATCCAGGGGCAGCCACAGCTGCTCTGGGTGACTCAGGAAGCGGGGAGAAGCAGAGGTTAAATGATTTGCCAAGAAGTTGTTCGTTAAAAGCAATGCACACAGCTTGCTCAACACTTACTGTGCACACCAAAGCAGAATGAAGATTTAAGACTATTGATAAAGGGAAGGAATCTTGACCAAAGATCCTGTTTTCGAACCTAAAACTAACTCAAACCAGCTTTAAAGTTTAGACTTGGGCCAGGGACATAAAGAGCTTGCACAGAGAAGCAAGGTGAAAAGTTCAAAACTGAGGAAGACTCTTTTACTTCATCTCAGAGACCCCTGCCCACGACCACCAGATGACACTGCTCAAGCGCTGTGCAGATGTAAATGACTTTGGGGCTCATTATAATACAAGGCTGGGCGGGGCTGGGAATGAATATGTACAGGCACGTGGGGAAACTCAAGGAATATGGAGTTTGTAACCCGAGATACACCCAGCTGAATGCATGACTTTGGAGGAGCATCCCTCACGCATCCCAGCGCTGGAATAAACATACCTACTTCACTACTTATTCCAGTAGTGGTGTCTTTTCCACGTTTCACGGGCACCCTGTGCCAGGACCTGCCTACCCTCCCATCCAGGAATTCCCAATGCCCAATATCCCTTCCATCCACCCCCTTCCCTGTGTCCTGTCCCTCCATGCACTGGGAAAAGCTCAGCTCTAATAAAAGACACAATGAAGACTTTGCCATCAGCATCCAGACATGCACAGGGCCACTGGAGCCATCTGTCATTTTTGCAGGAGTGTTTGCACATGAAAAAGAAGGTTTTTTCCCAATTTATTTGCAAATCTGATAATGCTGGGCTTAAGAACATGGTGTATTCCAAATTTCACCTCCCTCGACTGCTGCACTGCTCGCAGTGACCTGAAATGGCAGAAAAGCAGCAGCTCGGCTTTGACAGAACTCAGTGAAGTCTCAGCAAACCCATGAGCTGTGGCTCCCCTGGGCTGTCTGGGGGTACCCCCTCCCAATCATGGACCATGGATCTGACCATGGACCCCCCTGCACCCCCAGCCCCCTGCCAGGCTCCGTCTGAGCCACCATCGCCCCATCCTTCCCCACTCCGGGAGAGCCCCCCTCATCCCAAGGTCAGGAGCATCCGGACACTGCAGCCCTGAGCGCATCCCGGGAATGCAGAGGAACATTATCCAGAGGCACGGAGGTGGCACTGATTGCCACAGCGGTGCCTTTAACGAGGGCACACAGCAGGGAGGGACGGGGGGCAGCTCTGCCAGGGGGGTCCCCCCTCCTGGTTCCAAACGCCAGGAAATGAAGCCCTAGGCACCCTCTGAAGTGCTCTGTTGTCTGGGCGATTCAGAGCCCGAGCTGGACAAACAACTGACATCAGCCCGTTTAAAGCATTTAAAGGGCTGCAAGGAACAGCCACTAAACCCCTGCTGGGTTGTACTTAAACGCAAAGGACCTTGACATTTTGTGAATTTAATTTAATACCTTTGTAGAGAGAAGCAATTACAGCTACATCATTATGTGCAACAGCCATGGCTGGAGTCTCACTCTAACCAAGCGTGAAGGGATGATGTTATTTGGGAATCCTTGCCTACTCTCAGAGGCTTTTAACCTTCCCTCCCTCCCCCAGTCCTGCACCCCCGCTGCAAACTACGAGAGATTTTCCCTGCCCTGGGCTCTGCCCGTCTCTACAGACTGGAAAACCCAGCGGAGAAGACTTCAAAGCACCGTGCTGGTGAGAACAAAGGAACATTTGGGAAAAGGCAGGAATGTTTCTTGATCTATGTTCTGTAGAGATTTTATCCTGAGTAAGAGTCTCAGGGAGTAAGTTAGTAATGGCGAGTAAGTTTAGATGGGATATTGGGAAGGAATTCCTGACTGGGAGGGTGAGGAGGCCCTAGCAGGGGTGGAATGGGATGGATTTAATGTCCCTTTGAATGCAACTGGTTTTGTGGTTCCGTGACCGAAATGCTCTGTGAGCCCTCGGTGCTGGAGGGGCACAAACCACCGGGCAGCAGGATTCACCCAGGCTGTGTGGAAGCAAAACAACTTTGTGCTCTCCTGCTACAAATGTCGTGTAAAATCCCGGACACAGGGAAGGGAAAGGGCTGCAGAGCTGCTCCCTCCCTGCTCCGTGCCCTTGGCAGAGCCCTCTGGCCCAGCCCGGCCCACGGGAGCTGCTGTGGCTGTGCCAGGGTGATCATCGGGAGCTCCAGAAGGTGCTGAGCAGGAATCGCAGAATCCCAAATCCTGCAGGATGGAGGAGAGCCCGTGGATCCCTGAGTCCAGCCATGACCCAGCAGTGCCAGGGCCACCAGAGGATGCCTTTGGAGCACTGAGTGTGTCCGTGCTGGGGGAAGGAGCTCCCGGGCAGCTCCCTTGGGCACCCGGGTGGCAATGCCCTGCTCTGGGATCAGGGCCAGGGATCGCTTTCCCTGCTGGGGTCTCACTGATTGCTGGGACAGGGGATCTCCCAAACCTCTGTCACTGACCTGAGAGTTGGTCTTTGCTGCTCTGAGGACGTTTATTTCTGCCAGCGAGTGGGAGCTGTCCCTGCCCGCAGCAGGGGTTGGAATGGGATGGGCTTTAAGGTCCCTTCCAACCCAAACCATGCTGGGATTCCAGGGAAGGCCCCAACACTGAGCTGTGAGAGAGGGGTGGGGTGTCGAACCCCCAGAAATATTTCAATGTAGCAAATATTGGCACAGGCACAAAGAGCAAAGGGCGGAGCTGTGACACCCGAGGTGATCCTGAGGGATTTGCTGCAGCAGAACTCATCCCACTGAGGGCAGGGGAACGGCCTGTGGGCAGAGCCCATGGAAAGGGGAGTGCAGGGCTCATGGACGGCCAAGGGCCTGGGGCATCCCTGGGCTGCTGACATCGGGCTGGTTTCAGCACCAAGCCCAGGATTTGAGGACAATTTTGAATCCTCACTCAGTGGTCAGACCATCAGCTGTGTGTGCTTTGCTGCATCCCTCCCTGGGCACCCCTCCCTGGCACCCATCCTCATCACCACCACCCTGAGCACAGCAAAACACCCCAAAGTTACAGCCAGGAGCTCCTGGCATTCCCAGTTTGCACCTCCACAAGTCCCTGACAGGAGGGGGCTCAGGGGGGGTCGGGCTCTGCTCCCAGGGAACAGGGACAGGAGGAGAGGGAATGGCCTCAGGCTGGGCCTGGGGAGGCTCAGGGTGGGTATTGGGACAATTCCTTCCTGGAAAGGGCTGTCCAGCCCTGGCACAGCTGCCCAGGGCAGGGGTGAAGTCCCCATCCCTGTGATGCCTTGAGAGGCCTCTTAGAAACAGACACTAGACAGCAGTAAGAGAATAAAATAGGTATTTATTTGAAAAGCCTTCAAAGGTACCACTGGGGAGCCGAGATGGACCCCAAGATGGACCCCAGGTCCCGAGTTCTTCACACTTTTATAGGGTTGGTTCATTCACATATCAGGGTTAATTCTCCAATTAAAGTTTCAGCTAATGATGTAATTCCCCCAGCCTACCCCCCCTCCAGAGGCCCTCTGGTAGGCCTAAGACTGTCCAGGTGTCCTGGAAGGGCAGGCCTTTGTTATGTCTACCTAGCACAAGGGAGCAGAAATTATCAGGGTGCAGGAAACCTCAGAGTTCCACTCTAAGCAGTACAGAATTTGAAAAACATAAAGGTTAAAACCTAAGGCATCACCTGGAGGGGTTTAAAAGCCCTGTGGATGTGGCACTTGGGGGCATGGCAGTGCTGGGGAAATAGCTGGAGTCAGTGGACTTCCGGGGCTTTTCCAACCTAAATAATTCCCTGATTTCCAGCTGTTACCTATGCTGTGTGTGTGTGCACAGGGACACACAGACACAGCCAGCCCTTGTATCCTGAGCTCCTCCAGCCCTGGCAAATGGAATTCCTTCCTCTCCTGCTGTCCACCCCCAACTCCCTGCAGGTTTGTTTTCCTCTGTGCCTGCGGTGGTAAAGTCACGGAAGAGGAGAAGAACTCTCTCACCTGCAGCAGGAACAGCAAAAGGGGCTCTTCACACCCAAACAACACCAAGGAGTGAAATCCAGGGCAGGGCCTGGAACACGGTGTGGAAAACAAACCTCTCCAGGAGTCAGGGAGAGCAGAGGGGCTCGGCAGGATGGAACAGGAGTGGGAAAGGTCAGCAGAGCCGGGGAAAGCAGGAGGTCAGGCAAGAAGCACTCGGTCAGTGCTGGCAGGAGGAACAAAGAGTGCCCAGGATAATGAGGAACAGGGCTTGTTCTCTTGCTGGAGCTGCAGTGCAGCTCGTGGGGGTTTTTGGCTTGTTACAGAAAAAGATTAAATACAGCAGTAATCAGAGAATACAGTGGAAGCAATTGTGAGCTGGAAAAAATAAGAGAAAAGAAAAAGAGGGAAAGAGATATGATGAGAATAATAACTGCAAAGAACACAACCAGCTAAGTAGGCAGCAAATTGGGAGATAATTGAATCATTTAAATAAGGATGGAAAGAAAAGTTCATATAATGGGTGTAAGGGTTCATGTGAGGTGGTTGTGCTCTCTGCAGCCCCAAAAAGAAATCAAGTGCTCCACTTGGGCAGGAAGAGTTTCCAGAGGTCTCCTAAATTTGTGTGTAGGACCATGACCTGCTGCAGCCCTGAGAGTACTGAAACTCCCTCCCCCAGTTTTTTACTTGCAGTCATGGAATCCCAGAATGGTTGGGGTTGGAAGGAGCCTCAAAGCCCACACATCCCACCCCTGCCATGGCAGGGACACCTCCCCCTGTCCCAGGCTGCTCCCAGCCCCAATGTCCAGCCTGGCCTTGGGCACTGCCAGGGATCCAGGGGCAGCCACAGCTGCTCTGGGCACCCTGTGCCAGGGCCTGCCCACCCTCACAAGCTGTTTCCTCGACTCAATTCAGTGTTGAAAAGCTCTTTATCAAATTTTTCCACATGACTTGTAACAATTATATGAAAAATCTATGCTGTCACAATGTGTGATTGCAGCTCAGCTCAATCCTGTGTCCTGCTCTGAAGGTCTGAACTCCTCAGGTGAGGCTTTGTGTGCTCACCCTGCAGAGCCAGGGGTGAAGGTTTGGGGCAGGGGCTCACTGGGGCTTTGGGGGCTGTGTGTAGGATCGCTTGTTAAGGGACGGCCACTGCAGGGTGGAGGAGCTCTCGCTCCCCCCTGCACAGCTGCCTCACATTCCCAAACTGCACTTGTGGGATCAGCAGTGCCAGGCTGTGCCCTGGGCTGTGGCTGTCCCTCTCCCTCTGCCCACCCCTGCCTCTCCTGCTCCCCTCCCACGTCACCCACGGTGGCTGTCACAGCCCGAGCGCCCCATGGTGCAGTTTCACGTTTGCACATTCCTCTTTCACAGTTTGAATTTCTCCGTGCCCCGAGGTGTTTTCATTTCCATTTATCCCGGCTGTTATTTTGCTGTTCCGGAGGGTTTTTGTCAGGCTGCTGACAGCTCCTCAGTGCTGAAGGAGAGCACGACTTGCTAACAAGTTGGCTGGTGCGGTGCCCCACAAATCCATTTTTGCTGTGTGTTTTCTCCTCACGACACCTCAATTCCCAACTAACGGCTTTGAGATGGCGAGCTTGCCCGAAGGACACCTTTCCTGCCTGTTGTTAAACCTGTGAAATCGTCACGGTCATTAGAGCATTGGGGATAATGAGAAATGAAATCTCTCTGTCTGGGCTCTCAGACCTGACCTTTTGTTTGTTCTAAATATGTCAAATACATCAAATACAGAAGGGTGATAACATTTCTCTTCAAAAACCACTTTGAGATGTGATGATGTTTTACGAGGATAATTAACAGCCCTGATCTGAGCAGCCTGGGATAGTGGGAGGCATCCCTGCCCAGGGCAGGGGTGGAACAAGATGTGCTTTGAGGTCCCTCCCAACCCAAACCATTCCGGGATTCTGTGACATGATTTGGTCAGGACTGAAGGAGAGTGAACGAGGTGTTCATCCTTCACTGGCAGTGAGGAGGGCTGGATCCTGCAGCAGGGCTGGTCAGGAGAGCTGGGCACTTCTGTCCAGGGCCAGGTGTCCATGGCTGCATCCCAAACTCAGGAGCCCAGACTTGGGAGTGGATGCTCATCCATCACCTTCCAAAGTTCAGCAGGACAAGAGGGAACGGCCTCAGGCTGGGCCAGAGGAGGCTCAGGGTGGGCATCAGCAGGAATTTCCCCCTGGAAAGGGTGCTCAGGCCTTGGAACTGCCCAGGGAGGGTTGCAGTGTCCATCCCTGGAGGTGTCCAAGGAATTCCTGGAGGTGGCACTCAGAGCTCTGGGCTGGGGACAAGGTGGGCTGGGAGGGCTTTTCCAACCTCAGGGATCTTGGAATTCTGTTCCATTCCATGAATTATGTCCTGCAGTGTCACAGGGCAAACAGAGATGTCAGGGAGTCCCTACACAGCCTGGATTCCTCTCAGTCTTCCGTACCTTATTATTTTTGAACACAATCTCACAAAAATCGAACCCCTCTCACCGCGAGGAAGGAGATTTGCTCATGCCAGAGGCTGGATCTGGGCATGATTATTCCAAGAGAGTCGGGGCTGGTGTGGGGGCTGACGTTACATGGCCGGACTTGGCTTTTGTTGCCATCGAATGATCCCACACAGCTGCAGAGGCACCGGGCACAGTGTGTGTCACCACCCTGCAGGCGAGGCTCCCACGGACAGGGAATGATGCTCAGTGTGTCTGTGCATCCCCGATAGCTGAGCCCGGGACAAACAGATTTGCTGAAAACATGGGGGAGGAGATAGAAACCAGGACTTTTTGAGGGAATTTGCCCAGTGTGAGCCCAGCAGATACCTGCTGTTTGCCCAGGCAGCTGGCAGGGAGGGTCACTCCAGGTGCCACCCTCACTGCCCGAGGGGGGAGTTTGGGACTGAGCAGCACAGATTGGAAAGCCTGCAGTAACCCCTGTCCTTACAAAGGGAAACGCTGCTCCTTTATTGGAAATCTCGGAGTGGGAAGCTTAACTCAGCCTGAAAGGACTCTTGGAGATCAGAGGGAGCAGCACTGAGCTGAGGCTGCTGGCACAGGAGCTCAGCTGCCACCTCACCCTGCACTGAACACGGGGGCCTGAGGCCTCTCTTCCCTCTAAAGCAGCCCCTAAAATTGCTGGCATTGCTGTTCCTGCTGCCGGAGGTTCTGCCTGCAGCCCATGCTACAGAAACTCTGGGGAACTTGGTAAGAGGAAGGATGGGTGCTGATGTCTTTACAAACAGCTGGATGGGAGAGGATCTTTAGGAGAAATGGGAATTAGTGTCTTTGAGATGGGTGTTAATGTCTCTGCCAGCCTCAGGACACAGGTTTGTCACAGAACCCTGACAGTCTGACTCCCGAATTTTAGCATAATGTGATGCCTTCAGTTTTACCTTTCATATTTTTCAAGTCCTGCAGTGCCTGGTGTGGAACTCTGCAGTTTCCTGCAGCCTGTTATTCTCTGCTCTCTGTGCCAGGCAGACATAACAAAGCCTCTCCAGGCCCGCTCTCCAAGGACACCCAGGCCGTCCTAGGCCCAAAAAGTAGAAACCAAAAGCCTCAAAGGGGGGCAAACTTGGGGGAATTACACCATTAACTGAAGCTTTAATTGGAGAATTATCCCTGATATGCAAATGAACCAAACCTATAAAAGTGTGAAGAACTCGTGACCTGGGGTCCATCTCGGGGTCCATCCTGGCAACAGCCTCTGGCTCCCCAGGGGTACCTTTGGAGGCTTTTCAAATAAATTCCTGTCTTTATTCCCTTATTCTTGTCTAGCCTCTGTTTTTAGGTGACCACTTTGGGCATCAAATGGACAAATGGATCCGCACAAAGTCTACTGCAGAGCCGCCTTCCACTCCAAGGACAGCCTTTCCTGGGCAGGCAGTTTGAAACCTGCTCCCCACAACTCACAATGAAGATGCACTGGAGTGGTTTTTTGGACTGCAGCCTCCTCCAGACTGTTTATTGTTGACTGTGCCGCTTCCAAACGGTGATGGGCTTGAATTTAGGGAAACAGGATGGCCCTGACAGATGCAAATGGTGGCTCCTGGCAGCTGGAAGATGAGCAGCTGAAAGGGAAGGCATTTGCTGGGAGCTGGGAGCCTTGGCAGCAGCTCAGGCTCTAAAAGCCCACCACTGCTGCTGGTGGATGCTTTGCATCACGGATCATCAAGCTCATCATAATGGGAAGAGGCGTGAAATTTGGAGAGAAGTGGCAAAACCATGGTGATGGTTCCTCCCTGACTGCCTCCCTCGCTCTGCCGCAGTGTGATGGCCAAGAGTGGGGTCTGTGGCAGCACCAGGAGCCCACCGGGAGGGGGCTGGCACGGGGCAGGGCAGAGCTGCGAGGGCTTTGTCTGGGAGCTCAGGGAAGTCCCGTGGCACAGCAGGAAGCAGCTGATGGAGGAACAGATGTCCACGTCCCTTCCTTCTTGTGGAGAGATGACAACAGCTGGGCTGGAGCAGGGCTGGGAGAAGAGGATTCAAACAAACACGGCTGTACCAGGAGTTATTTGTGTGCTGGAGGCACTGTTCAAACAGCAGCTTGTTCTCACTGCTGGTGAGAGGCTGCTCGGGGCAGGTGGTGCCCAGTGCCATCCCGGAGCCCTGCAGTGGCTGCTCGGGGCAGGCGGTGCCCAGTGCCATCCCGGAGCCCTGCAGTGGCTGCTCGGGGCAGGCGGTGCCCAGTGCCATCCCGGAGCCCTGCAGTGCCTGCTCGGGGCAGGCGGTGCCCAGTGCCATCCCGGAGCCCTGCAGTGCCTGCTCGGGGCGGTGCCCAGTGCCATCCCGGAGCCCTGCAGTGGCTGCTCAGGGCAGGAGGTGCCCAGTGCCATCCCGGAGCCCTGCAGTGGCTGCTCGGGGCAGGCGGTGCCCAGTGCCATCCCGGAGCCCTGCAGTGGCTGCTCGGGGCAGGCGGTGCCCAGTGCCATCCCGGAGCCCTGCAGTGGCTGCTCGGGGCAGGCGGTGCCCAGTGCCATCCCGGAGCCCTGCAGTGGCTGCTCGGGGCAGGCGGTGCCCAGTGCCATCCCGGAGCCCTGCAGTGGCTGCTCGGGGCAGGCGGTGCCCAGTGCCATCCCGGAGCCCTGCAGTGGCTGCTCGGGGCAGGCGGTGCCCAGTGCCATCCCGGAGCCCTGCAGTGGCTGCTCGGGGCAGGCGGTGCCCAGTGCCATCCCGGAGCCCTGCAGTGGCTGCTCGGGGCAGGCGGTGCCCAGTGCCATCCCGGAGCCCTGCAGTGGCTGCTCGGGGCAGGCGGTGCCCAGTGCCATCCCGGAGCCCTGCAGTGGCTGCTCGGGGCAGGCGGTGCCCAGTGCCATCCCGGAGCCCTGCAGTGGCTGCTCGGGGCAGGCGGTGCCCAGTGCCATCCCGGAGCCCTGCAGTGGCTGCTCGGGGCAGGCGGTGCCCAGTGCCATCCCGGAGCCCTGCAGTGGCTGCTCGGGGCAGGCGGTGCCCAGTGCCATCCCGGAGCCCTGCAGTGGCTGCTCGGGGCAGGAGGTGCCCAGTGCCATCCCGGAGCCCTGCAGTGGCTGCTCGGGGCAGGCGGTGCCCAGTGCCATCCCGGAGCCCTGCAGTGCCTGCTCGGGGCAGGCGGTGCCCAGTGCCATCCCGGAGCCCTGCAGTGTGTGAGCAGCTCCTGGCTGGGCCACCAGCCAGGGCCGTGCCAGGGAGGGTGGCAGCGATGCAGTGGCCCCAGAGTTGGTGGCCAGGACACCAACCTTGCCCTGTGCCAGGCTGCTCCAAGGCACGTCCAGCACACGGAACACTTCCAGGGATGGAGCTGCAGCACCTCTCTGGGCCAGGGTTTTAATGCTCTCAGTGAAAAATCCCCTTTGCTGAGCCATTCCCACTGCCAAGGCGTTTGTCCCTGGTTTTCCTGGGTGTCCCAAGCTCTGGAGTGGTGCCGGGGCAGTGCCTGGCCTGGGAGCTGTGCCAGACCCAGCCAAGGGCCCCATCCTTTGACAGAGGGCACCGGCCATGGAGCATCCACCCTTTGAAGCATCCAAGCAGTGACAGAATTATGTCACCAGTCTGTCCCCTCACCCCACGGGCTGAGGGGGGGACACAGCACAAGGGTGGCTGAGGCAGCAGCTGAGGCTGGGGGAGAATCCCCCCTGGGCACGAAATACAGATTTATTTTGGAATCACAGAGCCCTTTGGGTTCTTAGACCACAGAGTCCAGCTGTTCCCCCAGCACTGCCACCACTCACCCACGTCCCCAAGTGCCACATCTGCTTTGCCTTGGGCCAATCCTTTGGAGCATCCCATTCCAGCAGGATAAAGGAAAACCAGTTAAGCAAAGGGAGGAGCTGCTACAACAAGCACTCCCTGCCAGGCTGCCATGGCGAGGGTTTTTATCACAATTCAAATTTCAGAAGAATAAAACCTGCACTTGCACCTGCACATCAAAGGGACAAGGCCTCTGTTTCAGTCCTGACCTGTGTAAGCCATTTGTAAACTGGATTCTGTGGTTTGCTGTGAATTTCCAGAATATTTTATAAGGCAAATATCTTCCTGGGCCATTGGGTGAGGAGCTGGGACAGACACCAAAGGCTCACACCCACATGGACAGGAGTATCCTACACTTGCTGTATCCAACTTGTGTCCTGGCACGGCTGCCAGAGGGGACACTTCATCCTTGTGGAAAGGTTAAATCCATCATTTATCTAAAAATGGGATTTTAAATGGGATTTTTAAAAGAAAAATCAAAATCCTGAGTGGTTACTGTATGGCCAAGTACTGCCAATGTCCCAAGTGCACGGATATCAATACGCAGCTTTTTGCCTCCTTTAAGGCACCAGCAGCTTTTTATTGAACACATAAACCGAAATTTTAGCATTAATAAATAATAAAGGGAAATGATTTTGTGTTTCCCCTGTTTTTCACTGGGAAGCAGCTTTGCCTCTCTCCGGTGAGGACTGACAGGAGTTTGCTGCGGGGTGAGGAGGTGCCAGCCCTGAGGAAAGGTGTGAAATGCAGAGTCCGGGCGGGCTGTTCAGTGCTAAACGCGGGTAAAGCTTCCCGAGGGGAAGGGAATCGAGGTTGGGGCTCATTAACACTTCAGGAATTACCCCCTCAGGGTCAGGAATAGCAAAACGTGGGCCCAGACCCCGTGTGGAATTGTTCAGTGTAATGATCACGGAATTTCCTCTCCTGTTTGTGACCTTCAGGGATTGAGGCCATGGAAGATCATCAACAGATGTTTCCTGGGGACACTTAACAGGGAATGGGGTTATTTAGAGCATTTATCAGGAAATCCGGAATGCTTTGGGTTGGAAGGGACCTTAAATCCCACCCAGTGCCACCCCTGCCATGGCAGGGACACCTCCCACTGTCCCAGGCTGCTCCCAGCCCCAATGTCCAGCCTGGCCTTGGGCACTGCCAGGGATCCAGGGGCAGCCACAGCTGCTCTGGGCACCCTGTGCCAGGGCCTCCCCACCCTCACAGGGAGGATTATTTCACTTGGTGGATTGTTCTTCCACTGGGCTGGGGGGACACAGGGGACACTGCCCTGGCACCAGGGCTCAGCCCATGGCTGGGGACACATTTCCAGGACCTAAAGGGGCTCCAGGAGAGCTCTAGAGGGACTGGGGACAAGGCCTGGAGGGACAGGACCCAGGGAATGGCCCCCAGTGCCAGAGGGCAGGGCTGGATGGGATCCTGGGAATTGGGAATTGCTGGCTGGGAGGGTGGGCAGGGGCTGGTCTGGAATTGCCAGAGCAGCTGTGGCTGCCCCTGGATCCCTGGCAGTGCCCAAGGCCAGGCTGGACATTGGGGCTGGAGCAGCCTGGGACAGTGGGAGGTGTCCCTGCCATGGCAGGGGTGGCACTGGGTGGGATTTGAGGTCTCTTCCCACCCCAACCATTCTCAATTCTGTGCCTGTGGCACCGGGCTGTGGCCAATGGGTTGGCAGTGCTGGGGTTTTGGAGGGCTGGCAGCACATGCCCATGTGATTGGGGGCCAGGAGGGTCAGTTAAAGCTGCCTGGGAGGAAATGAAGCCTCTGGAAGTGCTGAGTGGTGCCTGCAGTGCCTCTGGCAGTGCCTGGGCTCAGCACTCCAGGTTCCCCAGGCTGTGGGACACTGCCACATCTGTGTGACATCAGCAGTGTGCCGTGCATCCTTCAGGGGTTTTTTATTCCTATTTTCATCTCCCTTTTACCTGAACCCTGGCACAGAACCCACCTCAGCCAGCTCACAGTCTCCAGTTCTTCTCCCTGATCTGTTTTTATTTTGCTTTACCATTTCTCCATGGGGCAGTGCATGATGAGCTGCGGGGGAAAATCCCCTTCCATAAGGGGATGATCCAAGACAAAGCCTCATTTCCTCCTTCAGGGCTCATTTTTCCTTTCATAAAATGCCTTTCCGAGCTGCCTCTTGCTGTGTTTGTTTCCTCCCAGTGCCATATGGCTCCGTGGCTGCTGCAAGGGCTGTAAATAACTCAGCAGGAGGAGGTGACACAAAGCAGGGCCTGGTGAGCAGGAGAGTCCTCTGAGCAACAATTCCCACTGGAGCACCGTGACAGGGCACAACGGAGAGGAGATGGAATCTGGGAATTCTGTGCTTCATCACAGCTGGGATTCAGCCCAGGCTGGGCAGCAGCAGAGCAGGGAGCGCTGGTGTAGTACAAAGGTTCAATTAATTACATTAAATTTTAGAGTTGTGGAATGGTTTGGGTAGGAAGGGACCTCAAATCCCACCCATTCCCACCCCTGCCATGGCAGGGACACCTCCCACTGTGCCAGGCTGCTCCCAGCCCCAATGTCCAGCCTGGCCTTGGGCACTGCCCGGGATCCGGGGGCAGCCACAGCTGCTCTGGGCACCCTGTGCCAGGGCCTGCCCACCCTCCCAGGGCAGAATCTCTTGCCTATCTCTGACCTACGTTTTCGGCCTTTCAGTCCCAACCCAAGTGCTCTGCTCTGGGCTCTCAGCTCTCCAGCTCTGACAAGGTGCACCACAGTGCCAGATCAGAACTTGGGATACTCTGAGAGATCCAGAGGTTCGGCAGGTGGGAATCTGAACAGGCAAGGGTGGTCGGAGCTATTCCAGGGAAAGCTGCTTTTCAAGATTTCCCTTCCCCTCTCAAACCGTTCTGGGATTCTATGAGAACATGAACTATCCCCAAACCTGACTGCCCCCCTAACCTGTCCCCAAACCTGACAGCCTCCAACCTGACAGCTCCCAAACCTGACTGCCTAAACGTGACCATCCCCGAGGCCTCCCCAGCACCTGGCAGGGTGAGGAGCTGCTGAGGGAGGGAGGAGAACTGCAGAACAAGCATGGACTGATTTTCCAATGGGCATCGAGCATTTGCTGGGCAACTTGAGAGCTTTGGTTTTAAAAGTCCAGTGCCAGCTTTTCCATGAGGATGCAGCATGGCCTAAGATTCCTGTTCTCAGTAGGGAAATTCAGAGGTAACTCAGTACCCTGTCTGTACCCTGTGTGTTATTGCTGATATCACACAAACCCCTGCATTTATCGATCTCTGTGCTGGGCTCTGCCGATGCTGTCGGTAATTCCAGATCCCTGCCCTGCCCTTTCCCTTGTTTCCCAACATGAAGGGCAAAACCCTTTTAAGATGTTCAAGGGAAATTACCATCCTTGAGCTTTACACTCATTCTTTTGATTGCCACCATGATTTTTAAAGTGTGCAGAGCTGTGACTGCAGATCAATTTTTCTATTTTTTCCAGACCTTTGTCCCTTGCTTTTGTTACAGAAGGAAATCCAATGTGTGCCCCGAGGTGCTGGAGATGTCAAGTGATTTCAGGCTGTGGAACCAGGTGAGCCAGACCTGTCCACTGCTGCTTCCCTCAGCCTGGGAGCTCCCAGAGTGCCAGGACAGGCCAGCAGGCAGGGCTGGCTCTGGCTGAGGGACTGCTGCTCCCCAGGGCTGGGGGATGCAGGAGGAGCAGGGATGGAAATGCCCAAGTGCTGCTCAGCCCTGGATGGAGGGATAAATCCAGGGCTGCAGTGGTCGCCTGGTTCCAGGGTTCCCCTTTTTCCCTCCTCTCTGCCTGGGGAACTGCCAGAATTCCAGCAGCTCTCTCAGACACAGAAAATACTGAACAGTAAAAAATCCTCTTTAGGCAGCACCTCCCTGAGCTGCTGGTCCTGCCCCGCTGCCCATCCCGGAGGTTCTGTGGGAGGTGCCATGGTGTTGGCACATCCAGGGATCTCGGGGGTTTGGCTGTCTGGGCTCCAGGCTCGGTGTTTAATTCATCCCCAAAAGGGAACAGGCAGAGGGTGCTGCAGCACAAACACAGTGCTTTGTATCCAGCAGCTGGGAGGGCACTTGGAGGGGCTTTTCCCACTGCTGCTGCTGCAGGAAGCACAGCAGAGGGCTTGTTTTGGGGGGCACAGCAGCTTGGGGGGTGCTGGGAGCTCCCCCCCAACCCAACAGCCCTCAGCCCTGTGTCAGCACCTGGCTGGCACTGCTCAGGTGACTCCTGAAACAACAGCAGGAGGAGAAAGTGTCAGAGCACAGAAATCCCTGACAAGGCAAGAAAATCCAAGGTTTTAACACAGTGCCAAGAAAGAAATGGAAAGTGCAAAGCTTGCAAAATAAATGCAGAATCCCGAATGGTTTGGGGTGAGAAGAGACCTTAAATCCCACCCATCCCACCCCTGCCATGGCAGGGACATCTCCCACTGCCCCAGGCTGCTCCCAGCCCCAATGTCCAGCCTGGCCTTGGGCACTGCCAGGGATCCAGGGGCAGCCACAGCTGCTCTGGCAATTCCAGCCCAGCCCCTCCCCACCCTCCCAGCCAGCAATTCCCAATTCCCAGGATCCCATCCAGCCCTGCCCTCTGGCACTGGGGGCCATTCCCTGGGTCCTGGCACTATTTGGTTCATGTCACTTCTGCTCAGTTACTCTGCATTAACCAGACCAGAGTCGGGCACTGCTTTCTGCTGGGTTTCTGAGAGAAATTGGGATGGGATTTTTAGAGCTGCCAGTTCTGTGGAACCCCCTCCCTTGTGTCTCTGTCACTTTATAACAGGAATCACCCCACGGGGAAGCTCAGGATGAGAACCTGGGATACGGAATTTGCCTGGGCCAGCAGCAGGAGCTTGGATGGGATTTAAGGTCCCTTCCAGGACAGCATCCTGGGATTCCAAAGCAGGGAACAGCTCCCAACTGTGTTTTGCAGCTCAGCATTTCCCATTTTCTGCAGCTCCAGCACTTTCCTGGCTGGGAGAGGCTCCCTGGGAGCTGTTCCCGCAGACAGGCCTTGGCTCTCAGCTTTCTCTCTCCCAACTCCAAGGAATCTCATTCTGGTACAGCAGATTCTGCAAACCCTATGATTTTCCTTGTCAAAACAATGTGTACAAGTGTGGGATTTTGACATTAAGACTTTCAGGCTAAATTTTGATTGGGTAAATTTAAAAATACTGTCATTTATCAACCAGTTCTTCTCAGTTATGAAGGCAGTGAGAAATAATGATGGATACAGGGTTGGGAACTTCTCCTTCAATCTTCTCTGGCCTGTCATTAAAAAAATATTGCAGCTCAGTCCATGGCCTGTGCATTTGTCTTCCATGAAATTCTGCAAGGTCAAAGGATTGTCAACAGAACATCAATATCCACAATATATTATCCTGTGTCTTGAGAACAAGTTCAGAAATAACAAGTTTGCTGCCAGCCTGGTAATACCAACTTACATCAGTCATTTATCAGCAGCTGGAATTGATAAAGAAGAAAATCTCTTTGCCAGGGCTGTTGTTTTCTTGGGTTTTTTTTCACATTGGTTTGTTGTGTTTCAGGGCTGTCAGAAATTCCTGCCTCAGTACAGCTGCTGCCAGTAGGAGGCTTGGAAATGCTAAGTTTTAATTTATAAATATTGCCAGTTTTGCTTTAGGGTGCACCAGGGAGTGTTTTATGGGGTCATTAATTCCTGTCTCCAGTGTGATGGGTTGGTGTCTTCATTCCCTGGGGGAACTTTACTCACAATCCCGTGGAACAGGCCTTGGAGGGCCTGATGCCAGCATGGCCCTTTGTGCCCAAATTAATCTGGGTAATTCTCCTTCCAAAGCAGTTGACTGAAGAGCCCCACACAGAGAGCAGAGTTTGTGCACAGGCTTCAAACCCCTCCTGGGGGGCTCTGGGGACTGAGGTCTGGGCTTGGCGGATTTCGGAAAATCCTGGAATGGTTTGGGTTGGAAGGGAACTCAAAGCCCACCCAGTGCCACCCCTGCCATGGCAGGGACACCTCCCACTGTCCAGGCTGCTCCAAGTGTCCAGCCTGGCTTTGGGCACTGCCAGGGATCCAGAAACAACAGCAAGGAAAGAATTTCTTCCCAATACCTGCTCTAAACCTCTCCACTTTTTAAACTCAGGATTTGTGCTCTGGTTTCAGCAATGTTCATCACCAAAACAAACAAATAATCCCTTTTTCTCTCCCACCACCCCCAATCAGCATTTTTGGTTTGTGTTAAGGTGAATGTTGTCCTCTCATGGTAACACCAGGGACAAGTGTGGAAGGCAAGGCCACTGAAGCATCCCTTGGAATAAAACTGGGGATTCTAACTCTGCAAGTGAGAGTGGAAATGGTGTGGGTGGTAGGTGTAAACTGGTGATTTTGGGAAGGGGGTTCCCCAGGTGATTTAAAATGCAATTTCAACTCCTTCATTTCAGTTTTAAAAAAATGTGCAGTTGCAATAATTCTGGGGTGATTGATCAAACTCAGGATCAGCTGGTCCTTATCAGACCCTACCTAATCTAAGCTGCCCCTTCTCAGATGTGGGAGGGCTGTGGCCCTTAAAGGAGGCACTGGGAGGGGCTCTGGTTTTTGCACGGCAGGGTTGTGGTGGGTGGTGCTGGAGGTGAGTGACTGGGGGGGTGCAGCAGCAAAATGTCCAAGTTTGAGTTCTTATTTTTGTTTTCCTGCTCTTGTGATGCTGGAATGTGGGAGAAGCATAACTGGTTTAGTCTGGTTTAATGTGAATATTCAAAGAAGCTGCTGGAAAGGGGTTAAAGCCTCCAGGAGAGTGGGTTGTGACAGTGTGGCCGCTGTGGGTTCTGTGCTGAGGGTAATTTAGAATTGGCTGCTGTGGTTTTTTAGTGGTTGTGTCCTCTCCGTGCTCAAGGCAGCAGAGCACAGGTGAGGGATCCCCAAATCTCCTGAAATGCTCTGGTTTAGCCTCCCTGTCTGGAAACAAAGAGTTAATGGACGGGCTGAGCTGCTCCTGCAGCTCCTGCCCAGTGCCCACACTGGTCCTTGGGCCAGACTGGACTGGAGGGAGGAAGGGGAAAAGCCCTTTGGGTTCCTCTGGGAGCTCAGAACCCGCAGCAATTCCACCTTAGGGAGCTGAATCCTCCTTTTGTGCTCCCAGCAGTGACTTCTGGTGCTCTGCTGTGTGGGAAGGGGGAGTGCTGAAGATGGGCAGGGATGCTCCAGGTCTGCCTGGGCCTGCTCAAGGCTTTGTTGTGGAGTTGGCCTCAGATTCCCAAGAATTTGTACTTAAATTGCTAAAAAGAGGCACGAATTGAACAGTGCCTGGGTGTGGTGTGTGCTCAGCTGAGCTCCTGCAGTGGGAATGAGCTTGGGAAAATTGTCCTTCCAGCCTGTGAATGATCTCAGAGGAAGTACAGGGATATGGGATCTCTGGGCCTCACAGATTAATTTAAACCTGGTTTAAACCTGCACTTCATGAGGATAGTCTTGTAATGGTTGTTCTTTTGTTGTACTTTTTTCTTAACCTGATGCCTTCAGTTCCCTGTGTTATTCCTGCTTTTGGCTTGTTTGTCTCTTCCCAGGCAATCCATGAGAAGTGAGCAGGCAGTGCAAAAAAAAAAGCCTTTAAAAAGTTCACACCTCCTGTTCCAGAATGATACAAGGCTGTTTTGTTTTTCAGTGCAGCAGTAACAGGTTTTTTCAGTATTTTTAAGAGGGGTGAAATAAAAGCAGCAGTTTAAGCTGTCTTTAAGGTGTGTGGATGAACGGGGGTGAGTGCTGTAGGTGAGAGTCACTGAGGTGTAAAACACAAAAACGGGCTGGGAAGGGGTGAGAATGATGGGAGTGCTGCAGGTGCAGTGCCAGGGTGATGAAAGGTGCAGGGTTGGTGTCCCAGGGGGGCTGATGTGTGCAGCAAGCCCTGGGGGCTTTAGTGGGAGCCTGGGAATGGACCTGCAAGGGCCTCTGGTTCCAGAGGTGTTTGTGGTACAGCAGCCTCAGCCCTTTCTCACAGGACTGGCTCTCCAGCCCCTCAGTGGCTCGTTGTGAAGCCTTTTTGGAGGGTCTGTGAAGAAATGAATAACAAATGGCTCTGTCCCTGCCCTGCTCCCACACTGGGAGGCTGTGAGAGGCTCCCTGCTCTGTGTCAGCTTTTGGGGGGACATTTCTCCATGCTGGAGGGCCAGACTGCCTGTGCTGCAGCTCTGCTGAGGGCTGGTGGTCCTCAGCTGGTTCCTGTCACCCTGTCCCACTCCTGGGCTGCAGAGTTTGGCTTCCAGCTGGGAGCAGTCCTGGGAAGGCAGGGATCAGAGGCTCGGGCTGAGCAGCACTTGGGCATTTCCATCCCTGCTCCTCCTGCATCCCTCAGCTCTGGGGAGCAGCAGCCCCTCAGCCAGAGCCAGCCCTGCCTGCTGGCCTGTCCTGGCACTCTGGGAGCTCCCAGGCTGAGGGAAAAGCAGCAGTGGACAGGTCTGGCTCCCCTGGTTCCACAGCCTGAAATCCCTTTCCCCCTCCCTTTCCCCAGCCACGAGGGGCTGGGAGCAGCAGTTAACTTTTCATTTCTGGTTCCATCCCTAATCCTCCCATTTTGACAGGACTGCATCTCCCTGCGCTGTGCAGCCTGACACTTGTGCAGTCCATTTTCTCCCTGTCTGCTCTGATCTCCCATTACCTGACCCTAATGAGGAGAGACTGCTCTGGCTGCGTGCAAGGGGGGCAGTTCTGGGCCTGTGGTGCTCTGACCAGGAATGAATTTCCCTGTTCCTGTCAACAGCTTTTTATCTGATCTTATCTGAAACTGTCTTGATCAGTGTGTTCCTGCAAGGACCATAAAGCACCATTAGATCCGTGATCTGACAGCTCTGGCTGGTCACAGAGAGATCTGCTGGTGCTGGGAAAGGAAATATCCAAGTCATGGAATCACGGAGTGGTTTGGGTTGGAAGGGACCTTAGGGATCATCCAGCACCACCCCTGCCATGGCAGGGACACCTTTCTCTACCCCAGGGTGCTCTGAGCACCAGCATCCAGCCTGGCCTTGGACACTTCCAGGGATATTTTAGGGAATTAAATGTTTCCTTTTGGGCGTCTTCCAGCATGCAAATTCTCCTGGGTTTCACTTGGAGAATACCAGGGAAGGTGTAACAGGGGCTGGTGCTGTGACCCCCCCAGCAAAGCCCCCTGAGACACTGCTGGGTGCCTGGGCTGGGGTTGTGGGGCTGTTCCTTCCCCATAGCGGGGGCTGCCTTTGGCACCTGCACCCCCAGGGATGTGTCAGGCCCTGCTGGGCAGCACCTGCACAGTGCCAGGGGCTGCTCTGCTGCTCACCCACCCCACAGCGAGGGGCTGGGGGCACACAGCTGGGACAGCTGACCCCGACTGCCCCAAGGGATGTCCCAGCCCCCAGGACATTGTGGGGCAGGGGGACAGGGATGGGGGCACATGTGGGGTTTGCATTCCCAAGTCCCTGTCACATGTGCTGGAGCCTGGGGACAGCTGAGCACCTGCCTGCCGTGGGAAGCAGGGAATGAATTCCTTCTTTGCTCATGGGTGGCTTTTGCCTCACCTGTTAACCTGATTTTATCTCAACCCAGCACTTTTGTCACTTCTTCCATCCCACTTCTCTCCCCATGCTGGGGGGGCTGGGCTGGGCTGAATCCACCCCAGTGCTGCTCCTCTGAGCCCTGAGCAGTTGTGCAAGTGTGCAAATGTGTGTGAAAACAGCCCTGGAGTGCCCTGGGAAGCTCACATGGAACCAGAATGGATCTCATTTCCATATTAAAATAATAGCTGTGATGTGCAGGAGAGGCAGCTCAGCAGGAGCTTGGCTTTTAAGAACAAATTAAATAAATAATAACAGTAAAACAAGCTGTAAGAGCCTGTTTTCTGTGGCAATTAGGGTACACTGGGTGAAAAGTACAACTGAAAATTGCTTCTCTTAGCAAGGGTCTGACTGGTGGAAAAGCAGAGGTTTGAGGAGCCTGTCCTGGGCTGTTGAGCTGTGTGAAGTATCAGGTGTTTCAGAGACATCTCGTACCTGGCAAAGCCAAATTCCATCAGTCCTGGTTCACCTCAGCCTGCTCTGCCTTGGGAGGGACCCTAAAGCCCACCCAGTTCCACGCCTTGGGCAGGGATGTTTTCCACTGGACCAGGCTGCCCGAGGCCTGGCCAGCCTGGCCTGGCACCAGGGAGGTTTTCCTTGAGGCATCCCAGCAGGAGCCTTCCCCTTCCTGCCCTGGGAACTGCTCCCCTTTAAAGAGATGCTGCTGGCATCTCCTGCTTTTTTGATTCTGGGTTATTCAGGTGTTACTTGGTGAAACCAACGCTTCCAAATCCCTCTGGAGGTGGGCACAAGGCAGGCACTGGGTGTCATTGTTGGGCTGGAGATAATTACCCCTCCCTGAGCGGTGCCACAGGTTCTTGCACCTCTCTGCTCTGAGGGGGAAACAGCAGAATTATCCAGTGCCAGCTGTTGATTGGAGGTGATGGAGAAGGTGCAGAACTCCTGTGGAAACTGCTCAGGGCATGAGGAATTGGACACTGAACTGCTGCTGGTTCAGCCCTGCCAGAGGGAGGTGGCTTTGTCAGAGCTGGGATAAGAGCAGCAGCAATTTCCCTGTCTCTCAATAGGTTCTCAAACCACATAAATTTTCCGAGGGAAATACTTGCATGCTCCTTGCATGAGCTCGGCTCAGCCTCTGGAGGAGGAGATCTGCATAACCCGCCTCATGCCAGCCTCCTGAGGTGCCCATTCCTCTGCTCTGCTGGCAGCACCGCCTGGCAGAGCCCCCTCGGGCACCAGCAGCTCCCTGGAAGGGCTGGGGTGTTTATCCAGGCACCAGAGCAGCTCTGGGGGCAGGAGGGTGAGCTGCAACCCTGGCAGTGCTGCATCCCTCCCACGTGTGCTGGGGACTGGGTAAATGCTGCTGGCAGTGACTGGCTGTGACTCAGGCAGTGTGTGGGGCGTGGGGGGCACTGGGGTGGGGTCTGAGGCTTGCCCAGGGCAGGAAATGCTGGGGTTTCAGCTTTGGCTGGGGGTGCTGGGCTGCCTGCCCTGATCCAGGTCATGGGGCACCTCTGCCATGGCCCATTTAAGGTGCTGAGGTGAGGGGCTCAGGCTGTGTCAGGGTGCTGCTGGAGGCAGTGGGGTTTGAGGTCCAGGTGAGGCTGGAGCTGCCAGTGGTGCTGGAACAGATCAGGAGTTCTGGTGAGCACCAGGCAGGAGAGGGAAAGGCCCTGGTGCTGCTCACAGGAGCTCAGCTGACTTGGAGAGTCTGGAGCAGGGAAATCAGTTGTGCCCAGGCTGTAATTAAAGGTGCTTAAGGCCTATTAGCAGAGCTTGTAAAAATGCTTTTTAATCCAGTTTAATAAATGGGAATCCTGGTTTAATTGCTTTATAAAAATTACGTGTGGGCTGCTTTCCATAGGTGGGGTTGATGTTGCTGTGATATGAGCCAGGGCCATCCAGACTCTGTGTGTGCAATGTCAGGAGGTCTGGTGGCTGTGACACAGAGCCAGCCTCACGCTGCCACCAAGCCTGGCTCTGTCACCAGGTGCAAATGCTGCCCCAGGACTTGCTGTGAGAGTCAAGCACTGTCTGTTAGTGGTGATCTCCTCTCCTGGAAACACCTCTCAGGCTGCACGACTGAACTGGGGAAGCTCCAAATGCTGATAAATGTGGGGCTGAAGACTTCTCCCAGCTCTGCCAGGACAGCCTGGGTGGAGTTCCTGGTGTCCCTGCCCATGGAGGGGGTGGGAATGAGCGGGCCTTTAAGGTCCCTTCCATCCCGAACCTCTCTGTACTCTGGATTTCCCTTGCCTGGGTGTGCCACTCTGCCAGGTGAGCTCCCAGTGCTGTTCAGGAGAACACACGGGGTTTGTACCCGGCTGGGGCAGTGCCTGGGGCTCTCCCAGCTGCCCTGTGGTGCCACAGAACAACCAAACCCTCTCATTTTCCTTACTCAGTCTCCCAGAGCTGCTGGTTCCTGGCTCCTGACGCTGCAGGAGTGCACAGAGAGCAGGATGGTTCAGGGGTCAGTGCTGCTGACACCTCCCACAAATAAACATCCTCAGCATCCAGCCCTGCTGCTCTGCAGGAACAGCTGGGGGCTTCCAAAGAAATCCCAAAGCAGACAGAAGGGAATGTTGTTGGAATTGCGTTTTCTGGGAATCAATTTTTGCAAGGGTATGGAGTGATGGGATGAGGGTATATGGCCTTTAAAAGGAGGGCAGGGATAGATGGAATATTGGGAAGGAATTGCTGGCTGGGAGGGTGGGCAGGGGCTGGGCTGGAATTGCCAGAGCAGCTGTGGCTGCCCCGGGATCCCTGGCAGTGCCCAAGGCCAGGCTGGACATTGGGGCTGGGAGCAGCCTGGCACAGTGGGAGGTGTCCTGGATGGGCTTTGAGGTCCCTTCCAACCCAAACCATTCTGGGATTTGAAGATTCTAATTCCAGATGTAGGAGGTGGGTTTTGTGTAGCCCAGGTGGCTCAGCACAGTAACAGGGATTGTCCCAGCCCAGGGTGGGGACTCTGTGTCAAACCCACCCTGGGGTGTCCTTGCCCCATCTTCAGGAGAGCTCCTCCTGCAACGAGGCAGCAAAGAGGGAAATCCCCAAAGGTGTCTGTGGTGTGCAGCTGCTGTTGAGGACTGGGGCTGTTTGAGGGGGGGTTTGCAACAAGGAAATGTCTCCTAAGGAGCAGCAGGAGATTGGAGCTGAGCCTGCAGGGACTCACTGCAGGGACCTGATAAGCTCAGGAACTTGGCAGGGCCATGGAAATCAGAGCAGGAGCTGCTGTGATGCTGCTTGCACCTGCACTCTGCTGGGCAGTGCCAGAGTTGGTGTGATGCCTCCTTCCCCTGGTTTTCCTGGGGTTTTTTAATACTTCCAGTGCTTGGGAAGGGAGGGGAGGCCTCTCCCAGCCCCTCACTGCTGGGTGCTCTGGGGCTTGATGATCTCACTTAGAACTTTGTAGTCCTGGTCCTAATTCACCCTGGGTTGGGTCACGCTGCAGCTCACTTGGCATGGGAGTCTCGAGCTTCAAGTAGAGAAAAAAGTAAAGTTTGTAAAAGCAAAGCAGGAACGTGAAGATCACGAGGATAAAACAATCAAGTGACTGTTCATAATAATTATCACTTCTGCTCTCTTTCACTTCCCTTTCCAAGGTGTGGTTGTGGCATTACTGTTCCTGCCTCTGGCTGATTTTCCCTTGCCAGGTTTCCTTTCCAGCAGCAGAGTGCAGAACCCCTCCAGCCTGTGCAGCCTGCATTCCTTATCCTCCAGCCTGGGCCTCCTGGCAGCTCCCGCTGCTCTGAGCATCCCTCAGTGCTGCCACTGGAAAATCCCCTTTTCCCAGGCTCTGCCTCAGCTCTGTGGGTCCATTCTGGATGGAAACAGCTCCTCTGGAGTTGTTGTTTTCCCTCTCCCTTGGACATTAAGACAGAGTCTTTCTATCATTCTTAAACTTGATCTCTTTTAATCCTGCTTTTGGGGCTTATGTGCCTCATTGTGTTTCACCTGTGCTGTGGTGAGTGGGGCAGAGCAGTGAATCTTAGAGGCAACTGTGGTTCTGTAGGCAGAGCAATTTAAGTTTAAAAAAACCAAAACACAAAAAATCCCCAGCCAACAGCTCTGGGGGCTGTGGTTTGTGCTCGCAGCAAAGCTCAGTCTGCACCTTCTGCCATGTCCAGCTTCATGGCTGGAATCAAATGCACCTGGATTTTACTGGTTTCTGCTGTTTATTGTTCCCACAGCCTCACCCAGGCACAATAATGTGTGAAGCATCTCTTCCTCCGCCCAGAACTGGCTCTAATGGTTAACAGTGAAAGAAAAAAATCTGGTCTAGTGGGAACAACAAGAGATTTAAGGTCCTTTCCAACCCAAACCATTCCATGATTCTAAAAACCTCTTACTAAGGCCAAGGCAGCAGCTCTGGTGGTCTATGTGGAGAGGTGAAAAATCCCAAACAAACACCCCCTCAGTAGAAATGAGAGGGAAGAAACCAGATTTTTTTTCCATGCTATTAGGGCTGATTTCTTTGTGAATCCCAAGCTCTTTTGGCCACTCTAAGCTGTGGTTCCCTATGCTGGGCCATGCCCAGGAGCCTTTCCTGCTCCCCAGGTGCCTGCTGGACACAGGATTGGTTTGTGGGTATAATTTTGGAAAAATCTGTAAGATTGAGCCCAACTATCCCCCAGCACTGCCAAGGCCACCACTGACCTCTGTCCCCGAGTGCCACATCCACATGGCTTATAAACCCCTCCAGGGATGTGGAGTCCAAACCTTCCTGGGCAGCCTGGACAGCCCTTTCCATGAAGGAATTTTCCCACTATCCAATCTAAACTTCCCCTGGCACACCTGGAGGCTGTTTCCTCCTGCTGGGTCACTTATTACCTGGAGAGGAGAGCCCAGATGTGATTTGCCCTGCAGAGACTGGAAATGAAAAGCCAGAAACGCCCCAGGGACACCCCTGGGTTGGGATCCCGGCTGGGGGAGCAGAGTCCCCCTCAAACCCTCTCCACCTGCTCTTCCCTCTGCCGAGTGCCTTTCCTGGCTGCAGGCACTGTCGATGCTGGGCTGGGGTTCAGCTCCCCAGCTTTGGAGCTGGGAGAACAGCGGCTGATTCCCTTCTCCAGCTGCCCCTCACCCCGGGCTGGTTCTGTCTGTCCCAGCCCCAGGCTGAGCTGCTCCGGGAGGCTCATTCCGGGTGGGCACTGCTGCTCCCTGCAATATTGATGGCAGCAAAGAGCCCACACCCCCAGCAGCCTCTGCTGCCCTTCCCCTTCTCCCCTCTGCTGGCTCCTGGCAGGCTGAACCTGGGGAGCAGGGCAGATGAGCCAGGGATGCTCCATGCTGGGCTCGGGCTCTGTTCTCCGCAGCCTCCCTGAGAGCCTGCCCAGGGAATTACTGTGTGCTGGCAAATAACCCAGCCTGATGAATGCTGCTGTTTAGAAGGGCAAATATTCAAGCTAAATCTGTTTCAGGAACAAAACCTGTCAGGCGTGCTTGGGTAATGCTGTTTGGGTTTTATTTAGGGAGGTGCTCACCCTGTGAAGCACGTCCTGCCCTCTGGCAGCAGCTGCTCCCGGTCCTCTCCAGCTACAGCAGCACCATTTGTCAGGAAAACCGGGCCCTGTGCAGGGTGCAGCTTGTGCTGCTGGCCAAGGGCTGGCAACAAAACTGGTACAGCTGCCCTCGGGGATCCAGCTCCCTGGGTGCCACGGCCAGGATCCAGCTGCGGAGTGGCACTTTCAGGAGAGTTCCCATTAAAATAACAATTAAAGGGATGACTGAAGGATTCCCCCATCCCTGGCAGTGTTCCAGGACAGGCTGGATGGGGATAGGAGCAGCCTGGGATACTGGAGGGCATCCTTGCCCATGGCAGGAGGTGGAGTGGGATGGGTTTTAAAGTCCCTTTTCATCCCAAACCATTCTGGGATTCAATTAATGGCAATGCTAAAAATACATGCTAAATATTTCATGTAATTAATTGAGGGACTTCTGGGGAGCTCAGCTTCTGTCATTCTGCACTTCTAGGGGTGTTCTCCGTGGCCAGGGATGGGAAGAGGAGGAATCCAGTTTGACACATGGAATTCAGCCATGGACCCTCCTGTGGTGAGCCAGGAGCTCGATGTGAAGCTCAGACACATCTCCCTCATCCTTGGTTTTTCATGGGAGTCTCCTGCTTGCAGCCACCACTTCAATGCCTTTGTGCTGCATCAGGTCTGCAAGGAACCTTTCCACCCCAAACATTCTGTGATTCCCACTGGACTTGATGATCTTGAAGGTCTTTCCCAACCCCGTGGACTCTGTGACTCCGGAGTGTGTCCCAAGGCAGAGAGAGGTGAGGAGTCCTGGGCTCCCTCCATCTCTCCCTGTCCCCTGAGGAACCCCTGGGCTGTGGGAGCTGAGCCTGAGCAGGCTGGAGCAGAGCCTGGGGGCGGTACTGGCTCAGTCCCTGTGCTGGGGACCCCCAAAATGTGCTGGGCAGGAGGATCCATGGCTGCTCCTGGCTTTGAGGGGAGGGAGTGAAACTGTTGTTTCATGAATAAATAAATGTTATTTTAGGCTTGCTGGCACATCTGAAATAGCACCTCAGTATCTTGAAGAATTTAGGGTTTAAATCTGAGTAGAGCATCAGCTCCAGAGGAATGGCTTCAGTGGATCTCTGTGCCAATCAGGGGAAGTGCTGAAGTGACTCAGGAGCAGAGCTGGTTCTGATGGAATTTGCCGTGTCCCTCTGGATCAGGATCTCAGCAGCCGCCCCTACCCCCTCAAAACTCCTGCTGCTGCACTGAGCATCTCAGAGCAGGAGTAAAATTAAAATTTGAGGTTTGGCAGCGAATTTCTGAGCTTTGGAATGTTCTGTCCTTTGAAATCCACCACAGAAACCCCCAAACCCTTCAGCGCACATTTGATGTGGTATCTACCACTTAGAAAGAGCCACTTAGAGATATTTACCCAGTGGCTTGTTAAAGCAGCTATAAATAATCCATCAGTGCTGCAGAGCTGTCTGCTCGTGTTCCTTTATTTACGTGAGGTGTGCTTTGTGTCAGAGCAGGGAGTTTTCCTTAACTCCGTAATTCCCACAGTACTCCTGTGTGGACTGCAATATCTGACAGATAACGTAGGCTGGAACACAGATCAAGATATAAATTAGCAAAAGTGTGTCCTGAGGCTTCTCTGGTAGTACACGCAATGCTTTTCCCCTTAATTATCTTGTCATGATAATTTCCTTTAATTATCTTGCCATAATAAATTCAGTAGGTGAATTAATCTGGAATAGTCACGGAGCAGCACGTGATTCAGACAGATTTGGATTTACTGTCAAGGTTTTTGCTGACAAACCAGAATCCCTCTGCTCCCTCAAAGAGCTGTTTGATGTTAATAGTGCCCTATTTTCCTCCCATCCCATATTTCTCCATGAAAAGCTGAAGGCAGAGCAGAGGGAATTGTGCAGTGAGTGGCAGAGCTGTGATTTGGGCAGTGGGAAATCAAACTTGGTGGTTTAAATGGACCAGGGAAGTTCTGCAAACCTTTGTTGAGAGAGTTTTCCATTTGATTTAGAGGTTGTGGGAGTTTTGGATGCTTTTTTTTGTGAGTTAAAAAACCACAACAAAATACTTTTCTTCTGTGTAGGGATTTAATATCCACAGGAGCAACTCCAGGGAGTTCCCACAGCCCCTCTGGTGGTGGGGTTCCAACAGGAGCCTTGGGGTGGGCTTTTCTTCCCAGTGGGATTTGGAGGGAGAGACTGGAATGGGGCATGGAAATGCCTTTTCCAGTGGTGGTGGGGGCAGGAGGGATGGGGTGAGCAGACAGAGCTGGGCACAACCCTCCTTTCCTCAGTGGGGCAGTGCCAAAGCACCGGGCAGTGCTCCTGTGGGAAAGGGGAAGAGGCCAAAGGCCTGAGTCCCCAGGAGAAAGGGATAAGTCCCATGTCCCTGGGATAAATGTGTAAGTCCTGTGTCCCCAGATCTCGTTAGCAGAGCTGGGCCATCCCCTCCATCAGGGCAGCCACGAGGAGCCCAGGAAGCTCTGAGTCCAGGCAGCTGCAGCAGGGCTGGGGACAACGCCTGCAGTCATTTCCCCAGGGCTGATGGAGGCAGCCCTGGCCAGTGCCCAGCCTGGGAGAGCCGTGGGTCAGCCCCTGCTGCCCCAGGGCGTTGGTGGCACCGTGGGCACACACGAGGAGCTCTCAGCTCCCTTTCCCTGCATCCTGCTCTGGAAGTTCTTCAAGCTTCAAGGCTGACTTGTTGATCCCTTCTCCCAAGCTGCCAAAGCTTGGAGAGGATTAATTTGGAAGTTGGGAAAAGGAGAACAGCCTCTCTCAACAGGTACAACTGATGGCAGTACACACCTGGAGTCCCACTAAGAGAGAAGAAACCAATGGAATGGGGAGCACCAAGGAAAATTTGGATTTCTTGGCTTTGAGGTGTGAGGGAATATAGAGTAAGGATTAGGAGCAAGACAGGGATGCCACACACTTGACTGTTTCTCATTTGAGATTGCATTTCTCCATTGTCTAGGGTTACACCACCTGCTCAACATCTGCTAGTTTGAAAATGGCCTAAAAAGGGAACAGCAGCTCTGTGCATCAGTGATGGGCTGTACATGGAATCTCACCGTGGGTGACACCAAAGTGGCAGAACCAGAGCAGGCAGCTGACACTGAAATAAGGAGACTGGGACCAGCCTGCACAAAACCCAAAGGAATGCAACTTCCCTGTCCAGGCAGCACTGGAGATACTGCACGCTCAGGGGAACCCTAACTGTGCCCCTGTGTTACTTCTGTTTCACAAATTCCATCCTGATTTAGAGGATCTTCTGGAGTTCCTGGCTTCTCATCCACATTTCAAATGCTCTGATTTCTGTGGTGGATCCAGGGGCAGCTCAGTGCCACCGGTGCCGTTTGCTCCAGGTGTTGATGGGGTACCAGCAAAGGTGACAGGGAATGTTTTCAGCACAGAATTCCTGGTGGAGAATTCTCACTTTTCAGATTTTGTTGCAACTCCTGCAGGTTGTAAAGGAGCACCACAGACAAACATTATTTTTTCCTGGACTGGCAAATACTTGTGGGTCTCTCCTGTTTGGTTCTTGTACCATCTGCAGACAACGCCACATCCCTGGCAGTGCCCAAGGCCAGGCTGGACATTGGGGCTGGGAGCAGCCTGGCACAGTGGGAGGTGTCCCTGCCATGGCAGGGGTGGCACTGGGTGGGCTTTGAGGTCCCTTCCTGCCCCAAACCTTTGTGTGATTCTAATTTCCTCTGTGTCTGACCTCACAGCATCCTTGTGCTCCTGAGCTGCCTGCCCTCCATTCCAAATGCCAGGGTCTCTTTTTCCCTGGCACTGGGATTCTTACCAATGGGTGAAGGACAGGTGTGAACCCAGAGTGGGTGTGCAACAGCGATGCCAGCTCTGGGGCTTCCCAGTTCTCCTGGGGAGACTTGGACCAGGAATGGCAGTGATCACAGCAGGAAATGAGGCCAGGGTTGAAGAGCTCCAGGAGCGCTGGGACAGCGCTGCCAGGGATGCCCAGGGTGGGATGGTTGGGGGGTCTGTGCAGGGACAGGGGCTGGACTGGATGGTCCTGGGGGGTCCCTTCCCACCCAGCATGTTCTGGGGTTCTGTGAAATGATGAAGCTGTAACTAAAGGCATATTCTGTGTTTCACTCTTCTTTAGTGGCTAAAGATCAAAAGATTCTGAAGATTTTAATGTTGTAAGGAATAAAAAATCTGTACTCAGAATGCAGCAATGGTAATAAAACTCTTGACACCTGGATGTTGTTCCCTCACCTACTCCTGCTAATGGAAATTCTTCAATTCTTTGGATTAGCCTCACTCCCATGGGATTCAGGCATGTAAAACTCCTTCACCTTCATGTCCTCACTGGATGTGGGAGAAAGTTTGTGGTGTGGTTTTCATCTTATTTCATTTTAAATAAACGAAACCCCTCATTTACAGTGGTTCCTAAGCAACAAAGTACAGGCAGAAAAGCCAAACAAGCACCAGGAAATTTGTGTTTTCTTGTCTGAGCTTTTGAATGATGCTAAACCGTGGCTCTGGAGTCTCTGACAGGGGGAGGGTGCTTGGGGTGAGGTGTTAACTCCTCTTTGCAATCTGCAGCTCCTCTTCATTTGATTTAAAACGTTTTGCCTTCCCTGGCCCTTCCTGAGCACTGGAGAGGAGCTGGAGTTTGGCTAAGTCAGCCTGGAGCACTGAACAGTAGCTCCAGCAGAAACTGAGATTTATTTCCAGGCATGAGGGGAGCAGGGAGAGCTCCTGAGCTGTGTCAGAGCCCTGGGGAGGGTCAGTGCCACTGTCCCCGATGTCACAGGCCAGGGCTGGGGTAGGGGCTGACCCCAGCTGGCTCTCCTCACTTCCCAGTTACCCTGGTTCAGCACATGGATTTTACTCTATTTATTCCTTTTTTTTTTTTTTCCCCAGTGTTGAATTTTCACATTTTCATTTTCAGGGCTTTAATGGTTCCAGGCAAAACAGCTTTGCCCAAAAGTGTCACATTCCATGAGATTTTTTTTTCCTCCTCCCTTTTTTTTTTAATGTTGTTTTTCCCCCTGCTTTTCCCTCAGCATTCTCTCTCTGCCATCAGGACCTGGGATGCTGCCAGGAAGGATTCTCTGTGTTAAAGCAGTGGTGTCATGTCAGGGAGAGCTCTTTGTTTCCACCAGCCTGTCAGGCTGCTATGAAATGTTTTATACTCTTATTCCATTTGTGTTTCTGCCTGGCAAATACTTCCTGAGCAGTGGAACTGTGGTACTGAACATGTGAATCTGATTTCTTTTTCTGAAGTTTTTGTTGGTCTGTTTTACCATGGATGTTTTGTAGCTCATAAAGGGCTGAGGAGAAGCACCAGGTGCTTCCCACAGGTCTCTTTTCCAGCCCCTGCTAATTTTGTGACAGATTTGGCTCTAAATTGTTCCTTACCCAGAAGTATCAATAGAGAAATAGCTCTTTTTTTTTTTTTTTTTTTTGGTTCCTTATGGAGAATTTAATTACTAATTACCCCAGTTCTTCTGTTCTTGGCTGGTTTATGATGTGGGACTTCATTGCCCATTAAAACACCGGCTGTGGGATTTTTTCCTGAGCTTCCTGAGCACAGGGTGCTCCAGCCAGGAGCTGCTCCTTGTTTGGGCTTTACCAACACAGAGGGAAACATTTGGACAGGCAGGAAACAAAATTCTCATTTTGTCTTCAGTTTCAGCCCTTGCAGACACAACAGGGCAGGAACAGAATCCCAGACTGGTTTGGGCTGGAAGGAACCTTAAGGATCCTTCCTTAAGGACATCCCACCCCTGCCATGGGCAGGGACACCTCCCACTGTCCCAGGCTGCTCCCAGCCCCAATGTCCAGCCTGGCCTTGGGCACTGCCAGGGATCCAGGGGCAGCCACAGCTGCTCTGGGCACCCTGTGCCAGGGCCTGCCCACCCTCACAGGGAACAATTCCTGCCCAAGATCCCATCCATCCCTGCCCTCTGGCACTGGGAAGCCATTCCCTGTGTCCTGTCCCTCCAGGCCTTGTCCCCAGTCCCTCTCGAGCTCTCCTGGAGCCCCTTCAGGCCCTGCAAGGGGGCTCTGAGCTTTCCCTGTGTCCTTCCCTTCTCCAGGTGAACATTCCCAGCTCCCCCAGCCTGGCTCCAGAGCAGGACCTCTGTAGGATGGGCAATCCCCTGGGATTTTTTGGTGAACCTCAGGAGGTGGAAAGTTCCCATGAGTTTCACCAGAAACTCCCCCTGAGCTGGGATGTGACAGGAACCTCAGCCCTGGTTAAAATGCTGCACAGTTTAGCACACTCTGATGGATGCACAATTAAGCTGGGGACAATAATTAACTCAGTAAAAGGGAGAGAAGGGGAAATCCACGGGCTCTGGGTCGATTCTGGGATTCCCTCAGGGATGATGTGCAATGAGGGGTCACTGTGAGGATAACATGGAAATGGGAATTGATGCTGAGCAATTGCCTGTCAGGCAAAGCTTCTCCTTATCCCTGAGACTGTGGAAAAACTCCTTGGATTTGATTCCATGGAGCTGTGGCTGCGAGTGGAGTTAATGACATTCCAGGGCACACCCATGGGAACGGGGTTATTTTGCAGAAGCTCATTTTGGGAGTTAATTTCCAGATTCTGAGTGGGATTGTTTGGAAGCAGAGGAAGGCTCAGGCTGCTGATGACAGGCTTTTGTACAGCCCAGCAAAGAAGCTGACATGGAATTTTGGTTACCCACTAGGATAATAAACCCCAAATCCATGTCTGCAACCAGCAGCTCTCCTGGGTGCAGGAGGAGCTGCCCTGCTCTGGCCACCTTGAGCACTACCAGTGTAAACTTTGGGTTTGCTGGCATTTACAGCAGGGATTTACAGCTGGAAGCTCCTGCAAAGTAAAGGAAGTTTGTAAACAAAGCTTCTGTTCTAACATGGGCTGTTAGTTAAAAAATATGAACAACACAGAATCTGGTGAGTCCTAAAATGGTTTGGGTTGGAAGGGACCTTGAAGATCATCCAGTTCCAGCCCATTATCTTTAATTTTGTGTAGTGTCCCCTAAATCTGACAGTTCAAAGAGAACTCTTCTGTCTGAAAGTTTCCATCCCCTGTCCCCACTGTGGATGTGTCCCCATCATTTCACCTTTTGTTCAGCACCCACAGAAAGCTGCAAATGAACCCAAAGGTGCCCAGAGGTCCAAAGGACGAACAGGGAAAGCTGCTGAGAGCTCAGCCATGCCCATCCCGAGGGAAAGCTCTCCCGGTCACCTGTGCCTTGGAAGGCCCTGCAGAGGTTCTGGTCCCCTCAGAGAACAGCAGGAAATATTCAAGCTTTAATTCCAGTGCCTGAAGGGGAGGCACAGGGAAGGGGAGAGGGACTTCTTCCAGGGGCATGGAGTGATAGGACAAGTGGGAATGGGATCAGGCTGAAAGAAGGCAGGGACAGATGGGATGTTGGGAAGGAATTCCTGGCTGGGAGGGAGGTGAGGCCCTGGCACAGGGTGCCCAGAGCAGCTGTGGCTGCCCCTGGATCCCTGGCAGTGCCCAAGGCCAGGCTGGACATTGGGGCTGGGAGCAGCCTGGCACCGTGGGAGGTGTCCGTGCCATGGCAGGGGTGGGATGGAGTGGGATGGAGTGGGATGGGATGGGATGGGATGGGATGGGATGGGATGGGATGGGATGGTCCTTAGGGTCCCACCCACCCCAACCCTTCCAGGATTTCCTGGCCAGGTCTGAGGGACAACGAGGGGCAGCCAAGGCCAGGCTGGCTCTGCTGCCCAGCCTAGCCAGGCATGCCCAGCCTGGAGCAGCCCCAGCCCTGCAGTGGCTGGACTGGGAATGGGGTGGGGGCTGCTGAGCCCCTGGGGCTGGCTGGGTGCACAGGGCTGGAAGGACACACGGACAGAGGGACAGACAGGGCTCTGTGGCAGAGCCTCTCCGGCCCCTGGCTGAAGTCCCTTGGGATGCAGCTCCAGCTGCAGTGGGAGGTGGCTGTGACCAGCAGGGTCCTACCCCGACCCTCCTCAGCTCTGCAGCTCAGGGAGTGCCTCGTTTCCCAAGGATGCCCTTCCCATGAACTCCTGCTCTTCCCCCTTCCAGTGATTATTTTCTGTAGCAAAGCCACTTTCAGTCATGGCTTCACCCTCCCAAATTCTGCCTTTCCCTCACCCCTCAGTCTCAGTGCCAACACCACCACAACATCTTTACTGCTGCAAACAATTGGATTTCTTGGAGCAATTCCTCATTTTTATTGAAGACAATCTTAAAAATAATTTTTTTCTTATTTATTTGCTGACGGGGTGCACATTGAGTAAAGTTTTTTGCTGCAGGTCTGCTGTATATTTTTTATTCCTAGGAATTCTGGCCACAAGTTTAAAAGTGGTAGAAGGAATATTATTTAATTGTCTTAGAATCATGGAATATTTTGCGTTGAAAGGACCTTTAAAGGCCATCCAGTCCAACCCCCTTGCCATGGGCAGGGATGGTTTTTATGAGATTCATGCTGAATTGTGTTAGTGAAATAAGTTTTCCTTATTTTCCATTCCTGCCATTCTGTTGTCTCCTGCAAATCTGATCAGCACTGATTTTCTGTTTTCCTCCAAGGCCCTGATTAAATCTCTCAGCAGCCTGGAGCTGCCTATCAATTCCTGCCGGGCCGGCACTGCTCCGTGGGCTCCCAGCTGGAGCCCAATCACCGAGACAGCGTTAATTGTTTAAAGACCGGGCTATTGACTGGGTATTATTTCTACTTTCTTAGTTAAGAAACTGCGTGGTATTGACTGGAGTGTTGAGCAGATTTTGTCAGTGCCGTTTCCCTGTCACCAGAAGGTGGGACCCCCTTCCATCAGCGAGCTGGGTGCACTCTGTGCTTAAGGAGCTCCCCCAGCTCGCAGAATGGCAGCTGTTGCTTTATTCAGGATCGTTATTTAGCTCTATTTTTACCCTTTCCATTACTTGAATCAATTTTTCTCATATCAGCAGCAAGCTATATTTTCTATACAATCCTCTCCATCCTTTTTAAAATACTGATGGACTGTCGGTTTTCTTCCCATCTTTCTGATTTCCCTGTCATTCCATTTTCCCAGTTATTTCCTAACAGTTCCAGAGCCCTTTATTTCCATGGGTGCTGCTGAGCACCTTCTCAGTATCGGGAGGGAAGATAAGCAGTAGCAGCAGTTAATGCTGTGCCTGCCATGAGAACACTTCTCCCCCTTCAAACACTAAGGAGAAATCCAGATTAATCCTATTTTTGGCCTGGCTGATGATTGCACTCTTTCTGGCTGCATATTAATGAATGGAGTTTTCAGCATCCCAAATGAATTTTTATCAACAAGCACAAGGGGCTGTCGCTGCTGGCAGAGGTTCTTTAGGTCTGTCAGAGTTCCTCAGAATTCCTGGATTTAGATGTGATTTTGTATTTTCCTTCCCTGCTTGTGCAGTGTGCAGGGCTGGTTTCTTGGCTGAGAGACTCTTTGGGACACAAAAGCTCTTTTTAAGCAGCTTTTGGTTTTGTTTTTTATTATTCCGGGCTTCATCCCTGGCAGTGCCCAAGGCCAGGCTGGACACTGGGGCTGGGAGCAGCCTGGGACAGTGGGAGGTGTCCCTGCCATGGCAGGGGTGGGATGGGATGGGCTCTGAGGTCCCTTTGAACCCCTGCGGTTCTCCGTGCTTTTAATCCCCAGCCACCCCCGCCGGGATGGAGAGGGGAGGTTCGGGACTCTCCCATTTCCCCCCGTAATTCACCCAATGCCCTCCTCAGCCCCTCTCCCCCTCCCACGTTACCGTTCTGCCGCGGAGCTGCTGGAGCAGAGGCAGCCCGGTATCGGTTTCCCTGCTCGTTCGGATTCCTGCTGGGAATGCACGAACAGGAGAGGGGCCGGAGCTCCCGGGGCCAAGCCCAGGGATCAGCGGTGCCTCTGGAGCTCTCTGTAACTCCTTTGCGTGGGAATCCCACACCCCGAGCGTTTAGCGCGGTCCAATCGCCCATCCCGGCTCTCTCCCGCGGGCTTGGAGCGGGGGATGCCAGCGGGAGGTGCCCTCTGCCCCGGGCTGCTGCAGGAATTAGGCAGAGCAAGACGTCGATATTCGCTTTCTTCCACTCCAGCACTCCTCAGTGGCATTTGATGAGTAGATGAGCACTACAAACCAATTAAGAACAAGAGATATCATCTGGCTTTCTGCTCACTGAGATGGGGAGTTAAAGTCGTTTCAGATCCAGGCTTGCAGTTCCAGGTATGCCAGGCCAGGTAGTTTTCACAAATACCCAATTTTATTTTTCCTTCTAGTCACACATCCAACAGTGCCAGGCTGGGAGCTGCCCGTGGCACCCCTGGAGAGACACGGGGTGTGGGATCGGGGTGTGGGGGAGAGCCCAGCCCTGGCCCTGTGTGGGAAGGGGTGGAAGCAGGACCTGCCTGTGCCCAGCCAGCGCTGCCACGGCCACCGATGGGTGGGGGAGAACAGGTGATTTCACCTCTCTCTAAAGGTTTTTTACCAAAACCTGGCTTTGCAGGGGCCATTTGCTGTATCCGAACCAAGATTTCCTGAAAAGATCGAGGACAGCCTGCAGCAAAGCCAAATAATGGCACTCCTGGTGCAGCTCAGCCACAGGTAAGAAATAACCTTCCAATTCCATGAATTCCAAGAGCTTCTCGACCAGACAACAATCTCAATAGATTATACGTTTTTTTGACTGGTTAACTGTTTTCTAAGCACCAAAATTTCTAGTTTGTGCCTTAAACTACAGCTTAAAAGTTTGGAATGCAATTCCAAACCCGAGAGCCTGGAAAGAAAGGGTGGGCTCTGCTCTTGGAGATCGTTTCCAAGCTAAACGATTCTGTGGTGTGAGGTTAAATAGTTGTGAGGTTTGTGATCACCCGTGCTCCTGATTGCCTGGACCTTCTGGCACAAGATCACGGACTGGCACAAAAAATATGCTTTTAAAATTAACCAGAAATTAAGAAAATGAGGCAGCCCTGTATCCTTTTTAGAGCTGCCTCTAAAGCCAACTGAATGAAATGTTTGTAATTGAGGATGTGCTGGAGCCTCTCCCCAGGTACTTTTTCAATGTTGTCGTGTACAGGAGAAATCTGTGTTAGTGCTGATGATAATGGACCTGCAGAGCAGTAAATGGATTTCTGTGCTATTTTCCACCTGAAAGGATGACCCTTAGAATTCAACAGCCCGAACACCGAGATTGTTATTGGGAAAGAGGGATAAGGAGGTGCTTCTGTTGCACGGCAGAAAATGGATGATTTAGGGGAAGTTTGGCAGGAGAGAGCTTCAGCCTGGCTGCCTGTGGAGCTGGGAGGAGGATTCGGGCACCTGGGAGGTCCCTTTGGGCAGCTGTGTTGGGTGGAGGAGGGATGGGAGCCCTGCCCTGAGCTCTGGGGTTCAGGGGCAGGGAAGCCGCGATGGGAACAGCACCAAGAGCAGCGGCACAGAGGTGAGGAATGGATGGAGGTGGGGATGTCTCGGGATGTCTGCTCACCTCCTGTGGCATCTCTGTGTTTTGTATGAACCAACCCTCAGGGTTCCTCTGGTGCAGAGCAGGTCCAGGGAAGCCCCAGGAGCGGCTGAGGGAGCTGGAAAGGGGCTCAGCCTGGAGCAAAGGAGGCTCAGGGGGGACCTTGTGGCTCTGCACAACTCCCTGACAGGAGGAGGCTCAGGGGGGGTCGGGCTCTGCTCCCAGGGAACAGGGACAGGAGGAGAGGGAACGGCCTCAGGCTGGCCCAGGGGAGGCTCAGGGTGGATATCAGGGAAATTCCTTCTGGAAAGGGTTGAAAAGCACTGGAATGGACAGCTCAGGGCAGGGGTGGAGTCCCCATGTGTGGAGGGATTTGTCCCCTGTGGATGTGGCACTTGGGGCCATGGGGCAGTGCTGGGGAGCAGCTGAATTCTTGAGGGCTTTTCCAGCCTGAGCTATCCTGTGATTCCCTGGTTCCCTAAAGCCCTGCGGACACTCCAGAGCTGCTGCTGCAGCCTCACAGGGCTGTGGTTGTGATCTGTGTCCTCAGCAGGCCCTACCTGGCACTCAGAGGTGCCCAGCTGGTGCTGCAGGGGCTGCAGGAGGTGCCATGGCCATGCCAGGATGCACATCCCATTCCCTCTGTGCTTGCAGTGGCTGTCGGTCCCCAAAGGCGAGGAGCAGCTCCTTCCCCTGCAGGGATCAGCAGCTGTTCCCTAGGGAAGGCAGCAGCAGCTGCTGAGCTCCAGCAGCACCCAGCCCTCAGGAGATGTGGCCCAACACCACCTCATTTAAAGCAACCTCTTCTCCTGCTCTCTCCCATCATGTTCAGAGCTCCCTCATTAAGGAGCTGCAGGGAAAACAAGGAGAGGATGTTTTATTCCACGAACTCCTGGCTGCAGCAGCTCATCATATACATTAAATAAATATTAAATGGCAATAATTACTTAGCTCTGACTCAGTATATCAAACATAAAATACTCTTCTGCACAGAAGCACCTCGGTGTTCTTTCTCTGCCTAATTGATCCATTTACTAAATCCATTAGGAAGAACTTTAAAGGACACTTGGATTGCAGAAGGAAGGAGAATGCCATGGGGAGGGGGGGAGGTGAGAGATTTCACCTCCAATGAAAATGTAAAGCTCGATCCAGGCAGTCAAACCAGAGAGTTATTCACGTCAAAACTCACATAATAAAATAATGGAGTTGGGGAATAGGAACACCCAAGGACCAGGCTTGCCCTTGTGCTATTACAGGCTGAAAATCAAAATACCCTGGCAGGGTTAGTTGGTTTAGAGGCTAAAAGGCAGACAAGGGTTCTGTGGTGTCAGCTGCCACAGCCTGTGTGGGCTTCTCTCTGTCCTAATCTGTTTTACCTCCGTTTTCCTCTGGAGCTCCCAGGGAGGAGCAGCAGGGACGCCCCTGTTCCTCTGTGCCTTCCTGTGCCAGGCTTGGCCAGGAGCAGAGGCAGGGCTGGCAGTGACCTGGGCAGGTTCTCCTGCTGCCCTGGGCTCCCGGGGCACTGATTCGCCCCAAGCCAGGCCAGGAGTCACTTCAGAGACAGAGTCAGAGAAGTGGGTATTTGCTTTATTCGGCGCCGGGTGTGTGGGGGATCGCTCCTCCAAACACACACACCGGTACCTTCTACAGTACAGTACTTATGGGTTAAATTATGAATATTCATTACATTCATTGAGACAGGTGTGGTTATACAAATAATTTCCTGTAAGCCATTAATATCATTAGCATACGGGTCACGCATGCGTTGTGTGTCCTGGTGGTCGCACTGAGGAAGGCTTCTCCTCTTCCTCGGGGTTCTCTGTGATGAAGATCAGCAGTCTTCCTCATAGTGCCCTTCTCACCTTTCTCCCTGGGGCATGCGTGGTCCTTTGAGGAACGATTCAGCGGTTTCTGAGATGATCTTTGTCCCTTCTATCTTAACAAGATCAGGGCAAATCCTACTTCCAAGGTCTTGTAATCAACATTTGCTGTCTCAATTAACATTTGCTGTCTCCTCCTGTCCCCTCTATCTTGACAAGATGTAAATTCAGCTTCTTAAGTTTTGTCTCCTAATAGTTAACTGTGCTTACATGAGTTACCCACTGACTACCCCTTACTCAGCACGCAGCAGGGCCGGGGCCAGGCTGGCACTGAGCCTGGGGCTGGCATCAGCACCAGGCACCCACGGCTGCAGTGCCAGCACACAGTGCTTGGCAAGTGGGGATAAAGCTGAGCTTTGCTGCTGAGATCCCAACCCAGGGTGTTCCAGGGGGGATCAAACTGCTCCTGGAGCTTCCCACGGTGTGCAGGGTGTAAACTGGGAGGAGAGGCATGAATGGCATCACCTGCTCATGGAGCAAGGAAGGATCCTCTGGGCTGAGCTCACCGTGGGGGCTCCTTGGAGGGAGTGGACTCCTGGGGCTGCATTCTCCATCCAAACTGAGACCCCTCCTCGGTGCTGCTGCACCTGCCTGCTGCCGTCGGGGTCAAACTGGGCAAAACCGGGAGGGAGTTCAGAAAAACAAACTAGAGCAGGAGTGGATTTAAATCCTTGTAACACCCACTTTAGAACAATGAGATTCATCAGCATCCGCTTGATTGCTGGGAAGCACACTGAAAGGTCAGCTTCTACCCCAAAAAGTGACTTGTTTTGGTAACAGTGGCCGAAGCTCAGGGAGTGCCCTCAGTGTGTGTGACTGCTGTGTCCCTCCTCCTCCTCCCAGAGCCTCCTTGGTCCCCTGGGAGCAGGGGAAGGGCCACCAGTGTGTGTGGGGTGGTGGCAGGGGCCACAGCTTGGCAGCAGAGTATCTGGGATGTCCCTGGGGGAGCAGTGCCAGGCAGGGGATGCTGGAGGTGCTCCAGGCCCTGTGTGGGAACGGGACAAACCCTGCAGCTGGAGCAGGGCAGTTCTGAGCTCCTGGGCCCTCAGGTGGGGGGGTTCTGCTTTTGAAGCCTCGTGGTGGTTGTTTCAGTGCTGTTGGCGGCTGAACACGAATCCCCCCCAAACATCAAGGCCAGGCTGGACGGGGCTTGGAGCCACCTGCTCCAGTGGGAGGTGTCCCTGCCCATGGCAGGGGTGGGATGAGATGAGCTGCAAGGTGCTTCCAGCCCCAGCCAGTGTGGGATTGATGATTTTATGTGTTAATTGTGGGGTTCAAATGGCAGCAGCTCCATTTACCCTCAGGCTGAATGGCTGTGGTTGAAACCTGCAGGAACGAGTGATGAGAGAGGATGTTTGTTTTTGGAGAGTGCAGACACAATCATTTGACTCCCTAAAAAAACAGAGAGCGAGATTTCAATAAAATTTTTATTTTAAAGCAGGGTTTGATCCGTAAAAAAGGCAGCACTGCATCTGCTGCCTCCGACACCCAGCACAGGAGAAACCCCCCAGTCCCTGTGTGGCCTGGAGTTACTGCAGCCATGTTCCCTCCCTGCCACGCCAGGGATTCGGGAGGCCGAGCCAGGGCCCTGCTTTCCAAAGACCTGCAGAGTGATGATGGCTGTGGAGGCCTCGATGAGCTGGCAGTGATGGATGGAGCTGCCCCCTCACCCCTGAGCAGGACCCCAGCAGAGGCTGGTGCTGCTCTGAGCCCATCAGAGCTGCCTGAAACAGCCTCATCTTTAATGCAGTAGACTTCAGGCTTCCTTTTTATTATTCTTTATTGCATTAATGAAGTTTTAAAGTCTTACTTGCAAGGTTTCATTCCAAATTATACCGAGAGTGCCGCAGTTCTATTTTCCTATTTCAGTTTTTACAACTGCTTTTACCTCCTGAGATAGAAATACTTAAGGAATTGTGTTCTGCCCATGAAGATGATCAGATTTTGGGAACTATTTGGTTCAAAGTGTTGAATTAAAAGGGTACATCTGGCACCAGCCCTCGGAGCATCCTCAGGTCCTGCTGGCGTTGGGCTGTCCTGAGGCAGCTCTGCAGGTGGGGTCTCATCTGAGCAGGGCAGAGGGGCAGAATTCCTCCCTTGGGCAGACCCCAGGCTTTAAGCTGGCCCCTCGTGAATTAAACCACACCAGAAGGGTGTTAGAGATGGGCAGGAGGAGCAGCGGGGCAGGAGGAACTCAAGTTCCTTTGGTTGCCACGGCAGCCCAAAGCAGAAGCCGGGGGTGCCCAGCGCAGGGGGATGGTGGCCAGGGGAACAGCCAGGGGCCAGCCTGAGCCCTGTTCCGGCTGGGAAGGGCTCTGCAAACGCCCCTGACTGCTGCTCCCTCCCAGCTGAGCCTGGGGGAGCTGAGTGCCGCAGAGATAATTACTGGGCACCAATTAGGGCTGGCAGCAATTACGGCAGTAACTGAAAGATCGGGAGGTGTTTAACTGGCCCTATTAAAGCACCTCTGGGCCGTCCAAAAGCTCCAGTCTGGGCATTTAGCTCCTGGTTTACAACGTGCTGGGCGAGGATGTGATGGGAGCTGGAAGGGGCTGACTTGGGGTTATCAGCTGTCCACTGCTTAATTTTGTGGCGAGATTGCCTCTTTATATCTTGGAATATCCTTAGACAAACAGCTCAGATATCCCTCGACTGTGCAGCTCCACTTAAGCCAGTGTTTGTTGACAGCTACCACCAGAAGTTGAGAAGAGAAATAGAGCTCAAACCTCTTATGATGTTAAGTCATTTATTCCCTCTGTCCTGGAGGGGGACAGAGCACTGACCTGGGCAGAGTCGGTGAGGTCAGAGGGGGGACTTTCCATCCTCCAGGTTTTATCACAGACAGGGGGAAAAGGGGATAGCAGGGACGGAGATGGGACATAAAACAAACCAGATTAGAGCCCGGGCTGCTGGAACCTAAGGTAGCCCTGACTCAGTGACATGAGAAGGACCCGGCCCGGGAGGGGGGAGGCCCAGGGGGGTCCACTGCAACAGGGCTGGGGCTGGCACTGCTCCCAGTTCCAGATCCTTCGGGACTGGGGCTGCTCTGCCCCCAAGGCTGAGCTGCTGGGAGGTGGCACCACATCATCAGGGTGAGGAGGGGACAAGGGAAGGAGGGATCCCACTCTCAATCCCTGGCAGAACAGCTTCTGATACTGATTGTTTTTGCTGTTTGGTGAGATGCACTCCTTTCCCTTCCCTCCCCTGCAGCTCTTGTCTCAGCACACACAGTGTCCCTGGGATGCACCTCTGAGTATGAAAGGCTTGGCAGTAATTCAATTAAATTGAAATAACATGAAACGCTCCCATGGCCCCGTCACCCGGTTCACATCCACGGGCACTGTAGGACAAGGCACGGTGAGGTGGTTTAAAGGCTGTTTAAAGGCTGGCATGGGGGTTTTCCATGTCTGCAGGAGGAAGGTGCTCCTGTTTGAGAGCAGACACCCCCTGGAGCTGCCTCTTCCCATCCCTCACTGGGCTGTCCCTTCCCCTCTCTCACCCCTCATGGGACACTGCCAGAGGGTAGGGATGGATGGGATATTGGGAAGGAATTCCTGGCTGGGAGGGAATTCAGATCCAGAGCAGCTGTGGCTGCCCCTGGATCCCTGGCAGTGCCCAAGGCCAGGCTGGACATTGGGGCTGGGAGCAGCCTGGGACAGTGGGAGGTGTCCCTGCCATGGCAGGGGTGGGATGGGATTTAAGGTCCCTTCCAAACCATTCTGGGATCCTTCACCTGAGAGGACAGGAGGTGCTTTTTGCTTTGCCTGGCTCTGGGCTTTGAGTCTGCTGCTGGTACCAAGTGTGCCTGGAGATGGTGCCCAGGGAAGCCCCTCTGACCTTCACCCAGTTTCTCCAAGCCTCATTCCAGGATGTTGGAAGGAGTAAAACCCACAGAGGGACTTTTTCCCCGGGACATCCATCCACAGTGCAGACAGGGCTTTCCTCCCTCTGGCAGCAGAGCCTGGGGGGCTGTGATGGGAAGGGGTGGCAGCTCAGTCTGTGACCCTAACAGGGACACAATCACCAAGTGCCACCACCACGTGTGGCCCCGCCGAAGGTTCCCCTCCGAGGTCACGTTCCAGAGATGAAACACCAGCCAGAGAGAGGCACAGAGCTCAGTCCTGGTTTTCCAGTGACTTTATGCCTGACCTTCCAGCAGCCACTTAGCTCACCCAGCTCCCCTTCCCCACGGAGATAATTCCATAGCAGAGGGCTTTGCAGATTAAATGGCTCATTGACTCCAAAATCACTGCTCTTCCTGGAAATCATCTGCCTACTGCTTCTTTCAGATGCCAGCCAGGATGCCCCCTGCTCCCGTGGATGGTGCCACACTCCAAGCTGTTCCCCCATCTGCCTGCTCAGGGCAGGGCTGGGAGAGCCCTGCCAGCTCAGATGGGGTAGGGAATGGCTTTAACCTGGAGGAGGGAGCACTTAATTTGGATATTGGGAAGGAATTCCTGGCTGGGAGGGTGCAGAGGGCTTGGCACAGGGTGCTCAGAGCAGCTGTGGCTGCCCCATCTTTTGACCAGTGCCAAGTGTTGTGCCAGGGAAGGTTTGGGTTGGATATCAGGGAAAATTTCTCCGTGGATAGGGCTGTCCAGCCCTGGCACAGCTGCCCAGAGCAGGGGTGCAGTCCTCATCTCTGGAAGGATTTAAAAGCCTGTGTGTGGAAGTGGTACTTGGGGGCAGGGGGCAGTGCTGGGTTGGCAGTGCTGAATTGGTATTTGGACGTGGTATTAGAGTCCCTTTGACCCTACAGATGGCAGGATTCTGAACCTTTAGTGCTGCCTTTGGGTTACCTGCTGTGCCTGGGGACCCTCCCAGCCCCTCAAATTCCCTTCCACAGCTCCCAAGGCCAGAAGTCCTTTAATGAGGCTGTTTCTGTAAAACAGCCAGAGATCTAAAATGGCAGACAAGGCCCAAAGAAACAAAAACAGCAAAAAGAAGGAAAGTTGTGGTGACTCCTGAATGATAAACTCTGGAATTCTAAACTGCTGCTCTCCTCTACCCTGCGTGTGTGGAGACTGTAAAGCAAACCAGCACTCGACTCAGCTCCAGGTCCTCAAGTGTTTACACAGTTTTTAACCTCTCCATGTGCAAGGAAATAATACAAAAGCTGCAGATATTATGGAAGTTTGTAAAACTGGAGAACACCAGTGACCTGTGTAATGCACAGGGGCTTTTCAAAAGCTTTAACTCCAACATAAAACCCTCCAGTGTATTGAGTAAGGCACTATGAAAGCAGAAGTTAAATGGATTAAGAGCACTGAAAAGGAATAGCTGCATGTTGGAAATCACTGCCGTGTGGAAGTGTTTGCACTGAGACTCTGCAGGGCCTCGCCAGTGCTGGAATCAATCCTTTGGAAGGATTTTACTGTTGATTAAAATGTAAAGAAAATCTACCAAAACAGTGGAGCAGTTCCTGCTGAGCTAATGCTGAGCAGGAATCTGCCGGGTGGGGGAATATGCACCTCCCCTGGCCCCTCATGGCAGGGAGGATGTGGAGGGGCTGGACTGGAAATACAATTCCAGGAGGGAACAGAGCTGGGGAAGGGGCTGGAGCTGGGGAAGGGGCTGGAGCTGGAAAGGGGCTCAGCCTGGAGCAAAGGAGGCTCAGGGGGCACCTGTGGCTCTGCACAACTCCCTGACAGGAGGGGCAGCTCCTGAGGGGTTCTTGGCACTCAAGTCACTAACTGGAACTAACTAACACTAATTAACACCCATATTCACAGTCACATACATCAGGAGCCCCTGCCAGCTCTGGGATGATCCATCCCCTCTGGTGCCCCTGGCATCTCAGCTCAGGTCGGGGCCCTCTGGGCTCTGCCAGCACAGCCTCATCCCTGGCACCGAGCTGTGGCTCTGCACTCGCATTTCTCTCCCAGTTCAGCTCCCTGATTAGCAGAGGTGCTTCTCCCTGTGCCACGTGCTGTGGCTGTAATTGCCTTAGTGACACATCTTGTGTGGCTGCTGCTCTTGATGGCCTTACCCAGCTCCTTTCCTCACCTCCTCCTCTCACTTCTCATTAGTGTGGTGGCTGTGGCTGTCATTTTGTTCCTTGTTTCTGTAACCCTGGAGATCCAGCCTGGCCTTGGGCACTGCCAGGGATCCAGGGGCAGCCACAGCTGATGTGGCAATNGGTCACACATCCCCTGAGGGAGATGATGGACACACATCCCCTGAGGGTGATGAAGGACCCACATTCCTTGGGGGGACATGAACACACATCCGTGGCTCTCTGTTCGAGGCTGCACCATGCTGAGCCCCCGAGCTGTTCAAAGGCCCTTAATTAAAGCTGGATCACTGATCCTCACTCCGAGCTCCCTGTCAGTGATCCCCTCTTGACTGGAGGCCTGCTTTGATTTGTGCAAATCCCTCACCCCTCTTTTGATACCCTCCCTCACTTGCACAAAGGCTCCTCCTTCCTCCCAGCCCTCTTGGTCTGCATCTTTCAGCCCTTTTTGCTGTTTAGTTGCCTTTGGGACACAGGTGGAGTGGAGGGACACCAGAGCAGGCTCAGAACACGACATCAGTTCCACTTCTTGTGCCCTCCTCGGGAGAGGCCTCCTGGGGCTCACCCTGCTCCACCTTGGCTTAGGAACACAAAGCATTTTTTGGCTTTAAAAAGCAAAAGTAGGCACCACTTGTCTTGTAAGGCTCTAAGAAAGCTGCATGCCCTGATTTAAAAATGCCCTCATGTCACAGCTGATGCCCCCTTGGAGTTTTTCGTATTAGAATATTGCTGTAATTCATTAAATCTTTGATAAAGCTGCACTTAATGCTCCCCTAACAGAATGTGCATCTTTAATTCTGCTGAATGTGTAGTTTGTCACTGATGCAGAGTGTACTCATTAATTAAATAAGACTTAGAGACTCATAAAGCAATTGCTCCGAAATGAGATGTTATTTACAGCTAAGGATATTAACAATTAAGGAAACCTAATTTTTCCCTGATATAATCTGTCTTGGAATTCCACTGATATTTTAACAGTCTCCTGATTTAATGATTGAAAATGCATTTTCGATATTAAACCCATTTACAAAGGGATAAGGGATATTTTTCAATAAACTTATTTGCAAAGGAATCAGGGATATTCTTCAGAATAAATCAGCAAAAGGCTAATTTTCCAAATAAATAAACTCTGATTCTTCGAGGGGAATGAGAACAATAGAATTAAACCGAATGTGAATTTCAGTCTGTTTTTTGAAGTCAATATTTTAATGGTCATAACTGTAGTAATGAGCCTTAGGTTATCCTGGTGTTCTGATGGATTTTGGTAGGGAAAAGGGTGCCTGTCCTGCTTTCCTGGCTCGTGTCTTGCGGGGTGTCTGAAGCTCTGCTGCTCGTTATCTCTCACCCGTTAATCAGCCAGCAGCAGCCAAATCCCATCCCTTATCAGGCGCTTTATCAAGGGCTCATCAAGGGCCGGGAGCTCTCCGGGCCCGGCGGGAGCTGCTGCCACCGCTGGATTAATTCAGCTCCAACAGACGAACCCTCAGCCCCTTTGTTCCTGTTGATTCCCCTTTTTCATGTAAACGGCGATGAAGGATGCGCCCCACGCTTCTCTCCTTCACCAAGGTCTTTGTCCCTGCGCTTGCTCCTCGTGTAACAAAAGTTTTCCTAGAGCAGCGCTGGGAAGGGTCGGGATTTCCGAGCCCCCGGGAGGTGTCGTTTAGAGAAACATTAACCCAAGGTCTGGGCTCTGCCAGAGGAGTTTTCCTCGCTCCTTTGATGCCGTGTTTGCTATTGAACCACCTCATCCCGCTGGTCCCTCACCCAATTAGCACTTCCAGCTCCCGGCTTCATTAACAGCCCGGCTCCCGGGGCTCATCGGGGCCAGCCCCGAAGTTGTTCTCATTAAGCTTTCAGCACTAAAGGCACAGCCCCACCCCGGCCCTCCGGGGCCGCTTTCCATTAAATTGATGGGTACGACCCAGCCCTGCGAGGCTCCCTCTGCCCAGCGCTGCTGGCACCGCTCCCCCGCGGGGACCTGGCGTGTCCTTTGTGCTTTTCCTTCTCTCTCGGCCACCCCCTTTGGGCTCCTGTCCCGCTCTGGACGCGTTTCTGCCCCGGGTCAGGAGCTGCCCCGTGTGCTGCCCCATCACCCCCTCCCAGCAGCCGGGTCCTTGTGCGGTTCCCGCTGAGCCCTCTCTGGACAGACGCCTGGACCTGCTGCGAAGGTGGCCCAGCCGGAATCGGAACAGGACAGAATAGAAAACCTGGAGTTGGAAGGGTCCCACAGTACTCGTGTGCCAGCTGTGCCGTGGGGATTTGTGCCCCGCCACCTCTGGGGATAAGGTATGGATGCGCTTCTGCCTCGGAGGCTTTTCCCGGAGTATTCCCTCCTTCCCTGGTGGGCCTTGCTGTGAGACACTCAAATCTCCCCTTCGTGGGAGCGAGCTCTCAGGTTGGGGAGTTCTTGATTTTCGCTCTCCTGCTTTCCTTATTAGAGAGACTTTTCCATGGGGGAGGTGAAAATGCAGAGTTGTTCAAAAGGGTTGTGGTTTGATTTAAGGTTTTCAGGAATACTCGTGTTTAGTTTTCTGCGCACAGTGACGGTGTGTAACAGGAACTGGGGTGTGTAAACTGGACAGCGGCAATTTCCCCATGGAAAGGGTGCTCAGGCCTTGGAACTGCCCAGGGAGGGTTGGAATCCCCATCCCGGGAGGTGTCCAAGGAACGGCTGGAGGTGGCACTCAGAGCTCTGTGCTGGGGACAAGGTGGGGATTGGGCTCCCGTTGGACTCGGTGGGGTGGGAGGGCTTTTCCAGACGACATAATTGAAGGGTTCTGTGATGCTGTATGAAGCACTCAAGCTTTAAACCATTGGAAAGGACTCGTCTGAGGACGCAGCCCGTTGTGGCAGCTGCAGGAGACAGCGCTGCGTCTCCCCGAGTGCCCCGGGGGTACAGAGAGCGCTCCGGAGGGGCCGCTGAGCCGCCACCCGCGCCCTTGGAGCCGCTGCAGGGACGGGCACAAGCAGGCAAATAATCCACTGCCAATCTCAAACAGGATGAGAGGGGTCTCCTGTATAGGTCCCAACGCGGTTTATTCCAGGGAGGGTCCAGGGACAAGAGAAGCTGGCCGCTGCGGGTTCCAGGGCCTCAGAGGGGAGGGGGGAGCCAGTCAGAGGAGGGCCGAGGGGTGGGGAGGATACGAATTGACAGCCAACAATTCAATAGGGGAGAAGAAGGGCGGGATAAGGGAGAGGGGGACCAATGGGACATTGAGTAACAGGGAACTTTCTAGAAGTCGTTGATATAGATGACTATTGAAACATGCTGGAGGAGTAATGCCCGAAACAGGGCAGAGGGCCAACCAGAACGGAACAATCTACGTAGCAGGACAGGGGACTATGAGAACTCCCCATAACTCCAGAGGTGTCCAGCATCCGAGCTGGCCCACCGGGCATCCAAAGCCCCTCTTGGCCCCTGGGGCACATTGGTCATTCCAGCAGTGGCCCAAACCGCTGCTGCAGTCTGGATCTGTGGGTCCCTCTCTTGGCCCCACACAAGGTGAAAGCTGAGCACAGGTTATGGGTGTTCTCCTCCAGGGCGGGACCAAGCTCTGCCCTTATGGCAGAGACCTGCAGGGCTGGGAGGGCTGGAGCAGCCAGAGGTTTGCACATGGGAGATGCTGAGCTCTCTCCAACCTCTCCACCCTTTAAATCGCTGCCCGCCCTGTGGCACACTGTGCTGTGTGCTGAGTAAATCCATCCCCGGGGCTGCTGCTGTGCAGGAACGGCGTCAGAGCTCTGTAGAGCCATCGATTTATTGGGCTAATGAGCCAAGCGCTGATCAATTCTCTGGGAACTGCCATGGGAAGCAATTCCACCGCCCTGCTTACGGGCAGCGCTTGTGTCTGTGCCCCGCAGCTCTCCAGGGGCACTCTGGTCACCCAGGAGGGCTTCAGTCAGTGGCACCGAAACTGCGGGAAAAACAAAACCCTCCAACAACATTTTTCATGTTAGAGAGTCAAAGCATTACTTTATTCTGGCCAGGGTGTACCACAGAAATCATCTCATGCACATATAGCCCAGGTGTGCAGAGAGAATCATTCCATGACACATGACCTTTACTAGGTTTTTCAGGTCTTTTATACAGTCAAACTTCATAGAAATGAATTAGGTCAGTGTTCATTGGTCTCAAGTTGCCTACTTCTTAGTATCTGGTCTCCTATTGGATCCAGATTTCTTTGTTTGTGATGTTAATTGGATCTTCATTACTTGATTTTCTTGTCAGTCTTTTCCAGAGGAGATGTCCCCAGCTCTGGCAGAGGCAGAGTCTGGGGTAGATGTTGGTAGATGGCTGCTGATGTTCTTCTGTTGGTGTTGAAGGTGAACAAACCTGGCTAAAGTCATGTATAAAAAAATTTTTAAACTGGTATGTTTTCCAACACCAGGCATGGCTGGGGAGGAGGAAGGGCTGATGCCAGTCAGGGCTGCAGGGAGCCTCCCTTCAGCGCAGGTGTGGATCCCACCCTGCGGGCCCCTGGCACAACCTGGCACCCCTGGGGGCTCCCCTCGCTCCCTGTGTGCCCGGGAGTGCTGGAGATCCCCTCTGGGCCTTTGGAGAGCACTGGGCTCTGTGACCTGAGGGAGCTGCCGTGACCTGGGGGACGTGCTGGGTGGGAGCAGCAAAGGCACTGCAGTCTGGAACAGCAGAGGGTTCCTGCTCTGGCTGGGGAGGCTGGGTTGGGCCTGCAGCAGGGATTCCAGGGCACAACAGGTCCAGGTAGGAAAAGGAAGAGGTTTCACCAGGGTGAGGATGGGAGTGTGAAAAGGATATTTTGAAAATATAGAGTGATTCAGTTTAGGAGTCAGGATCTGGTCGTGTCCCTGCTGAGGAGGGGTTAGCTGGGAACAAGTGGAGGAGAATTCAGATATCCCAGTTGGTCTCCAGCACCTCTGAAGTTTGGGTGATGGTGCAGAGCAGAGAATCCCAGAATTGTTAGGGCTGGAAGAGACCTCTAAGATTTATCATTCCAACCTCCCACCAGTCCCACCATTCCCACTAAACCATGGCATGAAGTGTGACACAGGGAATGGCTGGAGCTGTGCCAGGGCAGGCTCAGGCTGGAGATCAGGAAAGGCTCTGCCCCCAGAGGGTGCTGGCACTGCCCAGGCTCCCCAGGGAATGGGCACGGCCCCGAGGCTGCCAGAGCTCCAGGAGCGTTTGGACAGCGCTGCCAGGGATGCCCAGGGTGGGGTTGTTGGGGTGTCTGGGCAGGGACAGGAGTTGGGATGAACCCTTCCAGCTCAGGATATTCCATGATTTTCACCTCATTCACGACATTCCCCAGGCACCCACTGTTGTTAACTGGCTGTGGCCATGAGATGTGTGATCTCCACACACCTCCCCCTGTGAGTTTGTTCCAGGTTTCCATATGACCACACTCAACACGGATTGCGTAGCACAGCCCTGGCTGGTGCCATTTCCTGGGGGTTTTCCATCATCCCACTCTGCTCCATCTTCTCCTGCCCCCTGAAAGCATCTGACAAACTCCCTCAAGCCCCAGCCTCTCCTGATGAACTGCTCAATCAAACCCAGCTGTAACTGCAGCATCTCTCTTCTGCAATTTCCTCTTTATTAGCCAAGATCGTTAAAACCCAAACAAATTGATAGTGCATTTTCATTGAGAAATACCTTTAAATTCATCTTAACATCCCAAACACCGACTAAGCTTTATAGTTTGATACCTCAGAGCTTAATTTTGCTAAGTATTGATAGCAGAAAATCAGAATATAATGTCATTTCTTGGTGAAAACAACCACGTTTTCCCACCCACAGTTGTGTTTGGTTGTTGTTCTTTTTAATAGAAGTGGAAAAAAATGTGCAGGTTTGACTGAAATGGCCTCGTGCTGTTGATGTCACCACCTTCTGCTGGTGAATCCTGGAATCCCTGAGGCTGGAAAAGCCCTCCAGGATCACAAAGTCCCAGCTGTGCCCAGTGCCCACCTTGTCCCCAGCCCAGAGCTCTGAGTGCCACCTCCAGGAATTCCTTGGACACCTCCAGGGATGGGCATTCCAACCCTCCCTGGGCAGTTCCAAGGCCTGAGCACCCTTTCCATGGGGAAATTCCTGCTGATGCCCACCCTGCCCCTCCCCTGAGCCCAGCCTGAGGCCGTTCCCTCTCCTCCTGTCCCTGTTCCCTGGGAGCAGAGCCCGACCCCCCCTGAGCCCCCTCCTGTCAGGGAGTTGTGCAGAGCCAGGAGGTCCCAAATGATCCATCCAAGGTGCTCCTGCCCCTATGAGGAGCTGCAAAAATGATGGGCACTGTGCTCCTTTCCTACAGCAGCTGCTGGAGGAGCCTTGGAGCCAGGGGGATTTCTGGGACACCTTGTACTCATCTTTTCAGAAGCTGCTCCTGCCTCTCACAAAGAATTTTCTGGTTGGAAGCAAACAAACTCCAGCCCCAATTATGGAACAGTCAGAACAGAGAGAGCCAGCATGGGTGCTTTGTTATTAGGAATGTTCCAAGAATTTCACCTGATCCTTGTGGAAGATCCTACCCAAGGTCATCCCCCACCCATGGCTGAAAAATAATACAGGAGAATGTTAATTATTATTAAAACCAATACAGGATAATTTAGTAGTGCCTTGCTGTTCGAGGTGAGGAGCCAGCCCTGGCCCTGGCAAGGTGTGACTGGTCACAGGTTGGACTCCATGGTCCTGGGAAGGTGTGACTGGTCACAGGTTGGACTCCATGGTCCTGGGAAGGTGTGACTGGTCACAGGTTGGACTCCATGGTCCTGGGAAGGTGTGACTGGTCACAGGTTGGAGTCCATAGCCCTGGGAAGGTGTGACTGGTCTCAGGTTGGACTCCATGGTCCTGGGAAGCTCCATCTGAGCAGCAGCAGAAGCTCTGCAGCTCTGCAGGTGGAATTTGCTGGCTGCAGGAGGTGGATGCTGGACGTTCTGTGTGTTCACCTGGGGATTTCTCCAAAGCAGAGGAGTAAATTTGCTGTTTTCCTCTGCATTTCTCTGCAGGGTTAAACTACCCCAGCTCCTCTGGCTGTGCTGGCTCTCCTGGAGTTGGCCTGGCTTCAGCTCCTGCCCACAGCTGCTTGTTCTGCCTGTCTGGCCCAGATTAGAGACCTTTGCTACCTGATGTTTGCTCCCTGGGAAAGCACTTCACTGTAATCAAGGCTTCTCCTAATCGTCTTTCTGATGAACTGAACAGATTAAACTCTTTGAATCTCCCTGGGTAAAGAACTTTTTCTAATAGCCAAATTATTTCTGCAGCTCTTTTCTGCCCTCTCTCTAATTTGTTGAAGGCTTTTTAAAACTTTTCCTTCTCAGCTGTGTCATATTTCCAGCAGACATCTGGTGAGCTGAAGTGGGGAAAAGGGCTGGGGATCAGGAGACTTCTCCCAGCTGCTGATAGAATATTTCATCTGCCTCTTCCTCGTGGCTGGGTGGTCTGGAGGAGGCTCCCACCAGGATCTCTGCCTTGTTGGCCTTCCCCTGATCCTTGCCCCTAAACACTCCACCCCTTCATCCCCACAGTGACCACCAAACCCCTTCCTGACACACCAGGCTCCCCTTGACCTCCCTTCCCTGAGTTGTTTGTCACCATCCCCTGCAGCCCCCAGTTGTTCAGTGACCCCCATGGCTCCCTGGTGGCAGCTGTCCCGTGGCTTTCCTGCTGCCTTGTGGTTTCCTGCCCCTCCTGTTTGCTGCCTGCTCTGGGCACTGCTGCAGACACCCCTCACTGGGGCACTGATGCCACACCTGTTTTTGGGGAGAACCCCTAATTTCATTGTGCCCATTCCCGAGTGCATCCGGGGTGTCTGCTGTGTCCATAACCCGGGTGGCTGTGCTGCCATGCCTGGCCTCCCCTGAGGCAGCACCAAAGGACCTCAGGAGGAGTTTCTTCCTGGAAAGGGTTGTCAGGCATTGGAATGGGCTGGAGTTCCCACCCCCTGAGGTGTCTAGGGAAGGCCTGGGCACAGCTTGGACTCGGTGGGCTGGGAGGGCTTTTCCAGCCTCAGGGATTCCTGGGTTCTGTGATCTCTTCAGCACACTGCCCCTCAAGCACTGGTTTGATGCCCAGGTTTTATCCCCTGCTCCTTTCTCTGTGCTTTGTGCACCAGGAATGCCAGCAGAGCTCCTGTGCTGCCTGTGCTGGGATGGCGGCGACTTCCCAGTGCAGCTTCCGCTGGGTGCTGAGGGAAGTCGGCATTCCCTGGGACACAGGTGAGAGGAGGCACTGTGCAGAAATACTGCTCCACCTCAGTCACATCTCAGGCATCCTGGGTTTGTGTCGTTTGCAAAGGTGAAGGGAAGTGAGGAAGGCAGGATTTGATTATGTGAGCACAGCGAGGTGTGATGTGTGAACAGCTGGGACTTTCTGTTGGGAATGAGGGCAAGTTCCAAGTGTGTGCTTGGACACTGCAGGAAAATAAAGGCAGGTCCGGGATAGGACAAGGGGGAATGGCTTCCCAGTGCCAGAGGGCAGGGCTGGATGGGATCCTGGGAATTGGGAATTGCTGGCTGGGAGGGTGGGCAGGGGCTGGTCTGGAATTGCCAGAGCAGCTGTGGCTGCCCCTGGATCCCTGGCAGTGCCCAAGGCCAGGCTGGACATTGGGGCTGGGAGCAGCCTGGGACAGTGGGAGGGGTCCCTGCCATGGCAGGGCTGGGATGGGATGGGATCAAAGCTCCAGCAGTGTGTTGAGGTGACAGTGCCAGTGTGGCACCTCCCTTTGAAAGGCCACCTTGGGCTTTCCTCCTTCCCCTTTGTTCACAGCGATAATGATCCACGATTCCTTTCAACAAAAGACAAATAAAATTACTACAGGAAATAGGTTTGTTTTCCAACTGCAAGGTGTCCTCTGACATTAAATTTGGAAAGTGCTGAAATGTTTATTTTCTTTATTAACGAAACTGCAGGCAAGGGTGGCATTTTTTTAAGCTGTAAGAAATCAGTTGGCACTTAAATGGGGAGAAAAAAGGCCCGTTTATCATGGTAAAGGAGGAGGGGTTTGGAAATCGAGGGGCTGAACCATGACTGATGAGTTTAAGTGAAGTTCCCATCTCCACCAAGGGCTCGTTGTGCAGCTCAGACAATTCGATTTGTGTTGTTTTGCCCATGCCCAGCTTTTCCTTCAGTTTGCAGTGGTTGAGTGCAACCCCCTGTTGGAAGCTGGATCACCCTCCTGACATCCCCTCTGTGCTGGGCTGACCAAACACGGCTGGAGGAGGTTGGACAGAGCTCTTGTGCAATCCATCTGCCCCAAATGCTGAGGGGGTGCCTGGGAGGGGGCTGGGGGCTCCTGCGGTGAAAGGCAGCTTTAATTTAAAGAACAGGTTGTCACAGAAGCTGTGGCTGCCCCTGGATCCCTGGCAGTGCCCAAGGCCAGGCTGGACATTGGGGCTGGGAGCAGCCTGGGACAGTGGGAGGTGTCCCTGCCATGGCAGGGGTGGCACTGGGTGGGATTTGAGAGGTCCCTCCAACCCAAACCAGTCTGGGATTCTGTGGTTCTGTGGAACAGGCAACAGTACCAGCCCTGGGAGTCTGCTGCAGGTCTCATTTGCCTTCCCTGGTTAGAACAAAAAAGAAATATTATCAAAGTAACCTGGCTTCCCAAGAGTATTTCAGGTTTTCCTTCTGAGACTTCTGTCTCTCCAGGGGTCTGTGGTTTGTTGCTTTGTGATCAGAGACAGCTTGCGCTATCAAAATGTTTAATTTCTCATCATTATTTAAAGTAGTAATTATTTTTTAGACCTCTGTGACCATTATTTAGTGAGGGAAAAGAAAAGGAGTTAAAATCTGAGATTTCTGGAGGCTGGGGGAGCTGTTTGTGAGAAGCTGGAATGGGAAGAGGCTCCATCAGCGGTGAATTCAGAGCAGGAATCTCGGCAGGAGGCTCAGAGCTCCCTTTCAGCTGCAGCAGAGGGGTCTGGGGGTCCCTGCTGGCCCTGCAGCCACGGCAGCAAAAAGCTGCTGCACAAATACCCCAAGTTCAGAACCCCCAGGTGTCCGTGGGGTTGGCATTAACTCGAGGTAATGGATGGTGCCAGCACCCAGCCAGGCTTTCAGACTTGATAACGGGATACAAATGGAGCGTTTTGGGCAAAGGAAGAAATACAGTGTTATATTCCTGTTTTGTTCTCATTAGTTCTCTTTTATATAAATAGTAACTGTGCAGGGTGTAATACATCCTCTCCTGTCAGGGTGTATCAGGGAAGTGCTCTGGCTGGGCAATTGCTCTGTGAAAAATTAAGGAGTTTGCCTCATTCTATCAACATGTTTTGGTTTCACTGGTGAATAAAAATAGATTTTTAAATAACAGCCACAAAAAGTAATAAAACCCAGAACAGAGCCTGTTTTCCTTCCAGAGGTGGATTCAGCTGGAATAGATCACAGGGTAATTAATTACTAAGGACCATTATTACAAATACAGCTACAAAATCTAATGAATGTTGTGGTGATTCTTAATTTCTCTCAGCCCCCTGTGAGAGGTCAGCCAGCTCTCCATAGGATTGTGTGGAGGGGAGGGGGTGAAAAATTCACTCTGCTCTCTGGAAATGCAGCAGCTGTTCTGGGCATTGTGCAAACCCCCAGAGACTGAGGCACAGAACTGACTGGTCTAGAACATTCTGCAGCTCTGAGTGCGGCTTCTTCCTGCTCGTGTCACTCCTGGGGTGGGAGATCCAGTTTGCTGTGATGGTTCCCCATTAAATCAGGTGCTTTGGGGTTTTGAGGCCTCTTTTCCTGCAGGATGGTTCCACAGGGATCCTGGATGTGCTGGGATGATTCATTCCAGACCATCCACGTGAGCTGATCTCTCCCAGAGGAACGTGCAGCTCCCACCCCTGGCACATGGAAGTGTTGTGGGGTCAGGCACCAGGATCCCAAAACCAGAGATCCCAGAACAGTTAGGGTTGGAAGGGACCTCTCAAATCCCACCCAGTGCCACCCCTGCCATAGCAGGGACACCTCCCACTGCCCCAGGCTGCTCCCAGCCCCAATGTCCAGCCTGGCCTTGGGCACTGCCAGGGATCCAGGGGCAGCCACAGCTGCTCTGGCAATTCCAGACCAGCCCCTCCCCACCCTCCCAGCCAGCAATTCCCAATTCCCAGCATCCCATCCATCCCTGCCCTCTGGCACTGGGAAGCCATTCCCTGTGTCTTGTCCCTCCAGGCCCTTTCCCAGGGGAATTCCAGGCTTAAGGTCTGAATCCTTGGAATATTCAATCCTGTTTGACCCCTGTCCTCCCAGAATACCCTTGGGACTCCTTAGGAAGTGTCCTACAGGAGACCTCACCCCTTTGTGAAGCTCCAGCCCCTGAGGAGGGTTCTGGAGAGGATGTTGCTGTGGCTCTGATCTGATGTGGGTGTTTCTCAGGTTCCAGGCTCGTTCCTGGCAGCAGGGAAGTGCTTTCTCTCAGCAGGGAGCTGATGGAGCAGGGAAGATGAGCAATCAGGGCAGGCAGTCCCGTGCCAGGCAGATCTGAGCCATCAGCATCACCTGGCAGAGCCCAGGGAGAAAGTGCTATTTCTGGCAGGGCCTTGATTCCCAGAGAATCAAGATGATTTATGATTAGGAAAGGCTGCTGAGGATGGGCTCGGAGAGGGAGAAGTTCATCAGTTGGGCTGAGCATCCTGGGATGGCTCTGACACCCCCAGATCGTGCTCTAAAGATTTTGTGTCAGGCAGCATTTATGCAGAGTGAGATGGGGTTTACTGGGGTTTACTGGGTTTTACTGGGTCTTACTCCCATACCACTTCATTCCAGAGGGAAATGGCTTGGAGCACCTCTGGTGGGTAAGAGCAGGGGAGGCTTTGGGGTGCCCTCAGCTCGTGCTCAGACAGGAAACTCCATGGATTCCCATGGAGCAAAGGGAAAAGGGATCTTGGCTGGTGCCCCTGGACACAGGGACCATTCTCAGGACCTTAGGTGACGTTCTGCTTCACCTGGCTGGTGGAGTTTGCTCCTTCCTGAGCATCCTGCACGGGATTCCCTGGGTGGGAGTGTGATCAGAGGGATGGAGCACTCCTCCCATGGAGCCAGGCTGGGAGAGCTGGGAATGTTCACCTGGAGAAGGCTCCAGGGAGAGCTCAGAGCCCCTTGCAGGGCCTGAAGGGGCTCCAGGAGAGCTGGAGAGGGACTGGGGACAAGGCCTGGAGGGACAGGACACAGGGAATGGCTTCCCAGTGCCAGAGGGCAGGGCTGGATGGGATCCTGGGAATTGGGAATTGCTTGCTGGGAGGGGCTGGTCTGGAATTGCCAGAGCAGCTGTGGCTGCCCCTGGATCCCTGGCAGTGCCCAAGGCCAGGCTGGACATTGGGGCTGGGAGCAGCCTGGGACAGTGGGAGGGGTCCCTGCCCATGGCAGGGGTGGGATGGGTGTGATTTGAGATCCCTCCCAACCCAAACCATTCCAGGATTCTCTGATTGTGTCTCTCTGGCACTGGAGGTGAACAGATGGATTGGAGAAGGTGGGATTTACTCCATTCCCACCCACAAGTGTTTCCAGCTTCCGTCACTGCTGACCAGCTGGCCACGAGGTCTGTGCTGTGTCCAGCTGTGATGGTTTCACCTGCAGTGCAGTCCCCATCCCTCAGGGAATTCCCCAGGGTTCGGTCCAGCTCTGTCAGTGTCAGTCAGGTGATCTCTGATAAGAAAAATTGCCTGAAAATCTGTTGGAAAAGCGCTGGGTGAGGGCACCAGCAGCTCTTTTTGGAGCTGGTGTTTACGGAGGGAAAGCTGCTGGAGGGCTGGAGGCAGGGAGTAATTCGGGGGATAATGGCCAGAAAACAACACAGAAGGCTGCAGTTTGTTATTCCAAGGAAAGGGAGGAAGGAGAGCGATAGGCTGGTGATGACAGAGTTCAGAAAAGCCGATTGCAGCTCAGCCAGGGGAGCAGCAGCCGCAGGATCCTCCCGGGGGGAGAGGCAGAGGAGAGGCAGGGCAGAGGAGAGGCTGAGGCAGAGGAGAGGCAGAGGCAGAGGAGAGGAGAGGCAGGGCAGAGGCAGAGGCAGAGGAGAGGCAGAGGAGAGGCAGAGGCAGAGGCAGAGGAGAGGCAGAGGCAGAGGCAGAGCAGAGGCAGAGGCAGAGCAGAGGCAGAGGAGAGGAGAGGCAGAGGAGAGGCAGAGGCAGAAGCAGAGGCAGAGCAGAGGCAGAGGAGAGGAGAGGCAGAGGCAGAGGAGAGGCAGAGGCAGAGGAGAGGCAAAGGCAGAGGAGAGGCAGAAGCAGAGGCAGAGGAGAGGCAGAGCAGAGGAGAGGCAGAGCAGAGGCAGAGGAGAGGAGAGGCAGAGCAGGAGAGGCAGAGGCAGAGGAGGGGCAGAGGCAGAGGAGAGGCAGAGCAGGGGCAGGGCAGAGGCAGAGGAGAGGCAGAGGCGGAGGAGAGGCAGAGCAGAGGCAGAGGGAGAGGCAGAGCAGAGGCAGAGGAGAGGCAGAGCAGAGGCAGAGGCAGAGCAGAGGAGAGGAGAGGCAGAGGCAGAGGAGAGGCAGAGCAGAGGCAGAGCAGAGGAGAGGCAGAGGCAGAGCAGAGGCAGAGGAGAGGCAGAGGCAGAGGAGAGGCAGAGGAGAGGCAGAGGCAGGAGGAATCGCAGCAGCTCTGCCTGATCTGCAGGAAGCTGCTCCAAACCACGGCTCCTGCTGCAGAGGGAAGATGGGCGCTGCTGAGGACATGGGGGAAGGAAAAGGATCCTCCAGACACCCAGAAACAGGGACAACAGAGTACTGGGGGTGAACATACAGGGATAAACTCCTGCCTATGGAAGTGAAGTCAGAGAACAGAAGGCTTAAAATGGGCAAAGAACATAAAAGACAGGGAGGCATAAACGCATCTGAAATGAGAGGAAGACAAAGGCAAGGGAGGGAAGCAAATGAAGGCTGAGGCCTCGTTGTTTCAGTCTTCAGGAAAAGGTTAATTGTGAGCAGACACTCAACTGCAATTATCTTAACACGGGGTTAACAGGGACAGAGGAGATTACAGCGTGCTCAGATAAATCAGATATGTGATAAACCCCATCCCAGGATATGCTCTGAGTTGTGATAGAGCCCCCAGATCAGTGCTGGTTATCAGAGTGAGGGACATGGGGAAGTGCTGGAGGGTACAAACCTCACATGGAAAATTCCAGAGCTGAAGGCAGAGTGAAGGAGCTGAGGAGGTACCAGGGAACACAATGGAATAATCAGTTTGTGGGTAGGGAGAGGAGACTGAGGTGATAACAAAGAGCCCACGGGGATTGTCAGGGACGGATCACGGCACGGCCGTGCTTTGCTCTGACAGGATGAGAGGCTCAGAGGTGAGCAGGGGACTGGGGCACTTTGGATGAACCTGAGGTGACAGTCACCTTCCCAGACCCCTCCTCAGGGCAGCCGTGGCTCTGTGCCGCACTCAGGAGTGTTCTTTTACTCCTTGTTTTTTCAGCTGGTTGTTAAGAAATGCTCCAAGTGCCAGCAGCCAACGGTGGAGCTCCTTGGGAGGCACTGACAGATTTCAGAGAAGCAGCAAAGGAAAGGCAAAGCTGAACAGGGAGGAGAGGTCCCACCCATCCCACCCCTGCCATGAGCAGGGACACCTCCCACTGTGCCAGGCTGCTCCCAGCCCCAATGTCCAGCCTGGCCTTGGGCACTGCCAGGGATCCAGGGGCAGCCACAGCTGCTCTGGGCACCCTGTGCCAGGGCCTGCCCACCCTCACAGGGAAGGGTTTCTCCCCAGTATCTACTTTGAATCAAACTTCCTTCATCCTAAGACCATCCCAACCCAACCCAGGCTGTGATGCTTTGATTTGCACAGTGAGTATTTCTGGAGGCAGAGGATCTATGACTTGTCCAGGACCCTGTGACAAAGCTGTAATCCCACAAATTGTGGGATTTTCTTCTGATCTCAGCCTCCAAATATTTGTAGAGCCGTAGATAATCCCTGCACCTCCTGGTGCCTCTGTGTGCATGTCCTGTACCACTGAAGCTGCTCCTCCATTCATGGCACACCGGAAGGAAATCATTTTAATTGAAAAACAGAATGCTACAAACATTCTCAGTTTAAATTTTACATTTCAAGTTCATTCAGTCAGTTTGGGAAACCCTGGGTTCGGTTCATGGGAACATCCTAGCTTGGGTCTGTTCTGGTTTATGGGATTCCTTGTGCAGACATCCTTTCATGCAAAGGCTTTGTGGCACCAGAGCCAAGCCACCCTTTTGTGCTGCTGCATTATTTGGGGCAGCTCCTCCCAGAGCTTTCTAAGCTCCGAATCAAAGCCTGCTGGAAGCAGGGGAATATTCCTGTGCTTTGTTTGGGTGCTTTCCCACAGAGCCCCAACAGCAAAACCTTGAGCTGTATCTTGAATGCCCGTAACCAACAATGATATTGGGGAAGAATATTCCTATAAAGTCATTTCCCCCTCTTGCAGCATGTCTTTAATAGAAAACAGAGACATCTGAATGAATTTTATATGTTGTCTGAACTGCTCCAGCCTTTGAAATAACTCAGCTTGAGGTTTTAGTCAATATGAGTGGAGACATTTAAAAAATCTGTGTGCTCTTCTCTCAATACGAGATGGCAAAAGGCTAAAGAGATGAAAATAGAGAGTGCAGGCAGAGCTGCAGCCAGTGCAGAGCAGCCTCCACAGGGAAAGGCCACTGCTAATGGGAATGGAGGCATTGGGTAGCAATTTATGGCATGGCTGATGCTAAAGAAACCCTTTTCTTGCATTCCTTAAAAAAAATAGTGGCTAAACCTCATCAAAACCCAGCCTAACTTGATTTTCAAAATATGGAAATGTTACATAATTGGAGCATTTTGCAAATATCATTGATAGGAGCAAGTGAGAATCACAGGCTCAGGGAATCATCCAGGCTGGAAAAGCCCTGTAAGATCAGATGTGACCATCAGCCCAGCCATGGTCACCACTGAGCCATGGTCACCACAGCCGTGGTCACCACAGAGCCATGGTGACCACTGAGCCATGGCCACCCCTGAATCAGCTGGATCTGCTCGTTTGGAGTTGTCCAGGCTGGAATGGCAGAGGGTTTGTACCCAGAGCTGGGAGAGAATTCCTGGTGGGGAATCTCCGAGCACCATCTTTGGTGCTGTTGTTGGAACTGCAGGAGAAGTTAAATCAGCCCTGGTGCTTCTGTACCAGCAGAGCAAAACCTTGGGGGGAGCTTTGGAAACCCTGGGGGCTCCTGAAGGATTGGAGGAGTCGGGTGATACTGAAAACACATCAGCAGCACAGGAAGGTGAGAATGGGGGAGGAGAGGTTCAGAAATAACGGGGAGTTCTCACATGGACAACCTGGTGCCACAGTTCACCTGTGGCTTGTCATTAATAGGGGTGGCAAAAATGGGTTTGGTGTGTGCCATTCTTCCTGGTCCTGGAAAGGACTGCCATGCCACAGGTCAGATCCTTCATGCCATGGGTCAGATCCTTCATGCCATGGGTCAGAGCCATCGTGCCATGGGTCAGATCCATCGTGCCATGGGTCAGATCCTTCATGCCATGGGTCAGATCCTTCGTGCCATGGGTCAGATCCATCATGCCATGGGTCAGATCCATCGTGCCATGGGTCAGATCCTTCATGCCATGGGTCAGATCCATTGTGCCATGGGTCAGATCCTTCATGCCATGGGTCAGATCCATCGTGCCATGGGTCAGATCCATCATGCCATGGGTCAGATCCTTCATGCCATGGGTCAGAGCCATCGTGCCATGGGTCGGATCCATCATGCCATGGGTCAGATCCTTCATGCCATGGGTCAGATCCATCATGCCATGGGTCAGATCCATCGTGCCATGGGTCAGATCCTTCATGCCATGGGTCAGATCCATCGTGCCATGGGTCAGATCCATCATGCCATGGGTCAGATCCTTCATGCCATGGGTCAGAGCCATCGTGCCATGGGTCAGATCTATCGTGCCATGGGTCAGAGCCATCGTGCCATGGGTCGGATCCTTCATGCCATGGGTCAGATCCATCGTGCCATGGGTCAGATCCATCGTGCCATGGGTCAGATCCTTCATGCCATGGGTCAGATCCATTGTGCCATGGGTCAGATCCATCATGCCATGGGTCAGGCTCATCCCAGCTGATGAATATTATCCAGCCTAACCCGTTGTCAGGGCTGCAGTCAGCTCTGCTACCTGGAGTATCCTGTGTGAGTGTTGTGGTTTGCTCCTGTCAGCTGTGGGGACTTTCATCCCTGAGAGGCTCTGAAGCCCTCGGAGCTGGGAGGGATGAAATCCCTCGTGGGATTAAGTTGTGTGATGCAGTAAATTGGTCAGTGTTTGAGCCAGTTCTAACAGACTGAGCAGCCTGGGAATGTTCTCCTTTCCCAGATCTCCGAGCCAGCTGGTCAGACAGGAGCAGGAGTTCCCTGGGTCTCCCAAGGAGCTGGACTTGGTTTGTAAATCAAAATCAAGCACCTCCTTGTGGTGCTTCATAAGCAGCAAATGCTGCCATTGATCATTTGGTTGGGCTTCTACTAAGAGGATTCTTCAGGCTGGTTTGGGAAATGGAGCTTTGTTCTCCTGCTTTTCCCCTCATCAGGCCAGGTAGGGAACTGGGGAACTGGGGAAGGCTGGAACTTTCAATATCCCAGCTCCAGGCTGTACCTGGTGTGTGGATGTAGTGTCACAGCCCACTCCCACTCCTCCTGCTGTCCACTGGAATTCCCTGTGAAAAACCCAAATGGGTGCAACCAAACTGGGAAGAGAAGATGATCCATGGATTTGAGGTCATTATGGAATGAACAGTGATCATTCTTCAGAGGATTTTTTAGAGTCCCAGGATGGTTTGGGTTATAAGAGACTTTAGATCCCACCCAGTGCCAGCCCTGCCATGGCAGGGACACCTCCCACTGTGCCAGGCTGCTCCCAGCCCCAGTGTCCAGCCTGGCCTTGGGCACTGCCAGGGATCCAGGGGCAGCCACAGCTGCTCTGGGCAGAGTCTTGTTTATCTTGACTCTTGCATATCCCACTGAGGTTACCTGCCTGCATTCCTGCCACTTTTTGCATTCTCCTTTCCCCCTCAGGAGCCCATTCCCATGGAAACTTCCTCATCAGTGCAGCTCATCTCAAAGAAATAATTGGCATGAGGAGGATCTATGGAAAATATATTCCTGTGTAATTAGGAAAAAAGCACCTGTTCTTCCTTCAGTGGGCACCAAGCAGTGGATGAGCTCTAATAGTGCTGTTTGCAAATATCAAATAATAATGGGAAGTGTGACAATAATGAAGTAAGTAATCAGAGGAGCTGTTGAGTACAGGTGCCTCCATTTACAGCTCTTTCATCAAAGAGAAAATTAAGCGCTCTCAGAATATTATGGCAAATTGCTGCTGTTCCATGACTGCTAATCAGGTGGAGTGTATAAATGCAACAGGAAAAATCTTCGGGAGCAATTATGGCGGTGGATGATTAGCACACGGAGCACATCCTGGGACAGGGAGTGGGCTCCTTTCTCTGCCCGCAGATGGAAATGCTCGATACAAAAACAAGCAGCAGCAGCCCAGAGGCACCAGCACCTCTGAAGTTTGGGTGGTGGTGCAGGGCAGAGAATTCCAGAATTTTTAGGGTTGGAAGAGACCTTTCAGATCATCATTCCAACCTTTGAAACAATCCTACCATTCCCACTAAACCATGGCATGAAGTGTGACCTAGGGAATGGCTGGAGCTGGGCCAGGGAGCTTTAGGTTGGACATTACAGAAAGGTTCTTCCCCCAGAGGGTGCTGGCACTGCCCAGGCTCCCCAGGGAATGGGCACGGCCCCGAGGCTGCCAGAGCTCCAGGAGCGATGGGACAGCGCTGCCGGGGTGCCCAGGGTGGGGTTTTTGGGAGGTCTGGGCAGGGACAGGGGCTGGGTCATCCCTGTGGGTCCTTCCAGCTCAGGACATTCCATGATTCTCTGATCCCACTCATTTTTCTGACCATTTTCCGGATGGTGACTCCCCCCTGCCCTGGGCACCTGTCCCAGTGTTTATCCACATGTCCCAGCTGTGTCCCATGGGCCTCTCAAGCTTGAGGTTCCTCTTCTCCTCAGGGGCTCAGGACCTCATTGAGGGAAATGTTCTCTCTGGGTGGGATGTGGGGTACAGGGAAATGCCTGACCTTACTGACACCCTTCAGTCAAGCTCCTCATTTTGTTCCTCCCAGGGCATGGGAAGAATCCTGGATTTAGGTGGCACATGGCATCCTTTCCATTCGTGGAATCATTAGGGCTGGAAAAGACCCCTAAACCCATCCAGTCCCAACCCTTCCCC
>JACBWW010000069.1:322075-338810 GCA_020086605.1 Lanius collurio
TGGCAGTGCCCAAGGCCAGGCTGGACATTGGGGCTGGGAGCAGCCTGGCACAGTGGGAGGTGTCCCTGCCCATGGCAGGGAGTGGAGCTGGATGGACTTGAAGCTCCCTTCCCACCCAAACCATTCCATGTTTCTGTGGTTCTGTGAAAAGCTCAAGTTGGATGCTGTCCATTCAGTCAAACTAACATTTATTTAGGCTTTGGAAAGATTTCTATAGTTTTGTGCTCTTTGCTTTAGGAGGTGAATATTTTGCTGCACTGGGCTGTGCCCTGCTGCAGGTGTCAGGTGTGGCAGGGACGTGGCTGCTCTGCTTTGGAGCTGGATAAAACATGGGGGTGTTGGGAGCTTCTTTGGGAAGCTGGTGCTCCCAAGAGATCCAGTTCTCTTTTTGTGTTGCAGTTTATTTTAGAGGGCACAGGGTTTATCCTTCTTCTGGCCCCGAGGCTGCCAGAGCTCCTGGAGCGTTTGGACAGCGCTGCCAGGGATGTACAGGGGGGGTTGTTGGGGTGTCTGTGCAGGGCCAGGGCTGGGATGACCCCTGTGGGTCCCTGCCAGCTGAGGACATGCCAGCATTCTGTGCTTCCTGAGAGCAGAGCTGTCTCACACATCATCTCAGCACTGTGGAAGCTGAGCTGATGAAACGATCTCAGAAAAATAAAAAATCTCATGTAGTCAGAGCTTAGAGAGAAAAACCACCCCATGCAAGGCTTCCTGGAGCGCTACAATCTCCTGGAAATAAATGAACAGATTGCCATGAATGAATAAACTGCTTAAGACACTAATTCACATTCAGGAGGCCACGGCACCGGGGATGGGTGAGGATGACAGAGCTGTTTCCCTGTGATTGTTGCTGCTCAGAGCTGGAGGAGGCAAACAGAAGGTGGCCGTGCTCTGCACACAAACTGCTGGGCACAGATGGCTCCCGGGGCTCCTGCCCACAGGAATGGGCCAGGAGCGTGTGCCAGCCTGGCTCCCTGCTCTGGGAAAAGGCGTCTGCAGGGGAAGCCGTGGAAGGAGCAGCTGAGGGCACTGGCATCGTTCAGCTGGAGAGGAGCAGACTGAGGGCAGAGCTCACCAGGGGCTGCAGCTTCCATTGCTGCCCTCTGGCACCAGGACAGCACCCAGGGAAGTGGCTGGAGCTATGCCAGGGCAGGCTCAGACTGGAGATCAGGAAAGGCTCTGCCCCCAGAGGGTGCTGGCACTGCCCAGGCTCCCCAGGGAATGGGCACGGCCCTGAGGCTGCCAGAGCTCCAGGAGCGATGGGACAGCACTGCCAGGGGTGCCCAGGGTGGGGGTGTTGGGAGGTCTGGGCAGAGACAGGGCCTGGGATGATCCCTGTGGGTCCCCCCAGCTCAGGATATTCCATGATTTTGTGATTCTAAGAGAAAATACGGGAAATTTGGGCCATGCACTCACAGGACCACGGATCTGCAGCCTGGAGAGGAAGCTGCAGGCACAGCATGTTTGGGATGGTGATCAGGGAATGTTTCAGTGCCCCTTTGCTATTGCAGTGTCCTGAAAGCCAGAGCAGGTGACAGCGGCACCGGGGCTGCCATGGGACCTGTCCATGGCACCTGCCCATGGTATCCGTGGTGGCACAAGCCCTGGGCCCATATGTAGGGTGAACCATGAGCCCTTTGGTCCTGGTGGATGTTTCTCCAGCATTTCCTGTGGGTGGCACCTCTGCCAGGGCTCCCCCAGGCAGGATATGTCCCCATGGAGCAGCATCTCCCACAGCCTGTGTCCCACTCTGGATCACTCCCAAGGGCTGGGTGAAACCCAGCGCCGGGCCCTGCCTGTGTTTGGAGCTTTAATAACCTGAAAGGTGATGAAACCTTGCAAAGAGCTCCTGTTTGCTGTGGAACAGCCCCAGGGGGGGCTTGCAGGGCTCTGGGCTCTAAGTTAAACCAGTGCTGTTGGTGCCAGGAACAGCTGCTTCCCAACACCCACAAACTGGGACGTGAGGAGTCCCTGGAGATGACAAAATGGAGCGAAGATAAAGATGTGTGTGAGAGAAACATTTTGTTAGGGAAATCCTCGAGCTGAATTGCTGTGCTGAGTGAGCCAGGGAGGGGCTGCTCAGCCTCATGGGGCACTGGGGCTGCTGCTGCTTTGGGGGCGCTGGCTGTGGGGTCTTCGTGGGCAGAGCTCACCCTGACCCCCCGATCAGCCTCCTCATACCCAGAGCAGCCTCCTCACACCCAGAGCAGCCTCCTGACCCCCAGAGCAGCACCCTCACACCCAGAGCAGCACCCTGACCCCCAGAGCAGCACCCTGACCCCCCGATCAGCCTCCTCACACCCAGAGCAGCACCCTGACCCCCAGAGCAGCCTCCTCACACCCAGAGCAGGATCCTGACCCCCAGAGCAGCAGTTTCTGGGTCTCAGCACCCCGCAGCAGCTCAGGTCTGTGCTGGAGCTGTGCCCTCACTGTTGGGACGCTTTTGGGAGGTGACAAGGGGAGCAGAGCGGCTCCTGGGCCGTTTGCAGGAGTGTTGATCACACGCTGATGAATTGGTGCTGAGCTCCGGGGCTTGGTACCCTGCACAGCTGGCACGGTGGGAGCTCAGGAGCTGCTCCTTGGCTCTGGAGCCCCGAGCCTGCAGCCCCACTCCAGGCTTCTGCCGGGGAGGTGCCCGGGCTGCTCTGGACACAGAAATCCCAGCACAGCAGCGGCACCGGGGGCAGGGATGTGGCGCCAGGAGTGGGGTGCCCCAGTGCCCAGGGGTGAGCTGGGAGAGTGGCACTGGGATCTGCGGGGCCACAGCCGCGGTGGGGTGGTGCTCACTGGAGAAGGAGCAGTCAGGGCTGGCTGCCCCCACGGGCAGAGCCTCCCCCTGCCCTGCCTTAGATTTTGACCTTTGTTTTTCAAGTCCTGCAGTGCCTGGTGTGTAACTCTGCAGTTTCCTGCAGCCTGTTATTCTCTGCTCTCTGTGCCAGGCAGACATAACAAAGCCTCTCCAGGCCCGCTCTCCAAGGACACCCAGGCCGTCCTAGGCCCAAAAAGTATAAACCAAAAGCCTCAAAGGGGGGCAAACTTGGGGAAATGACACCATTGAGCCAAACCTATAAAAGTGTGGGGAACTCATGACCTGCCGTCCATCTTGGGGTCCGTTTTGGGAATAGCCCCTGTCCCCAGGGTGTACCTTGAAGGCCCTTCAATAAATACCTATTTTATTCTCTTACTCCTGTCTAGTCTCTGTTTGTAGGGAGGCCTCTTTAGGCATCACCTCTGCCCTTCTTCCCCTGCCCTTCCTCTGCTCAGGGGCTTCCAAACACCAGCCAAAGGCTTTGCCCTAAGCCCTCAGGACATGGATTCTCTTGGTGACCTGGACACTGTAGGGATGTCCAGGGGTTTTCTCAAATAAAAGCCACAATTCCATATTGAAATAAAATTAACACTCCATTGTTTACGATCAAAGACTTAACCGAGGCCAGTGGCAGGCTGACAGCAGGTGACTAAAACATGAGAAATGGTGTTTGAATAGGGTGGTGCCTCCTCTGGCTGCTATTCCCAGCTTTCAGCAGTTCCTGTATGGGGATTTCTCTGCTGCTGGATTTAATGGTGGCCTTGCACAAATATCCCCAAATTACTTTTGAATCCCTCTATCTGCGCCATCTGACAGCAGCGAGTTGCAAAGATTTTATTATGCATAAGCTGAAAATGCATTTGATTTGTATTAAACTTCTTTGAAGATCTTTCTGCTATTTAATCTCCTTGAGAGTGGAAGACAACCGGAATATTGAGGTCACGGAAGAGTGGGAGAGCAAAGAGAAATGTGGTCCTGGAAGAGCAGGTGGGTGGGAGCTGTGCCTTTTTCCTTAAATCAAGTGCAGGAGAAGCTTTCCAGCCCGACTCTGGAGGATTTCCAGGCAGCACAGTAGCTATTTTTATTAAACTGTTTTCCTGAACAGCTGCCTACTCAGGAGTGTCCCTCTGCATTTACTTTCTGTCTCAATATTCCTTTGGTAATAGAACACAGTCATTTAGGCTGGGATAAAAAAGGGAATTAAAATACCGAACATATCCACAGGGCTGGCTTTTCTCGGTGCTTTGCTGCTGTGGGGAGTTGAGTTTAACTCCTAATTACATGGTAGGGTTTGCAGCCTCAGCAGCGGTGATGCTTTTTAGTAAATTCTAAGCAGCAATTCTTAAACAAGGCTCTGGAGCTGCTTTGGGGAGAGAAGAGAAGGTGTTGGGTGTCTGTGCTGCTTTCTCAGGCTGGGTAAACTGGAAGTGGAGCCCACCAAATGTTTTGGTTACATTTTGGCAATTTGCACTGGTGCACAGGAGCTACAACAGGAAATGTCTTTACAGAACCTGAGGGGCTGCTCAGTGTGGCAGGGTCACACGGGATAAAATAATAACATCAAGGATTTACTCAGCACTCCCAGCACAGCCCAAGTCCCCTTTGCCACATGGATGAGAGTATTTTTAGTTCTCCAAAGTCTGAAACTTTGGTTCCTGAGATCAGGCAGTTCAGGCAGCCTCAAACTCAGCACAAGCCTCTCCTCCCCACAGTGTGTTTGGGGACAGGCAGGTTCACAGCTGCTGCCTTGCACCATTCCACACCTGACCCAAGGAGGGGGCTGGCTCAGGAGGTACCCGGGGATCCCCAGCTGGGGGAGGCTGGTTTGGATCCCAGGGAGAGGCAGAGGGATGCTCAGGAGCTCCAGGTGCACCTCCAGCCCCCTGGAAATGGGGCCCAGCCCCGTGGTTGAGTGTCCATAACTGTGCAAAATCAGCTTGAAAATGGTTTCAGTGCAGAGCCCTGTGGAGAGCCAACAGCAGCAGCACAGGTGATGCAGCACCTCATCCCTGCTGGGACTGGCCAGGGCTGTGGCCCCAAACGTGGCTCTGTACCCTAAAGGGAAGGTTCGTGCCCTGGGTGTGTCCCCGAGCAGGGGAGGGGTGGTGTTGCCATCCCTGCTCTAGGACTGGTTTTGGGCTGTACCCTGGGGGAGGTGGGGCTGCTCCAGTGTCCCAGGGAGGAGCAGGGTCCCTGCAGCCCCCGGGGGTCTGCAAGAAGGGGACATTGGCCGGGCTTTGGGGAGCCCACCCCTTTTGGCCTGACCTCCCTCTGGACGTGCCTCCCTGCACCCCAAGGACAGACGTGTGTCCAGCCCCACCCTGCAGCCCCCACCCCCTTCCAGCAGCTCTTCCCTGCATTCCCAATAGCTGCTTCGGCCAGACTTCCCGGTATAGGAAACCTCTCTTGTGTGATTTTTAACTCATTCCTGTACTTATCCTCCTGAGTGTCCCCCATGCTCATTCCCTTTTTTAATAAACACGAATTTCACCCCTGAATTGTGACCAGAGCTGCTCACTCCTCCTTATGATTAGGCCAGAAATCTCAGCACTTTCAGTGTAACAATTGGGTCATGGTGCCCAGATATTCACTGCTGCTTCTTGTTGTTATTTTTAAATGTGTGTTTTCCTCCTGCTGCCCCTTTGTGTTGCTTCTTCCCTGGTGCAGGTGAGCTCAGGCTGCTCCCTGCTCCCCCAGGTGTGCTGCTTCCTGCATCACATCCCTTCCTTGTGCTGAGCAGATCCCAGCAGGATTCAGCTGCTGTGCCCCCAGCAGCATTTTATTGCTGGCACAGGCTCTGCTTGGCTCCCTTCTGCTTCCTGAATCCCCTCTGCTCCAAGGGCTGCCTTCCCGTTTTTCCTTTCTTCCCTTGTTCCAGTGCTACTGAATTTTATCCCACTTTATTATTTTATCCCACTTTATTTGCCCAGCTTCTCAGGATATTCCTGCCCTCTCACTTCCCCCTCCTGGACAAGCAGGGTCTTGATGGCACCAGCACAGGACAGTCCTGCTCTCTTCCATCCTCTGCTCCATGATGGACACAGAGCAGATCCGAGCCCTCCCTCTGCACAGCCCCCTGTGGCACTGCCTGGAAGGATCCTGCCAGCCTGTGCTCGGGGCTACAGTGAGGAATTCCCAAAGGCTGGTCACAACCGCTGCTAAAATTAAGCTTTGAGGTGTTCAGTGCCCTTCCCAGTGCCTTGCTGTCTCATTAGGGAAGACATCCTTGTCCCCAGTCCCTCTCCAGCTCTCCTGGAGCCCCTTCAGGCCCTGCAAGGGGCTCTGAGCTCTCCCTGGATCCTTCTCCTCTCCAGGTGAACATTCCCAGCTCTCCCAGCCTGGCTCCAGAGGGGCTTCAGCCCTGGGAGCAGCTCCGTGGATTCCTCCAGACTCTCTCCAGCAGCTCCAGGTCCTCCCTGTGCTGAGAACCCCAGAGCTGGGTACTCAAGTTGATCAATTACCCATTAATGAAATCAATAAAATACCTATTAAATGGTTGGGCTTGATGATCTTGGAGGTCTTTTCCCACCTAAGTGGTTCTGTGGTTGTTCCCTTACTGGGCAGCAGACACAGCGATGGGAGAGCAGGACTGCAGCGTGGCACAGCTGAGAGGGACGTCTCAGCCCATCTCCCGGTTCCTGGAGGGGAGGGAGGTGGGGCCGTGGGCAGGGCAGAGCCCACAGCTGATGGTCCAGAGATCCAGGCTCTCCACAGGAATGGCCTGCCAGGCTGGCTCCGTGCTCAGCTGAAATAAATAGGGCAGGACTGATGGTCCTTTATAAGCCTTTATTAAAAAGTGATCAGCTCGGGTGGGGGCTCCAGCCAACTTCGTTGCCCCAGCTTCGACTTGGAGGAGGAGGAACTTCGGCTCTGCCACTCCCTGTGATAGAGCCGGGCCCTCAAGTGTTCCTCACGGGCCGGGGCTGGGTACCAAGGGGTATACGGGGGCCCGGGTCTTAGCTCGCTGTCCTCAGGGTAGTGGTACTGGTGGAGCCTCTTATCAGGGTGATTATTTGAAGGAACTTAAAAGCTGGCTAGGTAGTAGTTCCTGATAGAGTAACCTGGTTCATTTTTCTTAAAAGTTTGTTGGCTCGTTTTTAAATTATTATTTTCTAGGGGTTCTTTATTCCCAAGGGTCTTTTCGGCTCTAGTTTACATATTCAGCTTTTTAGGTGTGGTTTTTTGTTTTGTTTTTTTTTTTTTTTCTTTATCTGCTACTCTTCGGGCAAGCCTCCTCCGAAAGGGGTAAGGAGGGGAGGTCGTAAATTCCTGCATTGGAATGCAAGCCCTGATAAGAGGCCGGTTTCTTTTACAACTAAGTGGGGGGGGAGGTTTTTAACAGCAAGAGAAATTCTAACATTTAGGTTACAAAGCTACATTCAGGTAACAAAACTACATTCAGGTAACAAAGCTACAATGTAGTACAAAATAAATGGATAATTGTTAAATCGATAATCTGGTCCCTTATTTATAACATCAGCTGCTCAGAAATGGATGATCTGCTCTCCCCTTGCTCCGGGGCAGTGCTGAGCTGGCGCCCTTTGCTCTGTCAAACCCCTCCAAACTCACAGCATTTTCTCACTTTCTCTTGAGTGATTTCTCCTGAGTGTCCTGCTTAGCTCTGAGTGGAAGAGCAGCTCCTTGGGCCATCCATCAGAGCGGAGCTGCCACCAGGAAGTTTTCCAGGAATGTGGCTGATCCCTGGGCAGGGCACACGGCGGCTCTCAGAGAGAGTTGTCAGCACATTCAAACCCTGGGAGAGCCAAGGGATCCTTCCTGCCGCTGTCAGAGCCGGAATTAAGAAGGCAGCAGAGAGATGGAACAGTATAAATAGCACACAGATACTGTGCCTTAATCTTTGGGATGCCAAAAGCTTTAAAATTCAGGATAGTGCTCCCCAAAACCTCTGCAGAACTGGAGCTTGCTCTGCAGGAGGTGCACACAGTGGCAAAGGTTTGTTTTTTTTTTTTAGGAATTGCTAGTTTTAATGACTGTGTCAGATTAATTTGTGAAGGAATCACTTTAGGCTGTTGATAAATATTGGAGAGGGACAGGAAAGTCCCTTGGACTTTGTACAAGGGAGGGACAGGACCCAGGGAATGGCTTCCCAGTGCCAGAGGGCAGGGCTGGATGGGATCCTGGGAATTGGGAATTGCTGGCTGGGAGGGTGGGCAGGGGCTGGGCTGGAATTGCCAGAGCAGCTGTGGCTGCCCCTGGATCCCTGGCAGTGCCCAAGGCCAGGCTGGACATTGGGGCTGGGAGCAGCCTGGGACAGAGGGAGGTGTCCCTGCCATGGCAGGGCTGGGATGGGTGGGATTTAAGGTCCCTTCCCAGCAGACCAAGGAACTCAGGAGGATTACGGGAAGGGAGGGAGGGAAGGATAAGGTCATGGTGTGGGGTCTGTTTTCTCACAGCAGTGAGGGTATATCCTAAGTCCCAGAGTGGTTTGGGTAAAAGGGACCTCAGAGCCCACCCAGTGCCACCCCTGCTGTGGCAGGGACACCTCCCACTGCCCCAGGCTGCTCCCAGCCCCAATGTCCAGCCTGGCCTTGGGCACTGCCAGGGATCCAGGGGCAGCCACAGCTGCTCTGGGCACCCTGTGCCAGGGCCTGCCCACCCTCACAGACAGAAATTCCTTCCCAATATCCCATTAAATCTCCCCTCCTTCAGGTTCAAACAGGAAGTTCTGTGGGTTTCTCAGCAAGAACAGAGGTGCATTATAAAACTCAGAAAGTGAATATGGGTGAAATTCTGATAGAGTTCCCCACACCTTTAGAGGAAACCTTGGCCAATTAAAAGTGCTACTTCTGTAAAATTCCATTATAATAATGCAGGTGGGACTGGGAATGGGGCACCACCAGCTGCAGTTGCACTCAGAACCTGAGGATGCACAGGGCAAACTGTGCTGTTCAATATTTACAATCCTAAAATTGGAAGCCTCTCCTTTGAAATGAGCTTTATCCTGGGAAGATTCTCCAGGACTGGAGCGATAATAGGATCATTTATAACAGTGTGATTTTAAGCATATATTCTTCACTTGCACCAAGAGCAAGAAATCATGTCGTTTTTTCTTGCCAATATTAATCCAAATTTTAAATGTTTGCAAGTCGAGCCTATAAGAAAATGGTCAGGGAGATTTGGGAAGAAAAATAAAGAGTGAACTTTTTGGGGGACTTTATTCTGTCCTGGAAATAAAGCCCTGGCTGTGTGCCCAGAGCTGACCCACACCGAGCCCAGCACTTCCCAGCTGGTAATTTAGGTTTTGCTTTATGCCAAGGAAGATTAAAGGCTCCTGTAAAGTGCAAACCATCAGCTTGAAATATTGTCATGGACTGTATTTTCAGGGCTTTTTATATATTCCCCAAATAAACTGCTCCTGCAGCAGGGAGAGGAGAATAAAGGGGGCTGGAATGTAGGTCAGGACAGCAGGGAAGGGCTGCCAAGGTCAGAGAGGAGCAGTTCTTCATCTTCATCCTCCTCAGTGCTGGAACGGCCCTGGCTCTGGCTTGGGGCACCGAGGGCTGGGGGTGCCTCAAGGCCCCTCAGACCGGGCACAGGAGACTCTGGAAGGACAAACTAATGAAGAAAAATGAACTCCTGGCTGAGGAGGCCCTTGGTCACAGCCCTGCAGCCTTCTGGAGGTGATGAGGAGATAAAACACTCTGGGCTCCCTCAGCTCCTCCACTGCTGGGGACAGCGGGGACAGGGCCCTGCTGAGGGACTGGGGACAAGGCATGGAGGGACAGGACACAGGGAATGGCTTCCCACTGTCAGAGAGCAGGGATGGATGGGATCCTGGGAATTGGGAATTGCTGGCTGGGAGGGTGGGCAGGGGCTGGGCTGGAATTGCCAGAGCAGCTGTGGCTGCCCCTGGATCCCTGGCAGTGTGGGAGGTGTCCCTGCCATGGCAGGAGTGGCACTGGGTGGGCTTTGAGGTTCTCCCAGCCCAAACCATTCAGTGAGTTTGATTCTAATTTGATGCACGTTGTGCTCCCAGGTCAGTGAGAGCCCCTCAGTGAGCGCAGGTGGGGAGGGCAGTCAGTGAACCTCAGGATGTCCCCAGCCCGAGTCACTTTGTCCTGGCTGTCACAGGTGTGAGCTGGGCTCAGCCCAGGGCCCTGCTGGCATGGGGGGCTTTGCAGGCAGGTCCAGCCCTGGGGCCTGCAGGAAATCCAGTCCTGAGCTCTTCAGAGAATAGAGATTGAGGATATCACTGCTCTGGCTGTGTCACTGTCCTGCCACTCCACTTCTTGGCCATTTTATTCATCACTTTCATGTCTTTAGTGGCTGTTAAGGAGGAAAATCAGGCCATGGAAGTGTTCAGAGCCTGAGGAGTGGTTTCCATGTGTTCCCATCCCACTCAGCCCTCTCCACATCTCCAGTGGGCTGTGCTGGGAGTGAAGGGCCTGGAGGTCCCCCAGATGTGGCTTTGGGGCAGCTGGGCTGGGACAGGCTGGGGGTGTGGGACAGGCTGGGGACGTGGGACAGGCTGGGGATGTGGGACAGACTGGGGATGTGGGACAAACTGGGGATGTGGGACAGGCTGGGGGTGTGGGACAGACTGGGGGTGTGGGACAGACTGGGGGTGTGGAAAGGACAGGGAATGTGTCACACACGACACGGGGGTGGGAAACTGCCTCAGCATCCCAGGACTCCAGGGATGCAAGGAACCAGGGAATTGCACCTAATGAGAAACCAGGTAAAGGCACTGATTAATTTTTTATTACCATTTTTCTCTCTTCAGGTTTTACATATTTCTGCTGCTTGAAAATACAGTCACTTGTGCAGCTCAGTGATGTATTTACTGCTCCTTCCCTGTGCTGCAGGGTCTGCCTGTGCCTTTGGGGGTGTAACAGCTCCAGCTCCATGGAGGGGTGAGCACGGATCTGGGCTGGCACAGGGAGAGGCCACGGATTCAGTCTCCTCAGGAATAATGGAGTCACATACAGCAAATGGATGCCAAACGTCCCTGCATCACAAAGCTTGGTGCTAAATAGAGAATTTTATATATTATTTAATTTGTAATTTGTAATAATGTAATTTAATAATAGAAAAGCTTGAGTTGGAAAGGACTTTGAAGATCATTTATGATGATGATATGTTGGCTTTTGTATTCTGTATATTTTATGCATATTTTACATCCATATTTTATTTTTTACTTTAGAAGAAGTCTGACCCTGGGGTCAGTCTGATCCCTGTGGAGATGGAACCCCAGGTGGGTCTGATGGGTACCAGGTGGGTTGAGACTCCTGCTCCCGACTGAGGGTGATGCTGCTCTGGGCTAGAGGGGCAGGGCTGTCCCACAACAGAAATGGGACCCAAAACATTTCTGTCCCTCTGTGCTGCTCTGTTCTGTACCTAAATTAGGGTCAGGTACCAGAGTGGAGCCTCTGGGCTCCAGCAGCCCTGCCATGGCAACCCCTGCTCAGGCCACCAGGGAATTCCAGCAGGGATGGCACAGAACACTCTGCAGGGCCAGTCCATGCTGCCAGCACAGCCACCCTCCCCGAGCTGCTTCCCCTCTGCTGGTGGCTGTTCCCAGTATCAGCCCCATCCGTGGGTGAGCATGGACTGGCAGGGAACAGAGAGGTTAAAAATGGGAATAAACCGAGCTCTTGGGTACAGATGGATTTTGGGGGCTTTGCTTTCTTCTGTCTCTCTCTTGGTGTCCCAGCTGCTCAGGGTGCAGCTCTCAGGAGGTGCCACCGAGTCCCTCGGGGCACTTCTGCCCATCCACTGCCAGAGGGCAGGGCTGGATGGGATCCTGGGAATTGGGAATTGCTGGCTGGGAGGGTGGGCAGGCCCTGGCACAGGGTGCCCAGAGCAGCTGTGGCTGCCCCTGGATCCCTGGCAGTGCCCAAGGCCAGGCTGGACATTGGGGCTGGGAGCAGCCTGGGGCAGTGGGAGGTGTCCCTGCCATGGCAGGGGTGGGAATGGGGTGGGATTTCAGGTCCCTTTAACCCCAACCATCCTGGGATTCTGGGAGACAGCCTGGGGGAGTTCCCCATGGCAGGGGCAGCAGGGGAGGCTCTGGGGGCAACAACTGAGGCTTCTCTCTGGCAATAATTCAAGCAGAGAATTTCTAGATTGGCTAAATTGATTCCAGAAGTTGTGATACATTTCAATAATAATTTTTACAAGAAATGTGCTTTAAGATAAAACAATCACTTTGACAGAAACTCTGAGCAGTGAAGATAAATTCAGGCAATTTAATTTTTCTAAAACTTCAATATATTATAGAAACCAAGACTGGTTTGGGTTGGAAGGGACCTCAAATCCCATCCAATTCCCACCCCTGCCATGGCAGGGACACCTCCCACTGCCCCAGGCTGCTCCCAGCCCCAGTGTCCAGCCTGGCCTTGGGCACTGCCAGGGATCAGCTGCTCTGAGCACCCTGTGCCAGGACCTCACTGTATTTTATTTTATGATCAACCATTAACATGGCGCTTATTCAAAATGCATTTACTAAATCTTTCTTTTTTATTGTCTCAGTTCTGTTAAATAAAATGCTGATGGAGATGAGTAATAAGTTGTCTTTTCTTGTCCCAGTAATGATCATTATTTTCCACTTGAAATTAAATTACATTTAAATTTTGGTAATAAACAGCTGAATAGTAATGAATGCTGCACCATTATCTTAATATTCTGCAATTTATCACTGCTGAGAACAGATAAATCAGTGTGCTAAGGACAGCCAACGAAATGCCAGGTCACAGACAGAAGACAAACACTGATTTGTGTGGCATTAACTGTTCCATGGTGTCACACACCTGTCACAGCCTTCAAAGGTAAAAACATCTTCCCAATTTTTGATAAACCTGGAATTCAGATTATTTTGGTAAGAACTTCCCAGAGTGTCAGCGAACTTGGAGTTGCTGCCACCATTTCTGTGAGTTGTCCCCTCATTATCCACGAGCAGACACCCTCTCCCCCCATCTTTTTTCCAGGCTTTACTCTTCCCAAATTCTTCTGTGCCCAAGCAGGGGCTGCTCTGGAGGAGGAGGAGGCTCCTGGGGATGCTGAGGCCATGGCTCCCAAGTCCCTGCAGAGCCTCCTGGGCAGAGGCAGGACAAGCCTTTGGGTCCTGCCCGGGCAGGGCTGCCCTGGGGGTGGCAGCACCCAGGGGATGCAGGGGCTCTGTCCTGCACTGCCAGCTCCCAGGGGCGGGGGCTGCGGGGGGAAATCCCGGAGCCAGCTGGGTGGGGAGCCTCAGGCTGTCCCAGCGGGGCGGGCGGGAGGAGCCTCTGGCTGCAGGGATCCCCCGGGATCAGGGAATGGGGGCTGCTGTTCAGCATCGCCCCACAGGGAGGACCCTGCCAGGGGCCTGCCACTGGCTGATGCAGGCTCTTTTGGGAATGCTGCCCAGCAGGATCAGCCCCTGCCAGGACAATCCATTCTGGGGGAATTGCAGGCCCGGTCGGGTGCCAGGCTGATAACTCTCTCCGGTGAACACCACTGCATAAAAGTTTTCAAAAGCTAACTTTTGATTTAATGAAGCTGTCCCCTCTCATCAATTTCATTCTAGTCCTTGAGAGCAGAGAACCTTTTAAGTCTAATGAAAAATGTTAATAAACCTTCACGTTGTGGAGAGGATTTTTTCCCTAACTCAGTAATAGCTGTCAGCACCTTTGCCCGCTCTCACCTTAACATGTTAATGTGCTGTGCTGCCTGCAGCCTCTGCTTGCTGATCACCAGAGCCTTCACAGGAACCCCCCCAGCCCTGGAAGGGCCGAGGCCAGGCTGGACAGGGCTTGGAGCAGCCTGGGACAGAGGAAGGAGCCCCTGCCCATGGCAAGGGTGGGATTGGATGGGATTTGAAGTCCCTTCCCAGCCAAACCCCGGTGTTTCCATGCTGGATATCTGTATCACACTTTAAGTACACCCAGCCCGTGGCATTTGCTTTGCCTGGAAGATGCTGTTTGATCCCAAATGAAGTTGTGCTGTTGGAGATGAACTGCGAGGCTCCAGCTGAGCTGCACGTCAGGAGCAGAGGGCACAGCTCCCTCAGCAATTCCCTTCTCCAGCAGTGGGCTGCCTCAGGGGCTGGCCCAGGGGATGCTGTAGGGTGGCAGTGGGACACACGAGTGGCTTGGTGCTCAGAACCAGCCCTGACCCCCTTGGGGCCCACGAGAAGGGAAAGGCCTCTCCCAGCGCTTCAGCCCTGCGTGGGGCTGGCTGACAGCTGCAAATGAGCTTTGAACAAAATGACACCAAGCTCTTCCCCCACGTCAGCGGCGGCCAGCGGGGCTCTGCGGGGCGTTCTGTCAACAGAGCTCCTCTGCCTGATGTTTAATTCAGGGCAGAGCTGGCGGTGGAATAGCAGAGAGGCAAATTTTTATTAAATTTTTCTCCCTTGAAGTCTCAAAGCAACCAGCGTCGTTAGAGCCTGAGCGTGGTGCTGCATCGGGAACCAGGAGGCTCCTGGGTGGAACAGGATCACCTCTGGATGCAATCACCTGGCTCCTGCTCCTCATCCACAGCTCCCTCTGCTCCTCCAACCCAGGGCTGGTGCCTCTGGGCAGGGGTCTCCCCTCTGGCACCTCCAGATGGGCCAGCACTGCTGGTGAGGAGTCCTCACCTTAATCCTGGGGACAAAAGGAATACCTAAAGCTACTGGAGGGTGTCTCATGGGGAACACAGACGGTGAAGGGATGAAAGGGACCATAGGAGGAGCAGCTGAGGGCACTGGGATTGTTCAGCTGGAGAAGAAACTGAGATCAGACCTCACCAGGGCTGCAGCTCCTCCCAAAGGACAGCTCCAATCTCTGCTCCGTGGGACAGGGACAGCATCCAGGGAGTGGCTGGAGCTGGGCCAGGCTCAGGCTGGAGATCAGGAAAGGCTCTTCCCTCAGAGGGTGCTGGCACTGCCCAGGCTCCCCAGGGAATGGGCACGGCCCCGAGGCTGCCAGAGCTCCAGGAGCGATGGGACAGCACTGCCAGGGGTGCCCAGGGTGGGGGTGTTGGGGGGTCTGGGCAGGGCCAGGGGCTGGGATGGATGATCCCTGTGGGTCCCTTCCCACCCAGAGTATTCCCTGAACTGAGCCAACCTGGGACTCTCCCCAGCACCTCCCAGGCTGCAATGGTCTCTCCATCCTGGGTCATATAAATCCCTGTCGTGCTTGGCACTGCTCAACACAAGGGGCTTCTGTCATTCCATGGAATCCCAGACTGGTTTGGGTTGGGATGAACCTTAAATCCCACCCATCCCACCCCTGCCATGGCAGGGACACCTCCCACTGTGCCAGGCTGCTCCCAGCCCCAATGTCCAGCCTGGCCTTGGGCACTGCCAGGGATCCAGGGGCAGCCACAGCTGCTCTGGCAATTCCAGCCCAGCCCCTCCCCACCCTCCCAGGGAACAATTCCCAAATCCCAGTATCCCATCCATCCCTGCCCTCTGGCTCTGGGAAGCCATTCCCTGTGTCCTCTTCCAGAGCAGAAGGGCAGAGCTGTGGGTGGGACCTGATGGCTTTGCCTGCACTTTGCACTGGTGTCTCTGGTGGCTCCCCCTAATTTCTGTGGTTGGATGTTCTCCACCATTCCCATGTTGAGCACAAGTTCAGTGATCTGGGGCATGCAGGACAAACCATCCCAAGAACCACAGAGCCCTTGGTTACTGGGGGATAATTCATTATTCATCACGAGGGTTGTTTCCAAACTGTGGGCTGCAGGGATCAGCACTGGCTGGAGGAACTGTTTGTGATTTTCCTGAAATAAAAACAAGACCGGGTTATCTGATCCCAGCAAACCCAGGACCTCCCCCAGCCCTGGCACCGCTCCCTGCACGTGCCAGCAGGGCTGCAGCAATTTGTAACCAATAATGAGGTGGGTAATTAAGATAAACATGTAAAAGAAATGCTGTTTCTGGAAGGGATGACTTGTTGGAACAGAATTTCTGATGTGGGAACATGAAAACTGACAAATGGGAATAATTTCATGCAACATGTAATTAAATAGTACAACTTATTAGCACTGGGGGTTGCTATGGCAAATAATTTATACGAATTGGGAAGGAAGGGCAAACAGATGCAGATAACAACAATACCTGGTTATCTGAGCTCCTGAAAGGAGCAGTCGGTGCTCTCACCGTGAGCTCGGAGCAACTGCAGCTCCCGGGGCGCTCTCCCTGCATCCAAACGTGCCCTGCTCCTGGGGATGTTCTCTCACATTCCTCTTCTGAATGGAAATTTGGTTTGCTCTAATTTAAAATGCAGTTTCGGAATAATTTTAGCATTATTTTCAGAGTTGTGTAAAAATACCTTTGCTGTTCACAATATTTAAATATAATACAAAGTAAATTTATTTTAAATATTTTATATAATGTATAATTTTTCAGAATTGTTTTTTTCGCTTCAGAATAATTGCCCAGAGCAGCTGTGGCTGCCTCTGGATCCCTGGCAGTGCCCAAAGCCAGGCTGGACACTGGGACTTGGAGCAGCCTGGGGCAGTGGGAGGTGTCCCTGCCCATGGCAGAACAAGATGAGCTTTAAGGTCCCTTTCAAGCTAAACTATTTTGGGATTCTGTGATTTTTTATTTTGTTATTTTTTTGGAGTAGTTGAAATGGAACATCTCTGCTTTAAGATGTTCCTGCCTTCTCTTTTCCCTCTGGGAAGGGTCAGGAGTTGTAGAAAAAATCTTGAATATATTTTGCCTGATCTGAAGGTGACTTTTCACTGGATTAAGCTCTTTGCAGAAGAATTTTATCTCCTTTCTGTGCCTCAATTTTGTGCTTTAGTTATGAATGTTTATGGCTAGTGTTAACCAGATATTAGCTTGGTTATTATTGGCTAATTATTAATGACATATTGATGGCATCCTGGGACACCTCCAGGGATGGGCACTCCAAACCTCCCTGGGCAGCCCCTGCCAAGGCCTGAGCACCCTTTCCATGGGGAAATTGCTCCTGATGTCCCACCTGGCACAGCCTG
>JACBWW010000069.1:370805-414619 GCA_020086605.1 Lanius collurio
CTGCGCAGGGCACTCCGGATTGGTCGGTTCCTCAATCCGCCCTGCCGTTGGCTGCCCAGGGCACTCCGGACTGGCTCGCTCCAGGTGCATTCCTGACCAATCATTCCCCCATTGGCTCTCTCCGTTAACCAACCCGCGCTCGGGATGACGTCACTGCGCCTGCTGAGCCCTTCCAGAACATTCCCACAGAGGTGCCCGCACTCCGCGGGTGCTGCCGCCCTCTGCGCGCTCCCAGAGACAGCGCCCGTGCGTCAGCTCACCCGTGTCCCGGTTAATTCTGGTCACAGTTAATCACCTCAAAACTCAGTCCCCATACAACCCAACCAACTCTTAGTATTATAACAATTATAACTTCGTTAACGGTATAACCATTGCTGGCCCACGAATTATTACGTTTATAACATGTGGGGTGTGTGTGATGTGTGGGGTGTATGGAATGTGTGGGGTGTGTGGGGTGTGTGGAATGTTTGGGATGTGTGGGGTGTATGGAATGTGTGGTATGTGTGGGGTGTGTGGGGTGTGTGGAATGTTTGGGATGTGTTTGGGGTGTGTGGGGTGTGTGGGGTGTGTGGAATGTTTGGGATGTGTGGAGTGTATGGAACATTTGGGATGTGTGAGGGTGTATGGAATGTGTGGGATGTGTGGGGTGTGTGGGGTGTGTAGAATGTTTGGGATGTGTGGAGTGTGTGGAACATTTGGGATGTGTGAGGGTGTATGGAATGTGTGGGATGTGTGGGGTGTGTGGGGTGTGTGGAATGTTTGGGATGTGTTTGGGGTGTGTGGGGTGTGTGGAATGTTCGGGATGTGTGGGGTGTATGGAACATTTGGGATGTGTGAGGGTGTGTGGAATGTTTGGGATATGTGGGGTGTGTGGGGTGCGTGGGGTGTGTGGAATGTTTGGGATGTGTTTGGGGTGTGTGGGGTGTGTGCAATGGAGGCACCCAAGGAGTTTTGTTCGTGGCTGTGAATTCTGACTGTGGAAACGGAGCCGGTGCAGCACCAACACATTTTTCTCTAGCACTTCCTGCTAATTCCACACAAATATTCCAATGATAAGCAGCGCTTTCAAATGCCCTGATTTAATAAAAAAATAGCAACAACCTCTCATCCAGCCACCTCCAGTGCCTGAAAAACCAAAGGCATTACAGATTTGAGACTCTTCACCACTTAATGCCAGCCATAATCCCATACATTTTCTTTCCCACCTTGGTGTCAGGAAAACCCAAATGGCAGTGGTGCACAGGAGATGCATCCAGGACAGAGAAGCTGCTTATGCCAACCTCAGGAAGTGCCACCAACCCTAACGTGGGCAGGGGCTGGGTCATGGACCTCGCACAGAGCCTCCCTCTGAGGATCATCGCTGTGGCAGCAGAGCACTCGGAGCCTCTTGCTCGCTGATGAGGAAATGTTTACCTCGAGGTTGGCAGAGGGAACTCTGCTTCTGGCCCGTGCTGTCTGCTCAGACAGGAATATCCATTCCCATCGTGTCTTCCTGGAAAGCTTCCCCTATTCCAACAATGGCATTTTGGCAGGGCTCAGCCAAAGCTGAAGCTTTACAAGTCACCTGATTTGTTCCAGCCACACGCTGCCATTTCAGAAAAAAAGTAAATAAATGAAGCAATGTGTGGCAGAGGGGTTTGGCAGTGCTTACAATTATTTGTTTTAAAAGAGGAGGAAAAAAGGTGAATTCATCTTGCTAGTAAGAAACCCTTCACTAAAGTGATTCAGCAACTGAGGAGGACTTTGGTTTCCTCTGGGATCCTTCCTCACACTTAGGGGAGTCCCATTTGGGATTGGTTTGTGTCCCGAGCACCCAGCTCAGCCTGGCCTGGAGCATGTCTGGGGTTCCCGAAGCTGCGGGAGCTGGGCAAGGCCACGAGTTGCTCAGCATTAGAAAGGAATTGTTCCCACAAAGCCCTGCTCAGTCACAGGCAGTGGCTGAGCAGTGTTCCATTAATAAATCAAAGGACCCCGGGGCCTGGCACAGAACTTTTATTTGAATTTATTTAATTGCATTCCTCACTTCTTTTTTTTTCCTGAAAATCATCTTTACACAGGGCGCTCTTCAATTATAAATTATGTATTCCAGCTGCTTGGAAGTGTTCTGTTCCGTTCAGCTGAGCAGAAAGGCATGGATCAGAGACCTCCCGTGTGGGAACAGCTGTGGGTTCCCCCCTGGAAATGGGGAATTGTCCTTTTCCTTCTGCATTCAGACATGGCTCTGGCTGCTGTTCCCCACAGAGGACTGGCCATGGATGAGCGTCTCCATGACTCCTAAGGGAGGAAATTCTTTGTAAACACCTTTAAACTCAACGCCCCTGATTTACAAAGATGCCGTTCAGCTTGCAGTGAATTGTTTCACTCAGGGCTCATGGAGCAAGAATGGCTGGGATTTCCCTGCCTGGAGAAGGCTCCAGGGAAAGCTCAGAGCCCCTTGCAGGGCCTGAAGGGGCTCCAGGAGAGCTGGAGAGGGTCTGGGGACAGGACACAGGGAATGGCTTCCCAGTGCCAGAGGGCAGGGCTGGATGGGATCCTGGGAACTGGGAATTGCTGTTTGGGAGGGTGGGCAGGGGCTGGGCTGGCATTGCCAGAGCAGCTGTGGCTGCCCCTGGATCCCTGGCAGTGTGGGAGGTGTCCCTGCCATGGTAGGGGTGGCACTGGGTGGTTTTCCAGGTCCCTTCCAGGACCCTTTGTCAGGACTGTCCCCTCAGTGCCCTGTCCCCTGTGCCAGCCCAGCTCCCCCAGGGTGGTGGCTCTGGGCCGGTCACTCTGGCAGTTCCTGTCTGGGAAATGAGAACAGCCCCGGCTTCCCAGGCAGGTTATAAATCCATTACAGGTTACAGAGTGCTCTGACTCTGAAGTGCTGAGGCCACGGCCAAGAGGGATTTGGGAGACGAGGCAGCAGCAATTTCATCTGGAGAGCCTCTGATTCACACACAGATCTGCCTGATTTTCTCCCAAGTAGTCCCTGTACAGCACAGAAAATGTGAATTGTGTCCTGAACAGCTCATTCTTCCAGAACCAGGAGAAAAATTAAACTCCAAAAGTTAATTATGTAGTGAGAAGCTGAGTGGGAAAGGAGCTGAGAGGGAGGAGGAGGGATGAAGGGCACCATGAAAGACAGAGGGAGAGGGTAAACCTGTATTTTTTTCATCTAGGAAAACACATTTTTTTAACTACATGGTTTCTTCCAGCTCCTGTCTGCAAGTTCTAATAACAGATTTTTAATTTACCAGACAAATTTTGCATTTCCCCTTGTTGCATTTTGCTTGCTATGAAAAGAAATTCATATTTTGACACAGCAAAAGCCAATTCAGATTTGCTTCAGATAATGATTTGGTATTAAGGTTAGGAGCCTTTTTTGCATAATTAAATTAGAGTTGTTTTGGGTATGTTAGGATTTGTGATACTGGGTTTGGATAGCAAACATATATTTTATTTCCTTTCTTGCCATGAAAATATTGGCTGTGTAAGAGATTAGATTATTTCTGGGTTTGCATTAATATATTCATTTATCATGTGGTTATCCTTGCACTTGGCTTGAACCCACAGTGATAGCTTGGGAGGGAGATGAAAAACCTGAGGAAATGAAGGGAACACCAGAATCCACATGGTTATTTGGACACGTGAGAGCAGCAGTGCTCGGGGTGCTTGGAGCACTTTGGGTTATTCCTGAAGTTCAAGTCCCACTGGAAATAATGGCAATTCCCCAAAGTGTTTGATAAAGTGCAGCAACTGAGCTCAAGTGCTGTTTTTGGGTGAGGTCACAACATCTCAAGGTACTTTGAATATGGAATAATGTTCTCCCTTGACACGAGAAATTCTTGCAAGATTGTGCATTTTGTGTACATTGTTCTCTCTGTGAAACTGAGACTCATTTCTCCTGCTTCAGAGCTGAAATATTGGGTAAATTCTCTGCCTCTGACTGGTAGGGAAAGGTTTCCTTTTGCAATGGAAGCCAGAAAACATTCAAAGTGTGCAGAGTCAGACTGGAATCCCATCCCCAGCCCTCTGCAGGACAGGGCTGCACATCAGCACACTTATGGAAGGAAGGGGTTCCAGAATGTTCTCTCCAAGTCCTGTATTTCAAGGCTCATTTCTGAGCCCGCTGAGTTCATTGCACAGGATGCTGCTCCTCTCTCCTCATGGGCATTTTCCAGTCTGGGGAATCATCAAGGCACAGAACCATTCAGATTGGAAAACACCTCAAGGCTCGAGGTCAGGCTTTGACTTAACAGCACCATGGCCACTGTTGGTCTGTGCCAAGCTGTTTTCCAAGATTAGTTACAATTATTAGCAAGAACTTGGCAAAAATCTGTAAATCCGAGTGCTTGGCAATAACTCCATGGTGTTCTCTGCAGAGTGGCGCAGGGGCAGGGCTGCAGGGACGAGAGGGACAAAGGGACTCAGGGAATCCTGGAATGGTTTGGGTTGGAAGGGACCTCAGAGCCCCCCCGTTCCCAGCCCTGCCATGGCAGGGACACCTCCCCCTGTCCCAGGCTGCTCCCAGCCCCAATGTCCAGCCTGGCCTTGGGCACTGCCAGGGATCCAGGGGCAGCCACAGCTGCTCTGGCAATTCCAGCCCAGCCCCTGCCCACCCTCCCAGCCAGCAATTCCCAGTTCCCAGGATCCCAGCCAGCCCTGCCCTCTGGCACTGGGAAGCCATTCCCTGGTCCTGTCCCATACCCAGCAGTATCCACAGTCCTGTATGGAAGCAGCAAATCCCCCTCAGTCACGGGAGGGGCTCTGGGGGCAGAGGCAGCAGCAGGGGCAGGGCAGAGCAATCCCTTCCCAAAACCCGGGAGACTGAGACCCCCCAGCCAGGGATTGCTCCAGGCCCCTGGGAACGGCAGCCCCGGGGGTCCCTCCTGTGCAGGGATGTTTTTCCCCACATTTCCAACTTCGGCACCCACTGCAGCTCCTGGCAGGGCTCTGCTGCTCGTTGTGGCATCGCGGGGACAGGGCTGACAGGGAACCGAGGCACAGCTGAAACCTGAGCCATCTCCTGCCCCAAGGCAACAACAACTGCTCGATGCATCCCTGACAGATGTTTGCCCCCGTTCTTATGCAAAACGGCTCTGTTTGTTTTGGTTGTGTTCCCTGATGGCAGCACCTCCATCCTTCCCCACGCCAGCGATGGCTGCCCACCCCCAGCCTCGGGTTCTGTGCCCTTTTTGCTGCTGCTGCTGCATTCCCAGGGTCTGATTTTCCCCTGTCTGAGGCTGAGGAGTTCTAATCAATGGAGTTGTGGCTCATCCATATGAATGAGGGATGTGGAACCAGCGCGGCCGAGGGCTGGTTCCCCTTCCTGACAGTGATGGGAGCCCACAGCTATCAGGAAAATCACACAGGAATGGCTGTGCCAGTGATTTTAGAGCCATAAATCCAAGAGATTCTGGGTATTCTAGAAGTGCAGAAAATAAATGCAGACTGGAGGCCGTGCCCTGTGTCTGCAGAGGGCAGATCTTGTGATAAATTAACTCCACACCACCCTCCAAGCATCCCATTTCCATCCCCTGTGCCAACATCCACCACTGCATCCATTCAGCACCTGTTCTGCCAACCTGATCTTCTCCATTTCCTGAAACCCTTGAGAGTCCTCTTGTAAAGACCAGATTGTCGAAAGGGAGGTGCCCAAGTACTTTCCCAAGGCCTTATTTAGGAAGAAACAGAAATGGCAAATGAAAAATCCAATTTCTTCGGCTCAGTGTGTGCAACAAAAGGGTTGGGTTGATTTTGGGGGAGTTTGGCCTGGGGAGGAGAAGGTGGTTCACATCTGGAGGAAGGAGACCTGGATGAAACAGCTGTGGCTTCCCAGGGACACCAAGCCACAGATGAACAGGCATTATCAGGGAAAGCTTTGATAACACAGCTGGCTTCTCAGGCAAGGGGAATTCAGAGGATTAATCTCTCTGAAGTTTTATAAAGCATTTAATAAAGCACCACACAGAAAATAATCTATTAAAGTGCAGCAACAGAAGTCATAAATTGAATAAGAAACTCAGTGAAAGGGAAGCAACTTTATGGAAAGGGGGACAGCACGACGTGGGACACGGGACAGGGGGACTCTATTCCCTCCAACTACAGTTGGTTCATGCCTCAGCCTTGCTGATATTTCTGTATTTTAATCTTTCTGCATGGTGTGCACATGGCAAGTGCCCACAGTGGCTGCCCAGCCCATACCTGAGCACAGGCTTGGTCCTTGGAGGGGACAGGAGAGACATCCCACAGATCAAGGGTTGGGGTTGATCTGAGGGTTATAAATCTCCTGGAGATCTCCCTGGTCCTGTGCAGGGCCAGGAGCTGGATTTGATGATTCCAATGGATCCTCTCCAGCTCAGGAGATTCTATGTCCAGGATACTGGGCAGAATTAACACAGGCTCATTCAGGGTCAGAAAACCAAAGGATGTGTCTCAAGGCCTGTGGAATCCCAGGGAATGCTTGGCTGCAGCTCAGCCCTGGGCAGAAGCACACGGTGCCACCAGGGCCACCCCTCCTGGCATCTCCTGCTCCATGCAGGGACCTCCAGTCAAAGCTGTGTCCCCCCTTTATCTCCAGTTCTGGGAACACTGAACTGAGAGAAAAGGGGACCTTAAGGGATGGAATCTCCTGCGTTCATCTGCCATTTGCTCTGAGACAAACTGTGCCACTCGGCATCTTAAATCAATTCTCTCCTTTCCCAGAGCACATGGAAGGAGCTCCACTGGGTTTTTGGGGAAGTGTGATGCCAACTCGCTGCTCACAACATCCCAATGAGCTCCACATCTCCAGGTAATCAGGATTTTCACCATTAACTGCAGTCAGGCTCTGCTCTGAGGGACTGGGGGCTGGAATCTGGCATTTTCTCCTGACAGACTGCTCCAACGCTCAGAGACAGATTTCCATCCTCATTCTGAGGTGTTTTATATTTAATCCACAGCTATGCAGATATGAAAAGCTCCTGTTTCCTGTGGGATCAATGTTACAGTACTTTGACATGTGACATTTGGCATCTGTCAAAACATTATAATCAAATATAAGACTAAATAGCATCAAATTAATATGACAGATCTCTGAGAAATTATACACTTGAAGTAAAGGTAACAAGACATCTTTATTTCAGTGAAACAGAATTCTGTTTAAAAATTAACACAATCAGCACATTACCAGAAAATCCTTTTATTTTGATGAGGCTGCTTTGTGCAGTGAAAATGTTTCAGTTAATGTGTTACTGAAGTCGCTCCCTCGATGCCTGCAGGTATTGCTGTGGCCTTTGATATAAACCTAACACATCTGAACCTCCTCCTTGAGTTTAATTTTTCACATCCTTATATATATTTATTGATTTGGATCCTGTGACACACAATTTATCAAATCTCTTGCTGCATGCACTGCCATTATGACAGCAAGAACCAGCAGCCCATCATTTAGCAGGCTGAATAAATTAGTTTAGCTCATTGAAATTAAAACAAGGCAGCAGGGAGAGCAAAAGGAAGCTGAAGTTGTGTCTTTAACTTCAAACATGTCGCAGTAAGAAAGGAAAAACCTTTGGCAAAATTTTACCTTGCCATGGGGGACACTTCACAAATACCTGGCAGAAATGGCTGTTTTTAGAGATAATGTATTTTTTTTTGTCTTCTACAAGCAAAACACGACTTTTCTCTCCAATGACTATGCAGCAGCATCAGGGGTTGCTGGAAGGGATGAAGGATCAGAGATGTCCCAGTGGTTACAGAGCCCCTCACATCCCAAATATCCCAGTGGTTACAGAGCCTCTCACATCCCAAATATCCCAGTGGTTGCAGAGCCCTCTCATACCCCAAATCCTGCACACCCCAAATATCCCAGTGGTTACAGAGCGCCTCTCACACCCGGGTAACAGAAGGAAACCTTTATTTGGATTTTAGCAAATGTAAAGGTGCCACATTAGAGCCCAGGCCAGGCATTGTTTCCTTTCTCTTTCTCACCCTTCTCCTTCCTCCCAGTGTTAAAAACTGATTAAAGTAACAAAAGAAACCAAAGTTCAGGTGTGAATAATGAGGGATGAGCAATAGCGCTGAGGATAAAAGACTCCATTTAAAAATTTCTCTGCTTATACAGGATAATACAGTAGGGATGGTGATGTTAAATCTGTCCCAAACACAAATCAGTTAAGAAAAAAAGAAAAGGTCTCTATGCCAGACCAAAGTGGCACCGACCAACTGGCCTCAGAATATTGGCTTAAACAGCAGCAAAATAAAAATATCCAGAAGAAATCAAAGCTGCTTTTTCTTTGTACCAATGAAGGACAATTCCACAGTGTTTCACCCCCAAGTGTCTGAATGCAGCACAAAGGGACGAGTGGGCAGCTCTCACTTCATTCAAACAGAATAATCCCCGGGTTACAGAAACCCCAAACCTGAGGCTTCCACTCCCTCCCAGCCCGGCTGAACATGCTGGGAGTGAGTTTGGAGCTTCTTGTGCTTTTCAGTGACCCTGGGAAGGAGAGAAGATGAGGCAGAGGTTGCCAATCAACAGGAATATGCCCTGGCACATCTGTCTGCTCACACAGGAGCTCCCAATCAGGTCCTCCAGACAGCTCCAGCAGCCAGAGCCTTGGGCAGGGACAGAGGGGCAAGAAATGGAGCAGCATCCATGGGATTGGGGCAGCTCACAGAGACATCCCATGGGATTGGGGCAGCTCACTGAGACATCCCATGGGATCGGGGAAGCTCACTGAGACATCCCATGGGACTGGGGCAGCTCACAGAGACATCCCATGGGATTGGGGCAGCTCACAGAGACATCCCATGAGATTGGGGCAGCTCACAGAGACATCCCATGGGATTGGGGCAGCTCACTGAGACATCCCATGGGACTGGGGCAGCTCACAGAGACATGCCATGGGACTGGGGTAGCTCACAGAGACATCCCATGGGATCGGGGCAGCTCACAGAGACATCCCATGGGATTGGGGCAGCTCACAGAGACATCCCATGGGATTGGGGCAGCTCACGGAGACATCCCATGGGACTGGGGTAGCTCACAGAGACATCCCATGGGATCGGGGCAGCTCACAGAGACATCCCATGGGATTGGGGCAGCTCACAGAGACATCCCATGGGATTGGGGCAGCTCACGGAGACGTCCCATGGGACTGGGGTAGCTCACAGAGACTTCCCATGGGATTGGGGCAGCTCACAGAGACATCCCATGGGATCGGGGCAGCTCACAGAGACTTCCCATGGGATCGGGGCAGCTCACAGAGACATCCCATGGGATTGGGGCAGCTCACGGAGACGTCCCATGGGACTGGGGTAGCTCACAGAGACATCCCATGGGATCGGGGCAGCTCACAGAGACATCCCATGGGATCGGGGCAGCTCACAGAGACATGCCATGGGATTGGGGCAGCTCACAGAGACTTCCCATGGGATCGGGGCAGCTCACAGAGACATGCCATGGGATTGGGGCAGCTCACAGAGACATGCCATGGGATCGGGGCAGCTCACAGAGACATGCCATGGGATTGGGGCAGCTCACAGAGACTTCCCATGGATTGGGACAGCTCACAGAGACATGCCATGGGATTGGGGCAGCTCACAGAGACATCCCATGGGATTGGGGCAGCTCACAGAGACATGCCATGGGATTGGGGCAGCTCAGAGACATCCCATTGGAGCACGGGCATACAGCAAGAGTTACCAGCAGCCAGGTGGCTTTATCCAAAGGGAAGCAGCTTTTAGTTGGGTCTGAAGGAGCGGGTGTGGCTCAGGACACGCCAAGGGGCAGCTTTGTCCCACTCTGTCCCGCTCTGTCCCTGCTTTCCCGTGTTCCTGCTCCTCTCTTCGGAGGATGCCCCAGCGCAGTTGTTGCATGCCAGGAGCGATGCCCCGGGCAGGCAGGGCGCTCAAGGTCCCTCCCAGCCCCACCGCTCGGGATTCTGTGTCCCCGGCTCTGTGACACACACACGGCTCGCAGGGACAGGAGAGGGTTGGCTTTCACATCGCTTCTGCACCGCCCCACACCTGGGGCAGGGAGGGAAAGCTGTGAGGAAGAGTTCCCTGAGGCATCTGCATTTGTTTACCTCCTGCTGCAGGGGCTGGAAGGAAAAAAATACAATTTACCCAGGGTAGGGAGTCCAAACCACACCCAAAACAGATTTATTAATCAAATGATGGTTCACAGAAACGCTCTGAGACCATCGAGTCCAAGCAGTCCCCAGCCCTGCCAAAGTCACCTTAACTCATGTCCCCAGGTGCCACATCCACACAGCTTTTGAACAGTTCCAGGGAGGAAAGGTGAGGATTCAGTTATATCTGAAAGTAGACAAGAAATAAAGCAGGGAATTAATTTATTCTTGAAATACAACACCCCCGGACATCTTGGAAAAGGAAATAAGAGCAGAGGGAGAGAAAGCAGAGTGAAAATGGAACAAACTCCTTGCTCTCCCTGTCATTCATTTGGGCAGGCAGTGGAGCAGAGTTAGGGGTTTCTGGCTCTTATGAAGCGTCTCCCCCAATATCAGCTCCAGTTCTGCTCTTCAGGGTCAACCCATTCACAGCTGTTTCGTGTGAGGAGCTGGGGTGATGCTGCATTCATCACAGGGATCACGTCTGGGATGTGCCACAGATAGAAACAGCGAGTATTTAACGATGACAGGCTCCTTTAAGGGCAGATGTGGTTTTTTTTTTTTTTTTTTCATAAGAACACCCAAAATACTGAGTTTGGAATGTATCACACTGATGAAGGAAAAAAAATAATCTCTGGAATTCTTTGCCTCTCAAAGCCTCCCTCCCTAAGGACACCATCAGTGAACTCAACCCCTGGATGGAGGTCGTTCATTTGATTTTTTTTTTCCTGTAGGGCAAACATAGGAAAGACAACTCCAAACAATACAAAACCCCCAAGAAACAGAAACCTGCATCTCCATGCAGGAACAGCAAACAAGAGACTTCAAAATTCAAATGGGCAACTTCCCAGGTGATGAAAGGAGCTCTTGTCAGGCCTCTCAGAGGTGAATGGTGACTTCTCCCCAAAGGAAATTGCACACAAAGGCTTTGCCTACTTTTTCATCTTCATTTCATTTTTCCCATTAATTTTTCATTTTGTCATCTTCATTTTTTTATTTCTCTTTGAACAAGGCAGCCCCTGATTCCCTCCCCAGTTTGCTGAGGAGCAGCCAAGAGACATGGGGAGTGGCTGGGACCTTGTGCAGAGGGGACTGCAGCTCCTTTCCCAAAAACCAGAGTGGCCGGTGAGGGGAGGGCTCAGGACAGGACCTGCTCCACAGAAACACAATTCAAAACTGCCAAGGAGCTGGTCTTGGGTTTTTCTCTAGGGTTAGTGAATAGGAAATGGGTCTTGTATGGCCTGGATTGCAGTGGGATATATTTATATGTGTGTATAATTACATATATATATGTAAAAAAATATAATGCCATCCCATCCCTGGCAGTGCCCAAGGCCAGGTTGGACACTGGGGCTTGGAGCAGCCTGGGACAGTGGGAGGTGTCCCTGCCATGGCAGGGGTGGCACTGGGTGGGCTTTAAGGTCTCTCCCATCCCAGCCCCTGCTGGGATTCCTGGTTTCTGTGATTTGCCCACTGTTCAGTGTCCCCACACTCAGCTGTGCTCCCAAACCCCTGAGCGTTGCTGCTGGTTCTGTGGTTATCTCGGGGTTCAGGGGAACAAATGTTCTGCTGGAATTGTTTCTGGGTGCAGCCCCAACCACCCCTGCCTGCACCTCTGGTTTTATTGTGCAGCCAAAAAACTCGTGTGGGAGCTGCCCCTGTGCCGAGGCAAGCTGCGGGCCTGGAGGAGCCTGGATCCATCCAGAGCCGAGTGCCAGCAGCCCTCACATCCCTCATTATTTCCCTCATGTCCCTCCTTTCAGCGGGGCTGGGGGCTCTGAGCCCTCTCAGGACAGGGAGTGGGAGCCTGGCACGGCCCAAGCCCCTGGAGTTCAGCGTGCTCTGCCCTGGGAGTGCTTTCGTGGCCCGAGCCCATCTGCTCCTCACGAGGAGCTCCTCCAGCATGGCAGGGCCAGGCGAGGAAACGCAGCAGAGCTGCTGCAACATTTCCCCAGCACATTAACACTCCCTCCTTCCCCAGTTTTTAATTATTTATAACTGTGGCACAGAATCTGAAAGTTCTTGGGGTTTGGCGCTGATTAAAAACCCAAATTTCCATAAATCCATAAACAGAAAATACTGCAGAACTGTGGGAAGAGCGCTGTGTTTGAGTCATCCACGAACCTTCTGGGCTTCACAGCACCAGCAGCTCCTCACAAAGCAGGGCCCCGTGGTTCACCTCCCAGGAACTCAGCAGCAGTGCAGGAGGTGCCTGGGCAGCTGGGAGCGGCTCCTGCAGCCCAACAGCTCAGCTGAGCATGGAGTTCACAGGGATCGACCTCGGACGAGGCTGGCTCGGAGAAAGGCTCAGCGAGAGCTCAGAGATCAGGACCTCAAAGGGGAGACTGGACACAACTGGAGGTTTATGGAGTTTATGGATCCAGACTGGCCCAGGCAAATCCCCTTCCCCAGATTATTTCCTGCCTTAGGCAGCAGAAATCCTGTCCTGCACCTCAGGATATTTTCCCTTCGGCTGTGGAGGGGCTTTGATTCCACCCTTGGCTTCCCATGGCTGTGGTCTGTCTGCCCCAGGTGGGAGGGTGGGCTTGCCCCGGGGCAGGTGGGATTATCCCGATGGGATTAACCTGATGGTCCTTACTCCTCTCCAGGGGCCTCTCCCAAGCCCCGCTGCAGTGGGGACGTCGCTGCTCCCTCTGAGGGAAGTCCCTCCTTACAAAACCGAACCCTTTTCCCTCCTGATCCTCCCGCAGGTGCCTGAGCTGCAGGGACACAGGGATGCTCCTCCCGGGATCCCAGAGCTCCTGGGGTACAGGCTGGGCTTTTCCCAGAACAGGCTGAGGCAGCAGCACCTTTGTTTGGGTGGGAAGGGACCTTAAATCCCACCCAGTGCCACTCCTGCCATGACAGGGACACCTCCCACTGCCCCAGGCTGCTCCCAGCTCGGCCCTGGGCACTGCCAGCATTCCTGGAAGGCACCAGAGCGGATTTCCAGCGTTTCGGGGGTGCCGATTTGGGGGAGTCCGCCCTTGCTGTTCTCCTGCCGGTCATTTGCATCCACGGGCTGCGGCAGCCGGGGAACAGAGGCAGGGATGAGGAAACGGTTTCCATGGAGATGGGAGGGCGAGGGCATGAGGCACGGGCACCGAAGGCTGGCACAGATAAGCGGCCCCGGATGAACGGAGCAGAACAAACCAAAATCCCATTGTTGGCCAAAGAACTTGGAGGGAACATGCGAGAACAGAGGGATTCACTGCAACTTCCAGTGGAATTGGGGAAGGCTCGAGGAACAAATCCCCCCTTCTAAGACCCAGAAGCCAGAAATAAATGAAAAGGGAGAGTAATGTGAAGGGGAAAAAAAAAAGGTAATCTCAGACATCTCTCATATCTTGACTTCTATTAGAAATGGGGAAGGAATCCTTTAAGAGCTGAAATCACCCAGGGCAGGTAGCCATTTGTCTGCTTTCCTGCAAGGTCATTCCAGGACACACATCATCCAGCTGGAATCACTTTTTCCTGCCTTTCTTATCCCTTCCCGTGGTGAGAGCAGAGCTCAGACCTCAGCAGGCTGTTCGGTGATTTTTAAACCTGGGTCATTTTTCCTCACCCGATGCTCTGCCTCCAGGCAAACGTGGGATGAGCAGGACAAATAAAAATTGCAGTGGAAATAAAAGCACACGGAGGAAAACTTGTGTGGCTCTCCTGCCACAGCCAGTGGCTTTAGGAAGGGACACTGGGTACAACAGGGCAGAAGCAGCATTTCCCTGTGCCGCTGCAGGAGCCTCTGCTGCTCTGCCTGGGAGCCCTTCCCTTGTAATCACCTGCTCTGAGCTTGTAGGGGCTCAATTTCCATAACAAGGAACGATGGGCTTTCCAGATATATCCAGAATTTCCATAAAAAGGGAAAACAGGCTTTCCAGATGCATCCAAAGTAAATTAAAAATAAGAGGATGGAAATGTACATTAAATTAAAACAGAGTTTTCCAAAGGGACGTGATGAAGGAAAGATTCTGGATTGCAGTCGCTCTTCATTTTCATTCAGATTGGGTCTATTTAACCATTAAAGCCCTCTCTGTTTGTAAATGTGTGTTAATTTTAATATGAAAAGTGTCACTTCTACATAAAAAGAGATTTATTGAAGAAGGAGATGAAGCACGTTCAGATATCAAAGTCTGGAACATTTCATTCTGATAATGTTCAAATCCAATGTTTGGGAATTATATATTATTATATTATTTTTTCATTTTCCTTTACTAATCTCTTTGCTGATTTCAACCTCCTTTAGCAGATCTTCCACTCCTATGAAACTTCAAAATTCAATCAATTATTTAATTAAAGACAAATTAATTCAGTCCTCCATCCATAGGAGAGGTCCTGGAACAGAACCAAGACCAGGCCAGGGCTGAATAAACTTTGCACTGCTGCACACCCTGGGGCCAGTGCTTGCCTCAGACAGGGTCTTCCCCTGGATTCCTCCTCCCTTCCCATCCCTTTTCTCCCCCTGCTCCCCAGAAGACCAATTCAAAGGTGGATTATTTCTGACAGCAATTTCCCCCATGGGCTTCCAGCCCAAGCTGCATTTCCCCAGCACAGACAGGCACTGCAGGAGCCACGGAAACTCCAAATGATCCGTGGGGCTTCTGAGACCTTCCAGGGAGGAGAAGGCTCCAGGGAGAGCTCAGAGCCCCTTGCAGGGCCTGAAGGGGCTCCAGGAGAGCTGGAGAGGGACTGGGGACAAGGCCTGGAGGGACAGGACACAGGGAATGGCTTCCCAGTGCCAGAGGGCAGGGCTGGATGGGATATTGGGAATTGGGAATTGCTGGCTGGGAGGGTGGGCAGGGGCTGGGCTGGAATTGCCAGAGCAGCTGTGGCTGCCCCTGGATCCCTGGCAGTGCCCAAGGCCAGGCTGGACATTGGGGCTGGGAGCAGCCTGGGGCAGTGGGAGCTTGATCTTACAGGTGTGAACGTGTGATGGGAACCTGGGCAGGAGACTGAAACACGGGGAGTTTTCCTGGAGAACCCTGGGGGGGTCAGAGTGGATGAGCTGGAATTGGGGAGTGCCAGGGGCAGTAGCACCGCCCGGGAATGTGGTTTGGGATATCAGTGCAGGGGCAGGGCTACTGCCCCACACCTGGGAATGTGGGTTGGGATAAAGGGAAGCGCAGGGACTGTTTCAGGGAGCCCTGTCCCTCACTCCTGGGCATTCCCGTGGTGCATTCCCAGCTCAGCACCCTCACCAGAGCTGGAGAGCTCCCTCCACAGGAAGGAAAACAGCCCTGGAGGATTTCCAGCTCTTCTGGAAATCTCTTCCAGCTCTCATATTCACACCAAGGGCTGTGGCCAAACAGCTGAAGGAAATCTTGGCTGGAAATGTCCAACAGCACCATTTTACATTTATTTCAGTCACAGCTGCCACTCCTAAACCCCCAGCGCTCCAAGTTCACATCATTACCCTCAGCCTGTAATTGACTTCTCTGAGGTCTCTATAAATCACACCGAGCTCAAAGCCTCTCATTCTGTGAGGTTTCTGTCACTGCCCATGGTCAGCCCCACACAGCCATGGGTACTCCCAGAGCCTGCCCTCACAGAACTGGGACCAGTCACTTCCAGCTTTGCCCCAGATCCCGCAGGAATTTAGATCAGTCGCCTCCATAGACTTAATTTGGGGAGGGGATTCTGCAGTCAGGGAAGGCAAATCCCACCTTTAATCCCCTCAGAAATCAGTTTCTCAGAGTGAATGGTGGAGACCCCATCCCTGGAGGGATTTAAAGCCCTGTGGATGGGGAACTTGGGGACAGGGGGCAGTGGTGGCTTTGGCAGTGCTGGGGGATGGTTGGACGCAGGGCTTTGCAAACCTAAATGATTCCAAACTCCAATTACCTAAACCTGTTATTTAATGAACTGGTTTCAGTGTTCATAAACACAAAATAGAATCATTTTTCACAGTGGGCACTTTTTGCCAATTTATTGTTAAGAAGTAGATCAGGTGCCAACCAGCTGAATACTCAGTCTGAATTTATAGCAGCAATTACAGGAGTGTTTCCTGTGGCTGGTGAATTGGCTGTAGCCGAGCTTTGAGGTGGCCAAGGATATCAGGGAGAAATCCTGGCTGGGAGGGCAGTGAGGCCCTGGCACAGGGTGCCCAGAGCAGCTGTGGCTGCCCCTGGATCCCTGGCAGTGCCCAGGGGATCATTGGGGCTGGACATTGGGGCTGGGAGCAGCCTGGCACAGTGGGAGGTGTCCCTGCTATGACAGGGGTGGGACTGGGTGGGATTTCAGGTCCCTTTAACCCAAACCATCCTGTGAGTCCATGATTTAATGATCATAACTGTTACAAGTTTAAGCCTGATGTAGGCAAACATCCATCTTATCCCAGCACTTCACAGCAGCAACAAAAAAAGACAAATTTTGCCTGAGGTTTAAAATTTCCTCCCTTCAGCATATCCCAGTTCAGTCTCCATCTTGCTGACACAAAAGTTGAAGGAATAAATAGAAATCACTTTTATGCAGGACTCTGAGGGCTTCAAATAATGCCATAAGGTGTTCACAAGGACTGTTCCCAGGAAGGTCCATGCACACAGCTTATGGCCATCAACAATTCCTTTGAGTGTCCAGTACTGATTCTTTGGGAGAAAGACTAAACAAGAGAGGAAACCCTGCCATAACTGTTTGCTGCAGTGTTGATCTCCCAGAGACATTCCTATTGGAATTGTTACTCCAACTGCTCTGTCTCTGAGCAAGGCAGGAAAATCCTCACTCATCATTTGCACTGAAAACTTTTATTGCCCTGCAGTGAGGAGTAACTTTTGGGTTGTTTTGTTTCTGCAGATGGCAGAAGAGGATTTGAGAAGGGTTCTGCTCCCCCTTGGACTTCAAATGCTCAATCAGTTTTATATTTCTGGATGAGGGCAGTTTTAATTGAGACCCTTTGCTGGTCTGAACAAACACAAATTAGGAAAATTAAGAAAATTCAAACAAATTGAGACTGACCTACTTCATATTGGCAAGAGCTCAATGTGAGCCAGCAAAAAAGCTTAATTTAACTCCTAAAAATTTGTATTGTGCAAACTCTTTAAAAATTCACTGACAAGCTGGGAGACAAAACAAAGCAGCTAAAAAGTATTGACTGAGAGAACGTGCTTGGTCTGGTATCACATGGGATGTCATGAGCATAGAGCTCTGTGGAGATATTTTATAGACAAAAGTTAGAAAAACATTGATGTGTTAGGCAGAAATATAATTAGCAAGAGCTCTTGGCTTGCCCGAGGCCGTTTTAATGAGGTGCAGCCCCCCTGGCTCATGGTGGGGCCTGTGCCCCGTGGGGAGGGGACAGGGCTGGTTCCCCCAGGGGACTGGGAGCCCTGCATGAAGAGGGATCCATTCCAGCTGTGTGTTCATGTGGAGATTGCTGGAGGAAGTTCTTTACCTGCTGGGTTCCCCTGGCAGCATCCCCACTGAGGACAGAAGCAGGACAGAAGCAGGACAGGTGTCCTGGGACAGCATCCAGGGACAGAGCTGGGGGCAGGGAACACGCTGTGGGACAGAGGCTGTTCCCTCTCCCAGGAAATGCGAGTGCTGACACATTTCCGAAGCCGGGATGTTTCAGAGCAGCCATCCATCCTCAGAGCCCGTGCAGGGTGGCAGCGAAGCCCTTGGCACAAACATTGTGCTGCTGCTGCGCTGCCAGCGCAGGGTGGGACTGCCCAAGGAGCAGGCTGGGCACAGCCTGGCAATAACTCGCTGCACTGCTGGTCCCTGCGTCACCAAGCTGCCTCCAAGCCCTGGGGCAGTCGCTTCATCTCCTGAGCTCTCAGCTTTCTGCCTTTTCCGGCCTGTACAAAAGGCAGTGAAGGAGATTCTGAGAAAGAATTAATTCTAAGCAGAAATTTGGCAACTTCCCGGCTTTCCAGGGGATCCACAAGAGAGGGGAGGTGCACTCAGGCTAAGCACGAGAGCAGCTGATGTGCCCCCCATCCAGGTTTGGTTCAATCAGCCCACATTTCATCTGACCACGAGCTGTGAGATGTTCACAGCCATCCCAAGGCTCTCTCCAATTCAGGGATTGATGAAAGGCAGGCTGCCTCCTTGGGAAAGGCTGCCAGGATGAGATCAGTTCCACCCAAACCGTGTTTAAGCAGCTGCTCCCTTCCCTTGGCAGCTCCCTCGCCATTCTCTGCTCTGGTCCCCAGCTCTGGCAGCCCGTCTGCCATTCCAAACCAAGGAAAAAGGCACCATAATCTCCTCCTGAGTCCTCTGCACAGCTGATTTCAGCATCCTTTAGGGAGAAGCAGTGCCCTTGGAGCAGGGCCAGCTCCAGTCCCGGGTGTATGGGAACACCAGGGCTCTGTGGGATGGGTTTTCCAGAGCTTCTGCTGGACCCCAGAGTGCCTGAGCTGAGCTGCTCCTCTCCAATCACTTCTCCAGAGTTCCTGTCCATATTCCTGCAATCTCCAGCACAGACAAGTCCTTCATCTCTCCCCCCGTGACCATGAGCCGAGCCCTTTCCCACGCTCCCCGGGACAATCTGCTGTGAGAACATATGGAATGGTTACAGGAAAATCATGATGGAAGTGACACAACTTGCCAGGATGTTCTGTTTAATAACCCCAAAACATGGCTACTCACAAAAAGCACAGTCATTCCCGAGAAAATGTGTTTTCCCCAGCTTCCTACGACCAAGCAGCCACTACCCACTGGCGTTCCCGACACTGTGACTTCAAACATGGAACAGCACCAGGGAGCCACAGCCATCCCTGCACACTCCTGGGAGGGAGGCAGAGCTCTCTGAACACGAGGAATGCTGTCAGGCCAAAAGTGTTTCCACAGACTCGTAGAATCCCTGAGGCTGGAAAAGAGTTCTGAGACCATCAAGCCCAACCATCAGCCCAGCAGCAGCTCCCTGGTCACCACGGCCTCAAGTTCCACAGTCTTCTGAACACTTCCAGGGATGGGGACTTCACCCTGCCCTGGCCAGTCTGTTTAAATGACTTACAACCCTTTCCATGTTTTTTTTACCCAATATCTAACCTGCCCCTGCCCTGGCCCAGCCTGAGGCCGTTCCCTCTCCTCCTGTCCCTGTTCCCTGGGAGCAGAGCCCAACCCCCCCTGAGCCCCCTCCTGTCAGGGAGTTGTGCAGAGCCACAAGGTCCCCCCTGAGCCTCCCTTGCTCCCCCTGAGCCCCTTTCCAGCTCCCTCAGGAATTCTCCAGCCCCTTCCCAGCTCCATTCCCTGCCCTGGACACGCTGCAGCCCCTCCGTGCCAAAAGTGTCCCCAGGACTGGAGGTGTGGCCTCAGCAGTGCCAGCTCAGGATCATTCACATCCGTAATGGCAGGAAAGTGGGACCTGTGGGAGGGGACAGGAGAGGTGACACACACACACTCCATGCACAGGGCAGTCACTGCCAGCATCATGGCCCTGAGATGTCACCCTGAGATGTCACCCTGATATCCAGTCACCCAATTGCTCACCCACAGGCCTCTCCCTGGTTTGTCTAACACAAGTGGGAGAGCTGCCATCATGGGCAGCACAGAATGGCCTGGTCTGCAAGGGATCCTAAAGCCCCTCTGGTTCCAGTCACCCCTGGGATGTTCTTGCAGGCCCCAAAGGCAGAACAGCTCTTCAAGGGGTCAGATCCTGTGAGCCCTCAGTGCTGCTCGGGAAAAATGCAAACCAAGGAATAATCCCACAGGATTTTTATCCGCTACGTTTTATGCAAAAGGAATTGACCTTTGTACCCCAGAGCTCCATCTTATCAGTCCTACCCCGTGCTGATGGTCCTCTTCCAGAGGCTTCTTGCTCAGGGGTCTTGAATATGCTTAAAAAATTCCTACATAAGCAAAAACGTAGCAAAGCACAAAGCTGCAGGTGAGTATGGAAAACTTATGGCCATTTCCAGTGTGAAAACACGCAGGCATTTGTGTTCCCCATAGAAACACACCTGTGAATCCACAAAATTCCACTGGATATTGAATCCCAATGATCATCATCAGTGACCTGATTTCCCTCACATGCACCAGGGATTTATTTGGGATGCCAAGTGATTTAAGAGCTTTTCTGAGATGTCAGAGAGCTGGAGAAATCTCCTTCTGCTTTAGCAGGTTTTAAATCTGTGAAATCTGAATTTCACCCATACACGGGAACCCTGCACCCCCCAGTGCAGCCCCCCCAATGCCCCTGGCCCGGCTGCTGTGAGGTGCTGACATGGACTTAGAGAGAATAAATAATGTAATGGGCCTCTAATCACAATAACAACGATGGTGCTGGGCAAAAATACCCATCCAACAGATTCCATCTGCAGCCAACTAAAACAATGTGAGCTAAGTACAAGGACAATTTATCCTTCTTTTTCTGGGCACCTGCTTTCTCGTAGGATTAAACTGTGTTTGGAGGGGTCAGTCTTCCTTTGTGATGGCCCAGGGCAGGGATGGATGGGCTATTGGGAAGGAATTCCTGACTGTGAGGGTGGGCAGGCCCTGGCACAGGGTGCCCAGAGCAGCTGTGGCTGCCCCTGGATCCCTGGCAGTGCCCAAGGCCAGGCTGGACATTGGGGCTGGGAGCAGCCTGGGACAGTGGGAGGTGTCCCTGCCATGGCAGGTGTGGGATGGATGGGATTTAAGTTCCCTCCCAACCCAAACCATTCCTGGATTCCATGATTCTCTGGCAGACTGAAGTTGAAACCATGTCCCAGACAAATCCCAGGAGGGAAAAGCCCCCCAGACCCCCTAGGTTCTGTCCCCCCAATCCCCTTGCCTGCAGCTGCAGTTGGATCCTGGAGCAGCCAGGGCTGTGTGCAGAGCTGCTGACTGAGAGAACTGGTTGCCACAGGGCTGGTCAATGGGCTGAGCACCGGTGTGTGCAGAGAAACCTGCCAGAATTCCCTGCACAGTCCCCAAACCCAGCAGCTCTGCTGAGCCTCACTGCTGGCCCAGGCTGGCCCAGGCCCTTCACCACTCTGGGACTCAGTCACTGCATCTGAATAGAGGCTGCACCTTCAGAAACAACAATTCCTAATCATTTTCAACTGTGTTTAACAGTGAATGTGGCAGATCCTGAATGTCTTGTGATGGAAAGAATTAATGCCTATTAATTGGGATCAGTATTACTATTTTTATGTTAAGTCTCCATGGTAATAATTCTCTTCTGGAGGGTGCCAGGGGAAAATTTGGTTTGATTTTGATATGAAGAGTTCAGACCATTGCCACAATACTCTCAGTCTCGCAGCAGGGTCACAGGGAAAGACAAGATGCAGAGTTTGTCCCTTTTCATCAGTTCCTGAGAGGATAATTTTTAGAGAAGCAGCTACTCATAATTTCGGGAGTTCAAGCACGGCAGTGTCTGTACATGTAATTACATTTCCCTTACCAAGTTGATTCCTTGTGAGATTGCTTTCTAGTGTGCAGAATTTCTTGTTTGAAATTCCACCAAGCAGAGCTCACAATTTAAATACATTAAAACCCCTTTTTTTAAAAGAGAAACATGGATCAATCCACGCACACCATGAGAGAGTCAGCTCTTGACTTCCTCTGGGTTAAAATATTCCAGCTGAACAGGGATGGGTGGTTCTGCATCTCACATTGTTCTTTTTCTCAGGCTGTTATTTCCAAAACTCATTTAATCCTTGCTTTTGTTGTGTTCTCAGTGTTTTCTGGTTCTCATCTGAACATTCTTCACTTTTTTCCCCAGAGCAGGGACCCCTCCCACTGTCCCAGGCCGCTCCCAGCCCCAATGTCCAGCCTGGCCTTGGGCACTGCCAGGGATCCAGGGGCAGCCACAGCTGCTCTGGCAATTCCAGACCAGCCCCTCCCCACCCTCCCAGCCAGCAATTCCCAATTCCCAGGATCCCATCCAGCCCTGCCCTCTGGCACTGGGAAGCCATTCCCTGGGTCCTGTCCCTCCAGCTCTTGTCCCCAGTCCCTCTCCAGCTCTCCTGGAGCCCCTTCAGGCCCTGCAAGGGGCTCTGAGCTCTCCCTGGAGCCTTCTCCTCTCCAGGTGAACATTCCCAGCTCTCCCAGCCTGGCTCCAGAGCAGAGGGGCTCCAGCTCTGGGAGCAGCTCCATGGATTCCTCTGGATCTCTCCAGCACCTCCAGGTCCTGCTGTGTCCCCTGCCCAGGGTGCCCTGGCCACGCTCTCAGGACAGCCTGGGGACTGTCCCAGCTGCTCCAGAGGGGCTGTGCAGAAGGACAGGACTGTGCCCACTGCTCTCCATTCCCTGGCTCCAACAGGGCACTGCCAGAGGCTGGGAAGGGGCTCTCCCTCAGCCCCCTGCACCCAGGATTTGCTCTTCTGCCTTCGATGGGAGAGAGCTCGGCCAAGTGCGTGGGGACGGATCCCAACAACCTCTCTCTTCCGAGGCCCTAAACCCTCGGCATTGTGTGAGCTGCTGCAGCTCTAGGAGGATTTCCAAGGCCATTTCCCAAAGCTGTGCTAAGCAGTTAATCCCAGCTTGGTGGGAGAATGGGATAAAGGGTTTGTCACTTGTCAAAGCAGGAAAGGCACCGCTGGCAGAGGAGTGGGAGCTGCTGAAGGCTCCTGCTCCAGGCAGCTCAGGCAGCCTGGGAATCGCTTCCCTCGCCCTGGCAGCACCAGAACCCGGTGCTCAGGAGGGGCTGAGGGGACAGGGGTGGTGGTGGCCCTGGGAATAACCCGGTGGCCTTGAGAATAACCTAGAATGAATGGAAAGAGGAGTGTGATCCATCCAAACCAGCCCCAAGCACCAACCCAGGGACAGGCTCAGTCCTGGGCAAACACAAGTGACAGATCAATTCTTGTTTTTCTGAGTTTGAAGGCAAAACTCTCCCAGTCTGAATAAATACATTTTTCAGTTTTGGCTCTTCTATTTGTTCCATGATTTGTCCCACACTCCATATTTCATCTTCACATTGCAAAAAGTGGGTGCAGCTGCACTCAAAGGAAAAGTGTCATTTGCTTCTAAATTGCTTCTAAATTCTTTTGTTTGCTTTTGTTGAGGCCCTTTTGGACTGTTTTATCTTCTAAAACTGCTACTGCAATTTCCAAAATGAGATGACATGTTGAGATACAGTAAAGGCATAACAAAAATTCAGATCAAAAAATCTGAAGGGCTTTGGCTGAAACTGTTCACCAAATTGAATCTAATTTGCAAAAGATAGTGATCAATACCAAACTGAAGTTTTTGGTGTAATTAAGCCATTCCACCTGTCTTGGGTGATTATTGCCTGCTTTGCATCACTGATATTATTCTCATATTGCCTTTTTAAACGTGGAGATTGTGATGGCAACAGGAATGATGGCACTAACAGATTAAAAAAAAAGCTCATTTGGGTTTTTTATAAGCAGAGCTCGTTTTTTGATCCAGAACCTTCTTAGGTCATTTGCACACAATACTAGTGGAAAAGGTACCTTTCCCCCCCTTTCATTTTGCATTCCTGTGACAGTAAAATAGCAAACAGACTTTTAAAATAATGACTCCCAGTTTGAAACCTTGACTAATGAGGTACAGCCTGGTTTAACAGCATTGTTCTGAAGGTTTAAAAACAGGGAATTAAAATGAGATCATTCTCACATTACCTGCAGTGGCCACACTTCCCAAACTCCACTTAAATGGCTGCAAGGTGCCCAGGGTGGCACTGAGGAAACCCTTGGCTGCTCAGGGCTCCTTCTAGACCCACCAAGGGGTGGCTGCAGATTCAGGGATCACCAGAGACACTTTTCCAAGGGAGCAGGACCCAGGAATGAATCAGAATTCTCTGACCCCTGGGTGTGGGAGAGGCCCAGCCCAGGTTAGGGAGAAGGAGGTGATTTACTGAGCTCTGCTGTGATTGCATCTCCACCAGAGCAGATAATGATGAGGATTTTGCGCACAACCCCCACAGAGCTTTGGGCAAATAATTAAAGCAAACAGTCCATTATTCCTTGATTAATCTTGTCTGCTTGTTTTTTCTTCTCCCGGTGAAACATCCTTGTGCTTATTCCTTTTTCTTTGGATGCATTTATTGTTCAGATTTATCCCTCATTCAGATTTACTTGAAGAATATTTAATTTTAAACTTCCACGGGGACCATGGCCTGTCCCAGCGCTGGGGTGGCAGCAGGGTCAGGAGAGTGCCCTGGGGTCCCTGGGTACAGGACATGGAGGGGCTGGGGCATGTCTGGGGAAGGGAATGGAGCTGGGAAGGGGCTGGAGCACCAGGAGTGGCTGAGGGAGCTGGGAAAGGGGCTCAGGGAACAGGGACAGGACAAGAGGAAATGGCCTCAAGCTGTGCGAGGGGGGGTTCAGGTTGGATGTTGGGAAAATTTCTTCATGGAAAGGGTTGCAAAGCACTGGAATGGGCTGCCCAGGGTGGAGTCCCCATCCCTGGGGGATTTAAAGCCCTGTGGATGTGGCACTTGGGGACACGAGGCAGTGGTGGCCTGGGCAGCGCTGGGGAAGGGTTGGACTCGATGATCCCAGAGGGCTTTTCCAACCCAGATAATTCTGTGATTCCTGGTTGCTCCACATGTGACTCCCACCCAGGGTGTGGCCAGGGGGGTGAAGTCTCTGGTGGGTCAGGGTGAGGAGGGGTCTGACCACCCCAAAACGCTGCTGTGAGGAACAGGAGCTTCCTTTGCCAAGGCTCCAGAAACACCACATTCCCTCACCAGGATGGCAGCAGGACCTGCCTGGTTGGGAGTTAATTCTGAGCTGCATTTACTGACCTTACAGTCTCTGCCTGGGCCTGGCAGTTGTGTTGGGTTGGTTGTGGCTCACTGGCACCAGACCCTGGTGAAGAGGATCCCTCCCTGCAAAGGAGGCAGGAGCCAGGAGCCTCTGGCATGCAGTGACTCTGGTTCCTGCCTGTGCCAGGCAAAGCACTTTGGAGCTCTAAAGTCACAGCAACAGAAAAAAAAGTGTCATTTTACAGCCCAGACAATGGCAGTGCAGGACAGAGCCTGTCTGAGAGCTGAGCACTTACGTGAAAAATTTACATGAGATATAAAATAGCTCTGCTCAGATATTGATTAAGGGCTGAAACAGAAGTAGTTACAAGTAATTTATTCTTTATACCCTGACATAATACAGGAATTATTTAATTAGGAACAGAATTATTTACAGAAGGTGCATTTGTGGCGAGCTTAAATCAATAAGTTTAGTTAATAAGCAAAAAATATAAATCTAGGTGGAGTTTAATTAACTGCAGTTCTGTCAGCAGTTATGTGAGTGCATCCCACTGGCAGCAGCTCAGGGTAATTTTTATGGATAGCTCACCTTAAAATGAATTCCTGTGTGCAAGTTTCATGCTCTCCTCTAAAACACTCTTCACTTCACTGTGTTTAATGGGAACAGATGGGAATCCTGCTCCTCACCCAGCCCGGAGTGTGGCTGATGAAGATATTTCATTAGACAGGAGTGCCAGGGAAGCTGTGCCAGGGTTCCAGGAGAGCTGGAGAGGGACTGGGGACAAGGGCTGGAGGGACAGGACACAGGGAATGGCTTCCCAGTGCCAGAGGGCAGGGATGGATGGGATGCTGGGAATTGGGAATTGCTGGCTGGGAGGGTGGGGAGGGCCTGGTCTGGAATTGCCAGAGCAGCTGTGGCTGCTCCATCCCTCCATCCCTCAGTGAAAAGTCACTTTTCTCAGTCAGAAATGCAGTTCCTTTTCTTAAGCATGAGCCCCTTGCTGAGGGAAGTCTGCTGCAAAACCTAGAAATGATTAAGGAAAGTCAATTTTGGACCTTTGGAAGACAATCATGCCATTCTTAGGCAAATCTCTAATTTCAGAGGGAATTTCTGCTTGGATGATGACCCTCTGGCTGTTTTTCTTTCTTTTATATCAGTAGATATGGAAATATGGATTCACTTAGAGCTGGATCAGTCCAGAGGTTACAGAATTTATCCTCAATGCTTTAAAAACAGAATGTTTTTTGGAAGAGGAATAACTTTCTCTTTTCTCCAGAGGCAGCAGGAAGGATGGAGAACATGTTTGCTATTTTATTGCAATATTTTTCAGTGAAGGAAAGCCTGGCATATTCCTGATCTGTTTGATAACATCCTGTTTCATGGTGCTGACAGAAAAGTGAGGGTGAGCAAAACAAAACATTATTCATTCATCTCATTCCCATTGTTTATCATAACAGAGATTTATCTGAGCACAGGAGGAATCACTTTCTCCTTCATGCCAAGCTCTTGAACTGGGATTGAAGCCACTGACTTGTTTTAATTAACACTAATGCTCAATTAAATCAAGTAAACATTAAGATTCATGAATTACAACCTTCAATTATCAAATTATTTGAAGGCAGCTTGTCAGGATGCAGCCACACAAAAGCCCAAGGTGGGGAATTCTGCCCAGGAGGCTCAGGAGCTGTTCCAGGGGGTTCTGTCATCTGCAGCCTGACAGGATCCAGGCACAGCAGCATCCACAGGAGCCTCCCAGCCCCGGGAGCCCCCAGCCCTGCAGAGCTGGGCGACACAAAGTGTTACACACTCCCTGCCTGTAGGTTTAATTTGTGTGCAATTGAGGTGTCAGGCTAAAAGATGACAGATTGGCCCTGTCAATCAGATTAAGAAGAGAATAGCAAAACTAATTTGGCTTATCATCAAGAGAATAAATCTTGTTGGGAAGGCTGGCGGGGTGTTTCCTTATTCAGAAGAGCTCCCTCTCGCAGGAGCAGCCCGGCCACCACCCAAGGCAGCTCTGGGCTGGCACTGAGGGCTGTTTGTCTTGGCAGGAGCGAGGTTTCACTGCAGCCTCCTTGCCTTGGTGTGCTGGGAGAGCAGCCTGGGAGGGGCTGCTCCAGCACTGCAGCAAAAACCTGCTGCCCTCAGAGCTTCTGTCCCGAGCACAGCAGCTGCTCATGGCCGGGATTCCCTCAAACAGGGGTCATGGAATCATGGAATATCCTGAGCTGGAAGGGACCCACAGGGATCATCCCAGCCCCTGGCCCTGCCCAGACCCCCCAACACCCCCACCCTGGGCATCCCTGGCAGCGCTGTCCCATCGCTCCTGGAGCTCTGGCAGCCTCGGGGCCGTGCCCATTCCCTGGGGAGCCTGGGCAGTGCCAGCACCCTCTGGGGGAAGAGCCTTTCCTGATCTCCAGCCTGAGCCTGCCCTGGCACAGCTCCAGCCACTCCCTGGGTGCTGTCCCTGTCCCAGGGAGCAGAGATCAGAGCTGCCCCTCCATTTCCCACCAAGAGGAAAGTTGCCCTGATTGCATTATGCATTCATTTATTCAACATCCAAGAAGTTATTTGAATAATGCCCAACGGAGTAAAAAAGCAGGGGCTGTGCACGGGCAGGTGTTGGCTCTCAGGGAACCATTCCCATGGAGGGTGAGACTCCCTCCTGCACCAGCTCTGGGCTTGGAGCCGTGTGACACAAAGGGCTTCTAATGAAAGCACTGATGTGCATCCTGAAAAATCAGCATTAATTTCTTAATTCTCCACATAATTTCTTAATTTCAACACGGAGCTGCTGTGGCTGGGAGTAGCTGTCAGCCCAGCTGTCCCGTGCTGACCCCTCCCACCCGGACAAGCATCATTTCCTGCCCAGCAAAGTGGGACACAACCAGCTGGTACTGAGGAGAAGCTGGAGGAGCTGCGCTGCTCTCCCAGAGTTGCTGGACCTTTTCCGTGCCAATTCGGTTTCAGCCCATGTAGGTCCTGTTTGCCCAGCCGCACTCAGCGCTGGGCCTGCACAGCTTCCAAGGGGGAATCTCCCGACTGGAAGCAGCTCCAGAAGAGCAAGGCAGGAGAGGCAGCAGTTGACACCAACAGATTTTCTTAGGGCTCGTTTGTTTTCCTTTCTTTTCCATTTATTTTTCCAGCCACAGCTCCTCCTCCCTCCCATCTGGAAGTGTAGTTGAATTTGCTTTACTGACCCTCAGGACCTGTGTTCTGAGGTTTATTTAGGAACCGACACTGAGAGTAACATCCCCCTGCTGCTCCGGGATCCCGTCCCATCATTCCGTCACTCCTGCAATTCCCTTTGCCTGGCACTGCTGGGACCGGATCCGGTGATGAGCTGGGGGTGATATTTGGCCTCCAGCTGATCAGGAAGGATGAGCTGACCTTGGAGAGGTGGCAGGAGCGTGGGATGGCCACATCCGGAATGGATATCTCCGGAAGGACCCGCCTGGGGGAATACGGCAGGATTCGTGCCTGGGGATGTTTGCTGCTCCTTGGGTTTCCTGGGATTCGGCCCTTCCAGACTGGGGAGCTCCCTAAGCCAGGGAGCCACTGCGAGGGTGAGGCTCAGCCCGGAGGGGGAAATCGCCCTGGAAGGTCACCCTTACTGCCCGAGAGGGGCAGGAGCTGCCCGGAGTGAATGGACAAGGGATAAATCAAAGGTGTAAACAGTTCCCGGGAGCGGCTGCTCAGAACCCCAGAGCGGTTTGGGTTGGAAGGGGCTCTCCAGCCCACCTCATTCCGTCCTCTTCCCTGGGCAGCGACCCTTCCCACCAGCTCGGGGTGTCAGAGTTCTGTCCTCGGCGCCATGAGCAGCTCAGGGCACTCCAGGTCTCCGTGACACCTCGGGGCTCTGCGGCACAGCTGTCAGAGCACAACGCCACAGCAAATACATCAACCAAACGGATTGTCCGATTCTCAGCCTGCTCCCTGGCAGGCGAGGATTGATGCCCGGTTCCCCGCGAAGGGGTATCAGTCGTGCGGCTTTGCTGCTGGCTCTGCCCTGTGGGACTGCTCAGACCCATCTGTCTGGCGCCTTGCCCTGCCTGCAGGATGCACAGGTGAAGCAGCTCAGCCCTGAGCAGTGAGATGCCCTGGTTTGTCTCACACCAGCCTGTGGGAGCTCTTGCTTCCGTGGAACCCAGAAATGACAGGCTGGGGCTGCAAGCACGGTTTGCAGGGAAACACAGAAATCGGTGACAAACAAGCCCTGCTCTGTACACCCCGGAGCCTCCCTGCGAGCTGCAGCCACCCTGGGACAGGGATCACCACCTGGGAGCTGCTGTGTCACCTGGAGCCGTGCTCCTTCCCAGGGCAGGTGGAATTCCTTACACTGTGCTGCTCAATCTCTTTTGCCAGGCTGGAATCCAGGTGGCTGCACAGCACTTCTGCACATAACCACAGAACCATGGAATTGTTACGGCTGGAAAAGCCCTCGGAGATCACTGAGTCCCCCCCTCTGCTGCCCAGTGTCACCCTGCAGGGTGAGGGTGAGCACAGTCCCTGTTCCTGTGCCCGTGGATAGATGTGGTTTGGGTAATTTCAACTGGGTCACAGGTTTCTGGCAGACAGAACCAGCCAGGAGCTGTTATCTCATCTGGTTCTACAGAACTCCGACAGGCTGCTCAGGAGGAATGCCCATCACCAGGGCCGTCCGTGCTGCTGTGTGGTGGAGCTGTCACTGCCAGCTTCCCTTTTAGGATTTAGAGTGGGATAAGTGCCCTGCTCCTGCCCTCTCTGCCCCTCCCACCTGGCCTTTGCAAGGTGCAGCATTGGAAACGCTTCCAGCTCATTACTGTAGGAAAAATCCAGCCCCTGGATGTGGTGGAGGTGCCCAGGGAGGTTTGGAGTGCCCATCCCTGGAGGTGTCCAAGGAAGGCCTGGACGTGGCATGCAGAGCTCTGGGCTGGGGATGAGGTGGGCATCGGGCACAGCTGGGACTCGGTGATCTCAGAGTACTTTTCCAACCTCTGTGATTCCAGGAATCTGGGGTTCTGGGATTCTGTGTGTTTGTCCTCTCTGCCTGGCCATTCCCCGTGGGGCAGATCAGAGGCTTTGCCAGAGTGATTTGCTCTCAGGAAGCACAGTGTAAAATATGCAGAGTTTAATGAATTTTTATTTCCCTGAGATCCTACTTGGCATTGGAGGGAAGAATGAAAAATCTTCTGATCTTTTGGAGTATTCATTTCTAACCTGACAGAACAGTGGGGTTTTTGATTGCTTATTTTGAAGAAGCCCAGACAGAAATGACCACCAGGAGAAGACACTTCCTGGACTCCTCCAACCCCAGCTGAGCTCGTGGCCAGGTGATGTCCCAGGGCTCAGCGGGCCTTGGGCTCCCATTCCCCTGCTCTGGGTTTTCTAGGAAGGGGCTGGGTGCTCCATCCTCCTCTCTAACCTCCCCCAGGGAAGCTTTGCTTTGGGCAGCCCTCACTCAGCTCCTTCAGGCTCACTCTGCAGCAGTTGTGAGGCTCTCCCCTCTCCTGCCTGCCCAGTTCACCCAGTCACCCATAACTGGTGGGACCAGTCAGTCACAGTGTCCAGGGCAGAGCACCTGGATACCTTTGGCAATCTGGGAGTGCAGGACATGGAACAAAGACATCTTATGGTGTAATTGCAGTTAGAGAGTAAAAACCATCCCTTGGTTTCCAGTAAGAACAAACAAATGTGTGATAACTTTGCACAAAGCCTCTGCTCGTGGCCAGCTCCTTCCACTAGAGCTGCCCAAAGACTACAGAATATTTATAAATATCCCTGAGACTTTTCAGGAAAATGGTTATAAACAAAAGATTCAGGAGCCCCAAGCTTTAAAGTCGGATCTGTTTGGATATCTGTGCACACAAATATTGCTGCACACGCAGACATCAGCCCCTGCTGTTGCTGGAGAAAGATAAGGTGTCAGTGGGACCAATAAGGTACTGTCAGCCCTGTCAGCACTGCTTGCATCTGCTGGGCCAACGTGTGTCCGACCAAACTGGGATAAACCAGCCTGGGAATGTCCAACAGACACAGGGGGCACATTTAATGTCCACCTCACTTTGCTGCTTCCAAGCCTGGTGCTGTATTTGCTGTAAATGGTTCCCGTTATGCAAATTTATTCTGGTTGCACTTGCAGTTCCTGTCGTCCTCACTCCCACACTGTGTCTGTTCCACGGAGAAGGAGGCGCTGGGATTGGGATAAACACCTCTGCTGGATGAACAACGGCGTGCTGTCGAGAAGGGGTTCATGGAAACAGCACTTCCAGCCAGTTTCATGAGTGTCTCACTCTGGTTGGTTGGGTGAAGGAAAGGTTTGGAATCCTCAGACCTTTCACAAATAAATGGCATTCTCACAATATTGGAGAACACCCAGAGCTGCTGCTTGACTCGATGGTTTTTATGGCCTTCACATCAGTGACAGTGTTATCCAATTCAAATCCTTTTCCTTAAACACAAGTCACTCTTTTTCTGCACATTACCTGGGCTTCAGGAAGATGAGCTGTGCTGCAGGGACAGAGAGCAGGAGTCCCCTTTAGAGACACATGGGATGTCTGTGGGCACTGGGGCTCCACTCCAGCACAACAGGAAGTGCAACAATTCCAGTTATTCTGGAGTTAAAACAGACAAGGCCAGACACTCCAAGAACTTTGTGGCCATAAGCCAAAACACAACGAATTCCACCTCAGCACAAGGAAGAACTCTGCCCTGAGGGCGGCAGAGCCCTGGGACAGCTGCCCAGGGAGGGGTGGCGTTCCCTGCTCCAGGTGACCCTGCCTTGGGTCCAGATGCTCTCCAGGGGTCCCTTCCCAGCCCAAGGACTCTGTGCACCCCAGGCAACTTTGCTGTCCCTGTCCCCCTGTGGGGAGCGTTGGGACTCAATGGCCTTGGAGGGGATTTCACAACTTGGTGTTTCTGTGATTCCACGACCGAGCCTCAAATGTTCCTCTGTCACTTCTCAAAATCCCCTGGTGGCAGCGGTGAAAACAAACAGTGCCAAATGTTTTAAAACTCACCTGTAATTTCTCAGAAGACTCTAACAGCGTAACAAAATCAGATTCTAAAAACACTTCAAAATTAACACACTACATCTTAAAGTCTAGTGAAGTTTCTGTACTCCATTCTGGATTTCTTTACTTTATCTCCTACTGTACACATTTTTTCCCCCGACCTGTATAATTTAGGGGATGATCTGACCCTGCAGTGTGTCAGCCTGGAGCTGGCAAGGCAGAGCTATTGGATTTGTTAATGCCTGGATTTTTTCATGGTTTCTTTTGCATGTTTTGACACATTTTATTTACTTCTGGTTGTGCCCTTCCTCTGAAATCTCCTGAAGCCTCAAGTTTCTCTCTTGCTGACTGGAGTATAATTAGTTTAAGATGTTCTTTAGGTAATTTTAATCCATGTATTATTTTTCTTCACCAGAAAGTCCAGCCTATGAACAAACTTTCTATGCTCAGTGCAAAGGTCCAAATGGCCACTAGAGATTTATATTGTGTTGATAAGGAAGACATATTCAAGTGTAATCTGGAAAAAAAAATCATATCAAACTGATTAATTTTAATATTATCTGAATATTGAAAACCGCCCTGGAAATAACAACCTACTCATAATTTTAATTTGTAAAGAAAACTTGTTTACGTGGCAGCAATTAAAAATATCAGCTCAATATCTGTAGAACACAGACAAGGCAGAGCTAATTTATTTTATAAACCTAGTGAGCACGTTTAACCTCAGTCTGCAGGGAGAGTTCTCCATCTCACATGTAGATAAAGCCTCCTCTGCAGATGAGTAACGGTGCAAGGAGGGTTGAGTTACAGCGCAAATGGGTTTGGAATGGAAATCAAGCAATCTTCAATAAACAGTTTATGATAAAATTAAGAAAATTCTATTAGGCTCCATTGCCATTAGTTTCCATTAGTTGTTTCATTTGTAGGAACTGCCTTCTAAGAATAAATGCATTTTCCTGCTGCATGGAGCGTGGATATCCCAAACAGGGCAAGGCAGCTGGAAAGAGTGCCCAAGGCCAGGAGCTGGGAATGAGGAGGGGCCCTCAGGAGCGTTCCCTGGAGCTGAGCCCATTTTCCATGGCTCCTGTAGCTGGGAGATGCTGCTCCATCCCCAGGGCCTCGTGTGGCTGCAGCTCCACCGAGGCAGGGCAAGGACAAGGGGACAGCTGCAGGTCCCTTCCCACCCCATCCAGCNGCTGTGTCCAGCTCTGGGATCACCACTGCTGTGTCCAGCTTTGGGATCACCACTGCTGTGTCCAGCTCTGGGATCACCACTGCTGTGTCCAGCTCTGGGATCACCACTGGTGTGTCCGGCTTTGGGATCACCACTGCTGTGTCCGGCTTTGGCCTGCTCAGCACAGCAGGGACAGGGAGCTCCTGGATGTGGTCCTGTGGAGGCTGTGAGGATGAGGAAGAGCTGGAGCATCTCAGTGCCCAGGACAGGCTGAGGGGGCTGGGGCTGCTCAGCCTGGAGAGGAGCCCCAGCTGAGAGGGGCCCCCAGCCCTGGGTGTCCCTGGGTGTCCCTGGGTGTCCCTGGGTGTCCCTGGGTGTCCCTGGCTGCAGGGAGGGCTCCGAGCAGGGCCCAGGCTCTGCTCCGGGGCCCAGCAATGGCACCAGAGCCACGGGCAGGGCCTGAGCCCGGCCATTGCCCTGCCCAGGAGGCACAACTGCTGCCCTGGGCAGGGCCCAGCTGGGACAGAGCCCAGAGAGGGGCTGGAGTCTCCTCCCTGGGGTATTGCAGACCCTCTGGACACACTGCTGTGCCCTGGGCTCTGGGATGGCCCTGCTGGAGCAGGGAGTGGCACCAGTGACCCTCTGGGGTCCCTTCCAGCCTGACCCATCAGGGGTTCTGAGTCTGTGCTCTTGGAGGCCTTTTCCAGCCCTAAGGACTCTTTGATTCCACATTCCCCAGAGGACACAGGCTGGTGCCAGTCCCTCCCCAGTGGCTGTGCTGTCCCTGGCAGATGGGAGCACGGAGCCTTGCATTAAAATTCTGCCCAGCCCAGCCCCAGGGAGCTCCCCAAAGCCCTGGGCTTCCCCCACCCCGGCACCGATTCACAGCCAGCCCTGCAACAAGGAGGGCTGGGGGACACATCCCTAAAAACAACAAATCATCTGTGCAAACCCGATTGAGGATTTATTTGTCCGGAGAATCAATAATGCCTGATTTTTCTGTTTCTTCAAGCATCAAGAGCCACGGAGGCTGTGTGGTGTTATTATTCATGGAAAAAGATTTCCAGAGAAATGAGAACTTTGCATGGGTAGTTTAAGTTAGATATAGAAGTGATTAGTTTTGTTTAATTTAATAGAGAGATCTAATTTCACTGCTACCTAATATTTAATATTTTTCCTCCTTGTCTTGGTTCCTTCTTTAGTTTTTCATGGTACTAAAAAAGAAATAAAGAAAAAAAAGAGGCAAAGGAATGCAAAATAAAACAAAAATGAGGCTGTTCAATCAGGCAGGGAAAAAAGCTATCTAAAATCCCCTGAATAAGGTCAGGGAAAATGAATTGTATCTTTTTCATTCAAGAAATGAATTTGGCTTGAGGCATTAAAATCTCGAGCAGTCTGAAAATGCTGGAGCCACACTTACTGCTTCCATGCTAAGCCTGCCCCATTTTTGCCCAGACTGACTGCAGTTCCAGAGCACACAGATAATCAACAGGTCTTTGCTCTGGAATTCACCTCTTCTGGAGTTCGGTCTCTGACAGAGGGGCTGCAGAGCTTTTGGCACACAAGGAGGCTCTTCCTAGAAAGGCTCATGCCAGCAGCCAAAAAATCCCGTTCTTGGAGGGGTTTGGGATTCATCTGGGCAGAGCTTTGCTCTGAAACCCAACTGGGCAAGTTATGCCTTGAGCAGCCCAGGGTAAATCCAGCGTGGATCCTGCTCTGAGCAGGAGCTGAGACTGGCACATCCTGCCCCTGGGCAGTTTGAGGGGGTGGCTCTACACCCACAGAAAAGTCCTTTAACAACAGCACTATTTCAGTCAGACCTGGGATTTCCTTCACCAGGAAGAAACTTCAAAACCTTTGGGTTATTTCCAGCCTACAGGAACACACAGACCCCCCAGAGCCCTCGTGCACTGCCCAGGAGTCTCTCAGAGGGGCTTCAGTGCTGTATGGGGCTTCCTGGTAAAAATAACCCAAACTCCTTTTGCCCAGATGCCGTGGGGGGGTTTGGTTGGAAAACCGAGCCCATGCAGGTGGAGCAGGGCACAGCCCTGTGCTGCTGGGGGTCCCTGGTGTCCCAGCTCCAATGGCACAGGGGACACGGGTTGTGAAGGGCTGTAGGGCTCGGCAGTGAGAGAATGGGGCTGGGCAAGGGCTCTTGTCCATGTGTGGATGCACAGTGGGACAGGGCAGGCTGGCTCCTCTCTGTGAGACCTCAGAGACTCACAGAATCTCCTGATTTGAATGTTCTGTGGTTCTGTGGGTACACTGGGACTCAGCAGGTCATGGAGTCCAGCCCCTGGACATGCCCAGACCCCCCAACACCCCCACCCTGGGCACCCCTGGCAGCGCTGTCCCATCACTCCTGGAGCTCTGGCAGCCTCGGGGCCGTGCCCATTCCCTGGGGAGCCTGGGCAGTGCCAGCACCCTCTGGGGGCAGAGCCTTTCCTGATAATTTGAAATAATTGATGTGGGCCCCCCATGGAGCTGCTGCCCATGCTGGGTTAGGGATATCCCAGCCCATTTTCCAGCTGCCAAGCTGTGGCAGATCCATTACTCCAGGGAACAGAGTTCTGCTTTTTATCACTTAGATCCCAAGGAAACTGCATCTTATTTTCAAGATGGATTTGTGCCCCACCAGCTCCAGCCCCTGGGCTGTATGGAGCCTCCCCTGCAAGGCTGCCAGCTCCCTTCTCTGAGGTCCTCACGTCTGTCTGCTCACATTAGGGCAGATGGGGTTAGAAAGGGATTCCTGCAGTGCCATGTCACAGCCCGGCTTTTGCCCCATGTCTCTTCCTGGGGCTTCTGTGAGGTTTCAGATCTCTGAAAGTGCTTCTTGTTCTGCATTTGAAAAACGGGGATTATTTCAATTTTCCCCACAGGATGCCACAGTCACTGAGTGCTCTGGTAGTTCTGTGTGACAGGTGTGTGAGCTGGGCTTTGTTCCACCAGGCACTCTGCGAGTCTCACTCACAGGGCCCTGCTCCTCTCTCCAGTGTCCCTGTTTCCCACTGCCCCTCCTCAGCCCCAGTCCCACTCCTGGTGCTGCTGCCGTGGTCAGGTCAACACTAAAGGGAGCAGTTCTGAGAGCTGGCCCTGAAAATCACAGCTGTTCTCCCAGTTCAGGGCTGCTGAAGGGAGAGGAAATGTCACACATCACCCCAGCCTCCCTTGTCCTCCTGGCAGGCTCCTGTGCCAGTGTGAGGCCTCAAAGCATCAGATATTGGGAATGCCACAGGAATAGTCCCAGTGCCCATCACAGTCACCAAGTGCTTTGGGGGGAAAGGTCCTTAAATCCCATCCCATTCCCAGCCCCTGCCATGGCAGGGACACCTCCCACTGCCCCAGGCTGCTCCCAGCCCCAATGTCCAGCCTGGCCTTGGGCACTGCCAGGGATCCAGGGGCAGCCACAGCTGCTCTGGCAATTCCAGCCCAGCCCCTCCCCACCCTCCCAGCCAGCAATTCCCAATTCCCAGGATCCCATCCAGCCCTGCCCTCTGGCACTGGGAAGCCATTCCCTGTGTCCTGTCCCTCCAGCCCTTGTCCCCAGTCCCTCTCCAGCTCTCCTGGAGCATTTTTGGCCCTGCAAGGGGCTCTGAGCTCTCCCTGGAGCCTTCTCCTCTCCAGGTGAACATTCCCAGCTCTACCAGCCTGGCTCCAGAGCAGAGGGGCTCCAGCCCTGGGATGTTCTTCGTGGCCCCCTCTGGAATCAGCCCCACAGCATAAGCCCTTGTGCTGTGGCCCCCAGGCCTGGCACTCCAGGTGGGCTTCCCAAGGGATGACTCAGGTGGAGCTGGACATTCCCACATGAGCAGTCCCACAGGACTGCTTTCCTGGGATTGCCACCGCTCTGGCAGCTCTGTCCTGCTGCAGGAGCTGGGGCAGTGCCCAGCCCCATGCCCTGGGCTCTCCTGGCTGGAGCCAAGCCCAGGGCTCCTCACAGGACTCAGCACTCAGCTCCAGCTCCAGTTCAGTTCTACTTCCAGCATTCCCAGTCCTGCCAGGGCTGCGTGTGGGGGTGGATCTCCCACTCCAGGCTGTCTGATGTTCCTTCCCTTTGTGACACAATCCTTCCTGGATAGCCCAGCTCGGGGCAGCTCTGGCCACAGCAGCAGCTAAAGAGGCCTTTGCAGCCTTGTGCTGGGTGGTGTTTGCAAACAAACACAAGTAGGGAAAAATGATGGGAAAAGGGTGCCTGGCTTGGGAAGCTGCACAGCTGGAACTCCAGCTGTGGGGCACTGGTCCCACACCTCTGGAGCTGTGACCCCCCCGTGCAGCCCCTGGGGCCCTGGTCCCACACTTTTGGAGCTGTGACCCCCCCGTGCAGCCCCTGGGGCGCTGGTCCCACACTTTTGGAGCTGTGACCCCCCCGTGCAGCCCCTGGGGCGCTGGTCCCACACTTTTGGAGCTGTGACCCCCACATGCAGCCCCTGGGGCGCTGGTCCCACACCGTGTCTGTGTCTGCACTGAGGAGATCTCAGTCACCCTCACCACTTGTAGGTCCCCGTAGTCCTGCCCAATAAAGGGGATGTGCTGGGAAGCTGAGATTCCGTGGGGGTGTGAGAGCTGGTGTGACAGAAGGAGGAGCTGTGAGGGAAGGCAGGAGCCCTGACAGGCTGCAGGGTACAGGTTAATCCAGCTCAGCCTCTCCAGCACTTCTGCTCATGCTGTTCCAACTCATAAACCATTCTAAAGGCTGCCCTAACAGCCCCTCTTTTTTCATCAGTCACAAAAAAAAGCCAGGAAAAGGGATGACTGATTTTTCTAAAATCCTCTCCCACACCCTACCTCAGCATAATGCACTCCATCTTAGTCAAAACCACTTCTTACTCTTTACTTTGGGATTTATTTTTTTCGCAGTGTGGTTGCTTTTGCTCTTTTTGATAAGCTGAAATGGAAACCTCATTGTGTGTGTAAAGCTCCCAATAATTTCCCATTTCCAATGGAAAATTACCCTGCAGTTGGAAATATTTTAAGAAGAATCTTCCCCAAAGAAAACATAAGAACAAAGAAAACCCTACAGTAACATCCTTCTCTGTACAGGAGCAGGGAATCCCAGAATGGTTTGGGTTGGAAGGGACCTCAAAGCCCATCCAGGACACCTCCCAGTGTCCCAGGCTGCTCCCAGCCCCAATGTCCAGCCTGGCCTTGGGCACTGCCAGGGATCCAGGGGCAGCCACAGCTGCTCTGGCAATTCCAGCCCAGCCCCTCCCCACCCTCCCAGCCAGCAATTCCCAATTCCCAGGATCCCATCCATCCCTGCCCTCGTGCACTGGGAAGCCATTCCCTGTGTCCTGTCCCTCCATGCCTTGTCCCCAGTCCCTCTCCAGCTCCCTTGGAATCCCTTTCAATGCTTTCTGGCTGTGAAATGATTCATCCAGATTCTCCCATTTCCCTGTCTGCATTCCTGTGGGAAGTGGAGGGTGTGAGACAGGACAGCAGCCGTGCCTGCCCTGACTCTGGGTACCCACCCCAGCAGCTGCATCTCTGCTGGGACAGAGGACGGACACCCTGGGGACACCCTGGGCTCGGTGCCCCTCTCCCCAACCCCACCAGTGGCTCCAGTCAGGAGCGGCTGAGACTTCTCTGCAATGCCTGCTGAGCCCTGATCCCTCTGGTAACAAGTGGCTTTTCTCTGGCAGTTCCCAATTTCCCCCCGGTAATTCTCACCCTGAGGTGCTGCTGTGAGAAGCCCCCTCAGAAAAGGTCCATATTTCCCAAATATAATTCTGGTCCTTCTCCCCAGGGCCTCTGCTGTGCATGGTGAGCAGGGCACATCTTTAACCAGCTCATTTGAAATGCAATTTGCATTTCCAGTCCCTAACCAAAATTTGTCCTTTCTGCAAGGAAGGTAGATGTTTATTCTGATTTGAATCCCAGCATATATTTTATGTAGATTGTTTTTAGTGACACATTTAAAGTAAAAATCATCCACATGAACCAGGCTGAACTCCCTGATGCCATAGAGCAGAACTGCTGGTGTCATTCTCATGATTTATATCCATTAATTTACTTTCAGAACACACTTACCATGGTAATTTTCTTTGGAGATAAGTGATCTTGGGAGTAAAAAACAGGTGAAGAGGGAGAAATCTTCTCCTTTCGCTTGCTGCCTGCCCCTTCACCCACAGCAAGCCAAGCTGCCTGTCTTTCAGCTCCAAGGAATGTGGCTCAAATGAGCTGGAAAACAGCTCAATCTGGTCAAGTGAGGCTTCACCGACACGCCTGAGCTCTCGGTGGGTACGAGCTGGTGTCTGCTCCCGGCAGCGTCTTCCACTGCCAGGGTCAAGTTCAATTAGAGCTCAGCGCTGGCGGCGAGCGCCGCTCCGAGCGGCTCTGCCGGCCCCGGGAGACGGCGGAACGCGGGAGGGACCGGGGATGGTCACGGCACCGCACCCCGAGGGGGGTCACGGCACCCACAGCCTGAGGGGGTCACGGCACCGCACCCCGAGGGGTCACGGCACCGCACCCCGAGGGGGTCACGGCACCCACAGCCTGAGGGGTCACAGCACCGCACCCCGAGGGGTCACGGCACCCACAGCCTGAGGGGGTCACGGCACCGCACCCCGAGGGGTCACAGCACCCACAGCCTGAGGGGGTCACAGCACCCACAGCCTGAAGGGGTCACTGCACCGCACCCAGAGGGGTCACGGCACCGCACCCCGAGGGGTCACAGCAGCGCACCCCGAGGGGGTCACGGCACCGCACCCCGAGGGGTCACAGCACCGCACCCCGAGGGGTCACTGCACCGCACCCCGAGCGGTCACAGCACCCACAGCCTGAGGGGGTCACGGCACCGCACCCAGAGGGGTCAAGGCACCCACAGCCTGAGGGGGTCACTGCACCGCACCCCGAGGGGTCACGGCACCCACAGCCTGAGGGGGTCACGGCACCGCACCCAGAGGGGTCACAGCACCCACAGCCTGAGGGGGTCACTGCACCGCACCCCGAGGGGTCACNCCCCGAGGGGTCACAGCACCGCACCCCGAGGGGTCACAGCACCCACAGCCTGAGGGGGTCACGGCACCGCACCCCGAGGGGTCACAGCACCCACAGCCTGAGGGGGTCACTGCACCGCACCCCGAGGGGTCACTGCACCGCACCCCGAGGGGTCACAGCACCCACAGCCTGAAGGGGTCACGGCACCGTGCCCCGAGGGGTCACAGCACCCACAGCCTGAGGGGGTCACAGCACCCACAGCCTGAGGGGTCACGGCACCCACAGCCTGAGGGGTCACTGCACCGCACCCAGAGGGGTCACAGCACCCACAGCCTGAGGGGTCACAGCACCCACAGCCTAAGGGGGTCACGGCACCGCACCCAGAGGGGTCACGGCACCCACACCCCCAGCCGATGCCTGTGCCAGGGGCAGTGCCCCGTGCCCGGCAGGGACCCGCAGGTGTGCCAGTGGCACCCTTTCAGTTTAGTATGGCATGGGCTGCGTGGGCTGTGTCAGAAACAGCCCCGGAGCGCTTCTCCAGAGCAGCCAGGCCGGTCCGGGGGAGTTCAGCTGCGGCGCAGAGACACTGCCCGGCCCCTCTGGGGCAGGGAAGGAGCCAGAGCCCCCTGCTCGGGCGCCTTGGGTTTCTCCCCCCTGCCCAGCCCAGAGGGGCAGAGGAACGTGGGGAAGGGGAAAAGCCAGGGCAGGGCAGGTGGGCATCCCCCCGGGAAGATGGGGCGGGGGTGGCTTCCCAGCGGTTTTTTGAGCAGCACAGACCAGCTCTGCCTGGTGCTGCTCTCGTCCTGCAGTCCATGAAACTCCGGGAACCTGTGCCAGAGCCTCACCACGCTCACAGGGAAGGATTTCTTCCCAATACCCAATCTAGATGTGCCCTCCTTCAGCCATCAGGACCTTACAGACCCCTTTTCCTGGAAGCTCAGGCGAGTCCCGGGGAGGTTTGCACAGTGTCCCACTGGCCCTGTTGGGGGCAGTGACATGATGCTGGTGCTTCCAGAGGAGGAAAAGCAAATCCCACCAGAAGAAAACTGAGCTTTGGAATTGCTAGGTTTCCTTGGAAGCACTGAGGGCTTTTTCTGAGCAGGTGTTTGTGGCCAGCCGCAGCTCAGTGATTTTCAGTAGCTCTGGGGCCCCTAAAGCCAGTGACTCTTTTTTCCTACTTGTAGCCTATTCCCTACAGGTTAAAGTTATTTAAAATACTTCTCCTCTTTTTGTGGAACTCCACTTGAGGCAAGACTTGTGTAGCCTGGCAGAGGATCAATATCCTCTGAATCCAAAATGCACTTGCCTATGTCCATGTTTAAACAGCCTGTGCTGCTGGGGGTCCCTGGCTGTGACTCTGTGGGTCCCTGGCTGTGCCCTGGGGATCCCTGGCTGTGACTCTGGGGATCCCTGGCTGTGACTCTGTGGGTCCCTGGCTGTGCCCTGGGGATCCCTGGCTGTGCCCTGGGGATCCCTGGCTGTGCCCTGGGGATCCCTGGCTGTGACTCTGGGGATCCCTGGCTGTGCCCTGGGGGTCCCTGGCTGTGCCCTGGGGATCCCTGGCTGTGCCCTGGGAGTCCCTGCTGTGCCCTGGGGGTCCCTGGCTGTGACTCTGGGGATCCCTGGCTGTGCCCTGGGGGTCCCTGGCTGTGACTCTGGGGGTCCCTGGCTGTGCCCTGGGGGTCCCTGGCTGTGCCCTGGGGATCCCTGGCTGTGCCCTGGGAGTCCCTGCTGTGCCCTGGGGGTCCCTGGCTGTGACTCTGTGGATCCCTGGCTGTGCCCTGGGGGTCCCTGGCTGTGACTCTGGGGGTCCCTGGCTGTGACTCTGGGGGTCCCAGGCTGTGCCCTGGGGATCTCTGGCTGTGACTCTGGGGGTCCCTGGCTGTGCCCTGGGGATCCCTGGCTGTGCCCTGGGGGTCCCTGGCTGTGACTCTGGGGGTCCCTGGCTGTGACTCTGTGGGTCCCAGGCTGTGCCCTGGGGATCCCTGGCTGTGACTCTGTGGGTCCCTGGCTGTGCCCTGGGGATCCCTGGCTGTGCCCTGGGGATCCCTGGCTGTGACTCTGGGGATCCCTGGCTGTGCCCTGGGGGTCCCTGGCTGTGCCCTGGGGGTCCCTGCTGTGTCCCTGGGCATCAGACAGTCCATCAAGTCCCAGCTCCCCCACAGCTGTGCCTGAGCCCCAGCCACACCGTGGTCCATCAGAAATGAGAAAAGTAGGAGAAAAGAGCTTTTAGAAAGGACATTCAGGATCTTGTTTGGCTTATGGGGAAGTTAGGAGTCGGGCACGGACAGAAGAAGGGGTGGCACGTGTGGATCACAGAACCGTTTGGGTTGGAAAAGCCCTCCCAGACCACTGATCCCCACCTTGTCCCCAGCACAGAGCCACCTCCAGGAATTCCTTGGACACCCCCAGGGATGGGCACTGCAACCCTCCCTGGGCACTTCCAAGGCCTGAGCACCCTTTCCATGGGGAAATTCCTGCTGATGCCCACCCTGCCCCTGCCCTGGCCCAGCCTGAGGCTGTTCCTTCTCCTCCTGTCCCTGTTCCCTGGGAGCAGAGCCCGACCCCCCCTGAGCCCCCTCCTGTCAGGGAGTTGTGCAGAGCCACAAGGTCCCCCCTGAGCCTCCTTTGCTCCCCCTGAGCCCTGATCCCCAAGGAATGAGCTGAGCTCTGCTTTTCCCTGCGTCCCAAGCCCTGCACTGCTCCTGCAGCCTCAGCTCCTCTTGGAGGAGGAATTCGCCTCAGGAAAAGGAAATGAGAACAAACCTGTTCTGAGTCACTGCCAGTGGCTCCACCTGTGACCCCAGGCGTGAGGGGGTCGCTCCGAGGTTGCTCTCCTGTAGAAACACTTCTTCAAAGAGCTGGATTAATAATTCACACCACACTTCTCAGCTACTGAGCACTTTTCTCAACCATTTCTTGATGGAATTTATTCCAGCATTTATGGCTCATTTTTCTTCCTTTTAAGCTTAACGTGGTTGCAAATGGAAGCTGGAGAGTTTTCCACAGCCTGTTCCATACATGGATCACAGGATGTCAAGAAATTGGGGGAAAAGAATGAATACTTGAAGAAAAATATGCTTGCGAGTTTTTCACATGAGCCAGTTTTGTTAAAGTGCCTTGTTGTAAACTAGGAAAATGGAAACATTAAATTGGGGCAAACCTTTGAAATTTTTGGGATGAGAGGGAGCTGTGGTGCCCTGGCACTGCTCTCCAGCAAGAGGCCTCTCCAGATATAAAATCCAGCTGCAAAGCTGTTATAGCTGAGTTTATGGGAATTACAAGATGAACAATACTGATGTGGTTCGTATATTACTCATTTTTTTAGTTTATTTAGGTACCAGCTAAGCACAGGAAATTCTCTTCTATGAAAGAGAAAAAAATATCCTCCTGGTTTAGTTAATGAGGCTGTCTCTTTTTGCTCATCCTGCTGAAAATGGCTCTAAAAATAGCTACAAAACACAGGCTTCTTAGAATTAAATTCCACTCCTTCCCCGCCCCTCCAAAAGGCAGGAATATTAAATATTCCATTCCTTTAGTGCAGCCAGCAAATATACACAAGTTTTGTACCCATTATATATGAAACTTTAATGCTTTATAAAAAACATCCAGTATTTATTTATTTATTTAATCTTTCCAACCAATCACTTTTTTTGCTCAATCAACACCTTTGTGTACTTTCCTCGTTCAGCTGCAATCAATGGGAATACTTTAGAGATTCCATGGGTGATAAAGTGAATTATTCTCCTGAGCTGTGACAAGGCTCCTAAGGAGGCAGAGATTTGCAAGGCTTTTTCTGTGTATGGCCACAACAGCTACTGGAATTTTATTTTCAGCAATGAAAACACACCGGATTCCCCACCGGCAAGTTCAGGTTTTGTAGCTGAGCTCTCCCTCTGAACTCCCTCACCCGGAGGAACGCTCGCGTCCCTTTGTCTCTCCCGTTCCCTGTTCTCGATTCCCCAGGTTCCAGGTGAGGTTACTCTGCTGGGAGGCGTGGGAGGGGACAGCGGGACCAGTCCCTGTG
>JACBWW010000069.1:426310-439713 GCA_020086605.1 Lanius collurio
AGCCCCTTCCCAGCTCCCTCAGGAATTCTCCAGCCCCTTCCCAGCTCCCTCAGGAATTCTCCAGCCCCTTCCCAGCTCCGTTCCCTGCCCTGCTCCAGCCCCTCCAGCCCCTCCTGCTCTTCCCTGTAACTCCAGGCCAGGCTGTGGGGCAAACTGGGAGTGGGGGCTGATGGCCAGGCTGGGTTCACCGGGCTCTGCCTTGTTTTAAATGCTTGACTTGTCCCTGAACTCTGGGCAGAAATAATTCTGCTTTTTCCATGTCATCAGTGAAACATTGAAGAAAACTGGTGCAGCACTGAACTTTTCTAATAAAGGTAAAGTTTGTTGCATGGTGTTTTTTTTTTTTTTTTTAATGTCTGATGGATAGTTTTAAAGGAATTTAGTACATGATGCAATGATTTCAATACAATAAACACTATTTAAGGTTATTTAATAATGTAATAAAATATAGCAGTATCAATAATAAAATGCTGTACAAATTTTTTAAATATTAGATTTTTTTGATAATTTACAGAATCCCAGACTGGTTTGGATTCGAAGGGACTTTAAAACTCATCCAGTTCTAGCCCTGCTGGGGGCAGGGACATCTCCCACGATCCCAGGTTGCTCCAAGCCATGTTCAGCCTGGTCTTGGACACTGCCAAGGACATGAAGGGGTCTGCAATTGTCACATCAAGGAATGTCCCCACCCGATGTCCTGGCACAGAGCCATTCCCTGAGGGACAGTGGATGTCCAGGAGAGCTGACATCAGTTCTCAGCTCAGGTTTCCCTGCTTCCACCTGGGCCTGGAGCAGGATTAAATGAAAATGCCAGATGCAGGGGTGGAATCTGGAGCTGGAATCTCTGCTTTGAGCCTGCAGTGCCCTCCATCCCAGCTGGGAGCTTCCCAGGGAGCAGCACGGGCAGGGAGATGTTCCCTAACATTTGGAGGAGTTTGTTTTGCAGATTTTTTTAAGCTGCTGCAGTTGAAAATAAATAAATACTGAAGGGCAATTTTAGCAGCGTGATTCTAATTTGTTTAATCAGATTATGTTGTTTTCTTCACTGCTGACTTCTAATTTGGATATATGAAAATGAAATTAATATTAGATTCTCATATTTATTCAGACTTAATGAGATGACTGGAATGGGTTGCCAGAACAGAGTCTTTTAAATGTGACTAAACTTCACTTCCTGGGAGGTGTCTTCCATGAGGGCCTCATTCCCTCCCGAAGTTTAGGAAAATTACCCAAAATATCACTTTTGTTCCTGATCATTTCAGAATCGTGACGTCAGCAGCTGACACAAGATTTAATGACACCAAACACAAGAGAGAAGGGCCTTAAGAGGAAGGAGGGCAGGGATGGATGGGATATTGGGAATTGCTGGCTGGGAGGGTGGGCAGGCCCTGGCACAGGGTGCCCAGAGCAGCTGTGGCTGCCCCTGGATCCCTGGCAGTGCCCAAGGCCAGGCTGGACATTGGGGCTGGGAGCAGCCTGGCACAGTGGGAGGTGTCCCTGCCATGGCAGGGGTGGCACTGGGTGGGCTTTGAGGTCCTTCCCACCCAAACAGCAGCTTTAGCGCTGCCACCCAACCGGTCCCTCCTGCTGGAAATCAACATTCCAAAGCTTCCAGGGTGAGCTGCTCCTCCAGGCACGTCCTTGGCTCAGAGGTTTCCCTGCAGAGCCTGTGCTGGTGCCTCCAGAGCTGGGGAAGCTCTGCCCACCCCTGTCCAGCCCCAGCCCCAGCCCCAGCTGTCGGCCCACAGCTCCTGGAGCAGGGTGGTGAGGGACAGGAGGGTCCCATCACGGGCACAGGGCCCGGTCAGGGCGGGTTTGTTGGGAGCTCTGGGTGTTTGCAGAGCTCTGCAGACACTCACTGCAATTACTGTGGGGTTTCAACTGACTTTTCCTTAAAATCCCAGAGCAACACTTCACCTGATTATCTCCATTGTGAATCCAGCCTTGTCTATCTGATAATATTTCCCACTCAATCAACACATGCCTCCAACTTGTAATTATCTTGGGAAATGTTTTCATAATGTACAACCCTTCACCTTTTTGCTGCGCTGATTTATTGCCTCCGAGTTAAACCTTGATGTTCAATTTCCCGGTGTTGTTATTAACATCTCCTGCTAGAGAAAATAATTCTGCCGAAATTTCATGGGAAAATGAATCAAAACATGGTGATATTTACACACGGCCTTTTAATCATTTCAAACACAGAGAAGTTTTTGATTTAAAATTACAGTAATTTTATTTCAATTGTCCTTGGTATTATCCCCAGCCATAATTAGGAATATCCACAGAATTAACCAGCTGGCAGCTCCTTCCATGAGCAGTAAATAGCACCTAAGATAGAGGAAACACCAGTTGCTGGTTTGAATACAAGGTTCCTGCAGCTTTTTAGTAACAAGGAGCTTGGATCAACATCTTTGCTTTTTGTTTGGAGTCAGGAGCGGCAGTGAAGGAGCGAGACACAGATGTTCCACTTGCCAGCACACATCCCATTTCAGGCTGGGAATCTGCCTCTCTCCAGGCTCTGCCTCTGCATCAAGGAAGATTTAGAATGTGCTGAACCACCCAGCCGGGCAGTGGGGCTCTTCAGGCATTTACACACCCAAGCCACAGAATCAGGGAACCACAAATCACAGAATCACAGAATCAAGGAATCAGAAAATGGTTTGGGAGGGAAGGGCCCATCCTGTTCCCTCCCTTCCAAGGGCAGGAACCATTTCCACTCTCCCAGACTGCTCCAAGGGAACTGTGCAAAGGGAAGAGGGGCTGGGGAGCTGAGCCCAGGACCTCCCCCTGGAATCTCCACCCCTGCACCCAGAAGAAAGGGATCTTCCCTTAAAGGCCTCCTTGCAATGAGGTAAGTGTGCCCTCAGTGATCCTGAAATCTGGGGTTTTTCCTTCCCTTGCCCTCTCAAAGGGATGTTCTTTGCCTGCAGCTCCTGGACGAGGTGTGTGGGCTCAGGATCCACCTCTCCATGCGTCCGTGCCCTGGCTCTGTTTGGATTCAGAGCTGGAGTGCAGGCGATGCACACACAGCTGGTGGAGCTCCATAAAAAACAAAACCTGCTCAGCTCATCCAAACCTCAATCAGCTTCCATCATCACCGAGCCAGGGTGGGAGAACGGAGCCGGCTCAGGGCCAGGACCTATCAGAGCAGATTGGGATGGATGACCCTCATTTCACCATCTATGAATCCAATAAAAAAAATGTTGTTACACTTTAATGCATTATCTGTCATGATAATGAAATTTTATTTACCATTTCTAGGAACATTTTCCCTCTCGGAGATCCTACTGGAAAGAGCAGCCCAGCTGAGTCCTGGGGCTCCATGGAAGCTGCCAAGCAGTGGGAAGAGGCTCCATGTGGATGCCTGGTGTTGGATCTCTGCTGTTCTGCTCCAGCTCTGTTGGTTTATTTGTTTTCCAGGATGCAGCAGAACCTGCTGAAAGTCCAGAGAGGGGTGAAAGCTGGGAATGAACAGCTCAGGTTGTCCTCAGCTACCCCCAATGGCTCCTGGGATGCATCTCTGGCACCTCCTGCTCAGCCAATCTCCCCTCAGGCTCCCCCTGGTTGCCCCACAGCATTTCCCTTTCCCAGCAAGAGCTTCTCCCTCTCCAGACCCATCCTGGAGCCCAGAGAGCCGGGGCTGCTGTTTCCCAGTGCCCCTCCTGACCGGGCTCTGGGCACTGCACAGCTGTCAGCTGCCTCTTGCTCCATCCCAGGATTTTGTTTTCCCGATCCCTTTCTCTGGCTCCCTCCTCCACTCTGGTTCCCAACATTCCCCTGCTTCAAACAGCTCCTGGTTCCTGTGACAGCTTTGCCTGAACTCTGTCTCGGGCCCTTTAGGACGTGGTTTCCCTGTCTTCTGTGGACTGGCTGGACCTGACAATCCCATGGTTGGACTCGATGAGTTTAGAGGTTTTCTCCAGCCTAAATGATTCCACCATTCCTTTCCTCCCCAGTATTTGTCTGCCCTTTCCCCAGTTCCAGCCTCCTGTTTCATTTACTTCAGCTCATTTTAAATAACCCGCAGGGGCTGTGTTCCCACAGCACCAACACACGCAGCATTCCCTGTCTGTCCCTGAGCCAGGCCAGCACAAGGCCAGACCCAGTTACACCCCAACAGCTACAAAAATGTTCAACAACTTATCCTAAGACACAATTTACTCCCCTTCTTCTCCCTAGCAGTCTGCTGATGCAGTGATCCATAAAACTTATGAGAAATATTTANTATTCCACGATTTAATGCATCTTCCTGCTTCTAATTCCTCTAATTCTGTTATATGGAGCAACTTGTTGGCGTGCTGCAGTCGTTAAAAAAGGGAATTAATTGGAACCTGGTGTGGATTAGAAACTCCTGCTGGTCTGTCTGGATGGAGAGAATTTTCTTCACAGGGGCTGTTCTGGTGCTGTGGTTCAGATTTGTGCCCAAAGCAATCCTGGTAACCATTGCCCCGTGGGCAAAGGGGGGCACAGCCACGGGNACCACACAGGGAGCACAGAAGTGGGGCAGGACCCACAGAGAGGGATCGAGACCAGCAGCGCACCCTCAGAGATCCCATTTCCAGGCAGGTCCAGTGAACGGCCGCACTTGCTCACCCAGCCATGTGAGGAGGGGAAACCCAGTCCCAGGCAGGGAGAACCTGCCCATGGGAAGGGGCCCCCACAGGGCTCAGGTGGCCTCCAGGACCCTGGCCACTGTCCCGTGTCGATGCTGGAGCCAGGGCTGGTCTCTTGTCTTCTCCTCCTTGATCTCCCTTCCCTCTTTCCCTCCATTCTTTTATTCCTGTTATTATTATCAGAAGGTAGAGACTAACACCAATTTCCATGCTGACTGAGGAGGTCACTCTGAGCATTTTTTTGGGGGTCTTTTTGGCTTTTGCTGCTCTTTTCTGGCCATGGGCATCTCCAAATCCTGGGTGCTCCCTTCCACATGGGCAAACCCCAAAAACAATTCAAGTACCTGTCACAAAGACACCTGAGCCACTGTTCTGCTGAGCTGAGGTTCCTTTGCAGAGTTATGTCTCTTTTTTATTCTGCATCTGATTCCCGCACTGAGCCTTGTACTGTAACTTTTTAAAATGTCATTCCTGGCATTACTTGTTGGATTGAAAATGTTATTTAAATGCATTTCACACGGGCATTTATTACCAGGCTGGAAGGAAAACATTCTCTTAGAAGTTTACACAAGTTATGAACTTCACGTTTGTATTTAATGGCTTTGTAGAATTGCATTGTGAGAAAACATTATAAATATGAGAAATAAAAAATATTTCTAAAGATATTGTATAACCCTCTGGATTTATCTCCCTCTATTTACTCCATTGCTCTGAGGGTCCATTAAGGAGGCAGTAATCTCATCCTAAAGACAGGATGTCATTTCTTACATCTGTATTCTGCTGCCACCCTTTAAGTGGGCTCCAAAGATCCACAAATGGAACATAAACAAAACAAAACAAAAGAAATCAAACCGGGAAAAACAACAGCCCAGAACCTGTGGTTAATCTCAAAGGGATTTTTTTCCTTGTCAGGCTCAATCTCTCTGCTCAGGGAGCAGATATTCTCCTAGGAGACAAGAGAGCTGGAGAGGGACTTGGGACAAGCAGTGGAGGGACAGGACACAGGGAATGGCTTCCCAGTGCCAGAGGGCAGGGCTGGCTGGGATCCTGGGAATTGGGAATTGCTGGCTGGGAGGGTGGGGAGGGGCTGGGCTGGAATTGCCAGAGCAGCTGTGGCTGCCCCTGGATCCCTGGCAGTGCCCAAGGCCAGGCTGGACATTGGGGCTGGGAGCAGCCTGGGACAGTGGGAGGTGTCCCTGCCATGGCAGGGATAGGGTGGGATGGGCTTTGAGGTCCCTCCCAACACAAATCATCCTGGGATTCTGGGATTTTATGATTCTATGATTCTATGCTGCTTTTTCACTGCTCCTGGGCACAACTCCAGGGCTGGAGCCACCAAAGCCCCTCTGGTGTCCCCCCCATCAAGGACAGCCCCCTGTCCTGTGTTGATGGGGGGTCCCACAGAGGATTTGCTCCTGCTCCTCTGGAACACTGGGGAGGACAGAGGGGACACAGGGCTTTGTCCAGCTGTGTGGAAAATCCCACTGGGAAAAGCCAGTGTCCATAATGGAGGCAGAGGAGTCCTGCAGCTTCACTCCAGTAAAGGCACAGAGGCCACTGGGGCACAGCCTGCAGGATTTCTCTCTCGGGATCTTGTGGGGAGCAGCCTCCTTTCACCCCAGACTCCTGGGCACAGTGCCCTCTTCCTCCCCCATTGCTGAGGTGCTGGGAAGGTGCAGCCTTCCCGAACTGCCTGCCCCTCATCCCCCCTTGAACATGGCATTTTCCCCCAAATTCAGAAGTCCAGGCTTGTGCGGCCCCATTTGGCTGTTTCAGGAGCCAAACTGTGCAGGCTCTGGAACAAACCCACGTCTGGAAGTGGGGACAGACATCCAGACCCATTTCAGAGCCGTTCACACCCATCCCCTCACCTGAATTCTTTGTACAGGCACCAGCATACACCTTCCCTGTGCTGGCCAGACCTTCAGCTCCTCTCTCCCCTGGCTCTGAGCAGCTTCTCTGGGCTCATCCTTCTGCCTCCTCAGCAGTTCCCTGCCTTCCTCCCCTTTCTGCTGATCCCTGCATGGCTCAGTGGCTCCTCCTGTGCAGGCAATCAATGGCAGAATGATGCAAATGTGGATTTTGGCACTTTCAACTCCATTCTGCCTCGCTTGCACCCAACAAGCAGCTTGGAACAACATTTAGGCCACTAATGAGCTTCAAACATAGCAATTTGTAACTGATTGTTGGGATTTCAGTGTTGATGTGGCACAATATATCAAAGTTTTGTGCAGATAAATTAAATATCGTGGAATAGGAACAAGTCCAGCTTCCATGAATGCCTCTCATCTTCACACAGATGTGGAGCAGGACGAGAGGAGCCCGTGGCTGTCCTGGCAGGAGCTGATGCGCTCCTAATTAATGATGGAGCACGTGGAGCCCGGCCCAGCACGGGGTGTGTGAGGGCTGGGAACAGAGCTCTGGCAGCCTGGTCACTGCTCCAAGCAAAATGGATTTCTGCCAGGAATCTGACGCTCCCATTAAGGGTGGTGTCCTGTGGAAACATTTTAATTTAGCAGTATCTACAGGAGGATGAAGTCAAACAGTCAATCAAAAGGGTTTGTGGCAGGCCAGGATTGGGGAGAGCAGTGTAGAATGGGGCTGCACTTTTCTCTGCAGTCCTATTTTTTTTCTTCTTTTGCAGAAATTCCATGTGAATTCTGTGTAACTTTACAGGTTGAGAACCTATCCCTGCCCACTGGAAAGCTTGGAATTGGTAATTAGTTCCTTCCTTCAGCAGGAGAGAGACACAGTCCAGGAGGAAGAGGCAGCAGATGTCCCACCTCTGCCAGGGTGTGCAGGGAGGGAATCACAGGATCCTGGAATGGTTTGGGTGGGAAGAGACCTCAGAGCCCATCCCACCCCTGCCATGGCAGGGACACCTCCCACTGTCCCAGGCTGCTCCCAGCTCCAATGTCCAACCTGGCCTTGGGCACTGCCAGGGATCCAGGGGCAGCCACAGCTGCTCTGGGCACCCTGTGCCAGGGCCTGCCCACCCTCCCAGCCAGGAATTCCTTCCTAAAATCAGGGATTCTTTGTGGGCAGAGAAGACAGGAGTTTGTGGAGCAGTGCTGTGCACAGCAGCCCTGGGCAACACGAACTTGGGAATTCAGTGCTATTTCTGTCTTTACATTCACTACCAGAATGTCTCTTTCCACAGGAACAGCTCTGCATGGCACACGAGAACACCGTGTTCCCACCACTGTGCCTGGAGCTCAGGACAAACTGTGGATGTGCTGAGCATTGCCTGGAGGGAAGAAGTTCCTCGTAGGATGCAGAGACAGCTGCCTGCAGGGGGATGTGGGTGGAATGCAGCCCTGCTCTCGTTCCAGCACCTGGTACAGGTGCTTTCTAGCTACCTGTAGGTGTTCCCTTCACTTTCCATCAATCGAGGCTGATTTAGTGACAAAGATACAGAATTTCCTCCTCTTCTTCCTGCTGCTCCCAGGTCCCTGTGCTCTGATCCCACCAGCTGCACCTCTGCAGTCAGTGAGCAGCTCCTGCGTGGCAGAACAGAACAGCTTCCCCCACACCCCATGGCCCCCGCCGGTGTCACTGCCACATCCCAGCCCAGCAGCCGCTGGTGGCCTTGTCCCACAGCCTCAGCTCTTCCCTCCTTCCCCATTGCCTGCCCCCTCATTCCTGTAGTGTTTCCTAGAGTTCAGAGTTTGATTTATTCTCTGTCCGTTCAATAACAAATGATTATGTGTCTTCTCCCTGTGATTTATAAGGATGAATTGGCTTCTCCCTGGAAAACCATGTATGGTGAGTGCAGCCCTCCACAGCCATAAATCCAAAAGTTGCTGTGGATGTGGAACCAGGGAGGGGAGAGGGAAAGGAGGAGGATTTGCTAATCAGGAGGCTGGGGCAGGAGCTGAGGTGAGCACAGGTGAGAGGTGACCCAGAGCTGTGCCAGAGGACACCGTTGGCTCTCTGACCCTCAGGGTCCTGCCCTCCCAGGGTGTTTGCAGTCAGAGTCACTGGGGCTGGAAAAGCCCTCCCAGGGCACTGAGTCCAGCTGTTAGCCCAGCCCTGCCCAGCCCACCTCTGACCCCTGTCCTGACCCATCACTCACCATCGTCCAGGCAGGGCAGGGACCTTCTCTGCCACCCAGTCCCAGAAATGCTGCTCTGGCTCCAGACAGGGCAGGGACCTTCTCTGCCATCCAGTCCCAGAAATGCTGCTCTGACTCCAGGCAGGGCAGGGACCTTCTCTGCCATCCAGTCCCAGAAATGCTGCTCTGGCTCCAGGCAGGGCAGGGACCTTCTCTGCCATCCAGTCCCAGAAATGCTGCTCTGGCTCCAGGCAGGGCAGGGACCTTCTCTGCCACCCAGTCCCAGAAATGCTGCTCCCAGCTTTTCCAGAGTGGGATCCCTCAGAAAGCTCCTGTAGGACATTGCTGGGATTGGCTCTCACAGGTGTCTCAGGGGAGTCTCTCTTCACCAAACCCCAAGGAGGTCTCTAAGAATCCTTCCTGCACTCTGCCCCTGATCTGGAACAAGGAGGACACTGCCAGGTTCTCCAGGTTTTGGATTGTCTCCTCTCAAACCCCATGGAGCTGATCAGGTGCCACTGCAGGCCCGTGATGCTGCTGGAGATCCCAGGGCACCGAGAAATGGGTCCCTCCCTGATGGCACTGCAGGACTTTACTCTCTGGAACCCCCCTTTGGGCCCCTCACACCCCTTCTCTGGTGCTTTTTAACCACAGTAAACTCACTCCTGGCAGATCGTGAACCTCTCTGCAGCATCTTCCCATGACAATATATTTAATTAAGTTAATTGGCTACATGTGAGACCTTCAGTTTTATGCTCTTCTGATTTCTTTGTATTATAACCACTGGAAGGAGTTTGCATCACTTTTATATATTACTTTCCTTCAGACACTGATAATTGTTATCTCCTTTTAAAGAGAGCACTTAAGGCTACTTGCTTCATCTCCTTTGGAACATTTCTCTCAAGCCCATTTAAGCATTCACCATTCAAATCCAGCACTTCAGAGTACAGAGAAATAAAATAAAAGCCAAGTATTTTTCAATCGGAGGAACCAAGATGGGAACAGTGCCGGTAAAAGCTGGTTATTCACATCCATTGGTGCCCAGGACTTCCCAGGTAGCTTTAAAAAGCAGCTCCCTGTGTAGCAGAGACTGAAGAGGAAACTGAGGGCACAGCTCACCAGGGCTGCAGCTCCTCCCGAGGGCAGCTCTGGTCCCTGCTCCCTGGGACAGGGACAGCACCCAGGGAATGGTTGGAGCTGGACCAGGGCAGGCTCAGACTGGAGATCAGGAAAGGCTCTGCCCCCAGAGGGTGCTGGCACTGCCCAGGCTCCCCAGGGAATGGGCACGGCCCCGAGGCTGCCAGAGCTCCAGGAGCAATGGGACAGCGCTGCCAGGGATGCCCAGGGTGGGGTTGTTGGGGGGTCTGGGCAGGGACAGGGGCTGGGATGATCCCTGTGGGTCCCTCCCAGCTCAGGATATTTGGGGATTCTCTGGTTGTATGAAATGTCTCTGTCACCAGGGTCAGGGCTGTGGGAACCTTGGAAGTGTTCCAAAACCAAGCAGACCTGGCACTGTGGGCACTGTTTAACGTTGTGTGGGGTGTTCATCAGAGGTTGGACTCGATCCAGGGCTCCGCTCTGGCAAGCACGCTGGGGGACTGTCCTGGTTTAGGACAAATCAAGGGGAAAAAATCTCCAAAGGAGCCCCTTATAGGANCCACGATTGGGATATAAAGCACGAAGATGTCCTGTCACCCCAGGACAGGGACACGCTCTGGCTGGAGGCTTTCTGAGCTGCCTCTGCTCCCTCAGCCCCCTCGAGCAGGAGTTTCTGTCTCCTGGCTGCCCCACAGGTGCTCTGGGGAGAGCTGGAATCCAGCCCTGCCCCTGCTCAAGCAACACCTCTGCCTCCTGTAGTGCATAATGCATCAGCTTTATTCCAGCTGATAAATAAAGGCACCGCTGTTAGAGATCTGAGCTGCTGCTTTTCTCCTGGTTTGAAGCTTTAGAAGAGCATTTGAAAAATGTGTTTAATCCATCCAGCACAGTCTCGGGAGGATCCAGACTTCAGCTTTAATTCTGCACTGCTGCTGCCTGAGCCTGCACAGCATCGGGAGTCCTGGTGCAGCCCAGAGACAGGAGTCCAGTACTGGAACAGGATTTCCAGTGCAGACCAAGGATTAGGGATTCATCAGTGCCACAGACCCGGGCAGCACAGGCCACCCCTCCAGAGCAGAGGGGCTGCAGCCCTGGGAGCAGCCTCCACCAGGCTCATTCCAACAGCTCCACATCTTTCCTGTGCTGGCCCCCCCCGAGCTGACACAGCCCTGGTGAGATCCCCAGCAATGCTCCTCTGGTGCCAAAGGTGCCTGAGTTCCACTCTGGATGGCATTCACTCCTTTATCTTGGGAAATCTCAACCTCTGGGGAGCAGTTAATTGCTGGCACTGGTATTCAATTAGCTCTACATATTGCTTTTCATTTTGGGTGGGCCTCAGATGATAAATGGTGTGTTTGAACCTCCAAATCCATTACAGTTAATAGAATTGTGAAAGCTTTTCCTCTCAGCTGTTACTCCGTGCCCAGTGTCTGATTCACAGACATCGCATAAATGTAATTTATTTTCGCCACGGTGACAACTTTTACAATTACAACGGACCCAGCACCCGCGCTGCCTGGCACTGCACCCTGCTTTATTTACATCTCCACTTATTTGTAAGCTGGTTATTACGCTCACTAAATTCTGGGGCAAGAAAAAACTAGAAAAGCCATCTTTAATCACATTATATTTGAGGATTTTTAGCAGCTCTTTTAATTAGGAACTGTCTGTGACAGTGTCTGTAGGCCCTGGCATTGCCCTCTGGCCAGGTACTGTCAGCAACAAGAGGGGAGACGTTCAAGTGTGACTGGATTATGCTCAGCACTAACCCCAGGGTGACACAGAGGGGAACTCAAAGAGGAGAAATGCAGTTTGGATTGGGAAATAGTGATGGTGTAGGGAAGACCCAGGATTATAGGAAAGAGGCAAGCCAGAGGAGGAAGGAATCTGACACACTTTGTAGGGCTTTGGGACGTGAGACTCCATGACTTTCTGTGGGCCTGAGAAGGCTTAAACCTCTTTATTTGGGTATCAACCGCTGTCTTTATTTGGGGCTGGCACAAACACCCACATTGTCTTCAGCAGTTTGCCCTGAATGTTTTTATTGACAGTTTTTCCCACAACTTCCCTCAAAAACCTGTAGTAAAGTTACACTCCCTCCTCATTATAAATTGGAGCTGTTGTGTTGATTACCCAAGTCACACTGGATTAATTTCTTGCCATATCTCATTAGAAATTCATCTTTAAACAGGGTTTGTAAACTCCCTTGACTCATTTTCAGTGTTCTAGATTTACACATTGCTGTTCCTGCTTTATTTTTGTTTTCAGGCTAAAAAGGCTCATATACTTAAATATGATTTGCTAATTCTGCAGAATCATAAATATCTATGAAAAATGCCAAATATCCTCTCTGGGTTGATCTGGGAACAGTTTAATGCTGGCTCACATATTCTCAGCTGTTGTGGCACCCGCTCGTGGCTGTCCAAGAGGGAAAAATGAATTCTCCTCAGTCCTAGGTTTTATGGCTGACATCATGGTCTGACACCCGCTCCAGCTCCCAACCCCTGCACTAATAAATATGCAAGAACCTCGGGGAGAAGAATTCCTGAAAAATGAGAATGACAACGCACAATGGATAAAAATACTGGGGATAAAAGATGCTCTGCAGTGTCAGAAATTGCTCTTCAGAAGGAAACATGAGGCTGAGAGCAGGAGAGATTCGTGTTCTGGAGACAAAAGATAAATGCTGCAGCACCGTGACTGGAGCCATTGACATTCCAGGCAGGCACCTGGCTCTGCTCCCGATCCAGGGTCACACTCCAAACCCTTCCTGCGGCACAGCCCCTGCTCACCTCTGCGTGCCCAGGAAATGCCACTTGCTATTGAAATTCTGAGGGAAGATGACAGATCACCTGCATTCCTTCATGTCCTGGAAGTGCATTTGTGTCAAGGATCAAGTATTCTGTGGTAAAATTATTTTTCCGATGTATTGTTCCCCACAGGAATATTGAGACCAGAGGCTTTTAATGGAAACATATTTATAATAAAAAAAACCCCCATGACTGTCAGGTTTGAACATTGCAGTGGAAGGAAAAAGAAAGATAAAAATGGTTGAAACATTAAAAGAATAATGAGCAGGCCCAGTTCCTGCTCTGGGAGAGAACTGCAGTCACACCCAGCAGGAGGAAGAGCTGGGGATCTGGGAGAGGGGGTCACTCTGGAGCACCCACCACGGTGGGGATGCTCAGGGAGAGCCGAGAGCCTTTTCCAATGCCTGAGCCACCCTTCCCACTCCAGGGTTCTGGTTAACAATGGACTGTCCCAGGGGCTGTGTCCCACAGGAGCTGGGTCCCACAGGAGCCGGGTCCCACAGGAACTGGGTCCCACAGGAGCTGGGTCCTACAGGAACCAGGTCCCACAGGAGCTGTATCCCACAGGAGCTGTGTCCCACAGGAGCTGGGTCCAAGGGAGGCTGGATCCCACAGGGGCTGGGTCCCACAGGGGCTGGGTCCCACAGGAGCTGGGTCCCACAGGCGCTGGGTCCCACAGGAGCTGGGTCCCACAGGAGCTGGGTCCCACAGGAGCTGTGTCCCACAGGAGCAGGGTCCCACAGGAGCTAGGTCCCATAGGAGCTGGGTCCCACAGGAGCTGGGTCCCACAGGAGCTGGGTCCTACAGGAACCAGGTCCCACAGGA
>JACBWW010000069.1:439722-474467 GCA_020086605.1 Lanius collurio
GGTCCCACAGGAGCTGGGTCCTACAGGAACCAGGTCCCACAGGAGCTGGGTCCCACAGGAGCTGGGTCCCACAGGGGCTGGGTCCCACAGGAGCTGGGTCCCATAGGAGCTGGGTCCCACAGGAGCTGGGTCCCATAGGAGCTGTGTCCCACAGGGGCTGGGTCCCACAGGAGCTGGGTCCAAGGAAGGCTGGGTCCCACAGGAGCCGGGTCCCACAGGAGCTGTATCCCACAGGAGCTGTGTCCCACAGGAGCTGGGTCCCACAGGAGCTGGGTCCAAGGGAGGCTGGGTCCCACAGGAGCTGGGTCCCACAGGAGCTGGGTCCCACAGGAGCTGGGTCCCACAGGAGCTGTATCCCACAGGAGCTGTGTCCCACAGGAGCTGGGTCCCACAGGAGCTGGGTCCCACAGGAACCGGGTCCCACAGGAGCTGGGTCCAAGGGAGGCTGGGTCCCACAGGAGCTGTGTCCCACAGGAGCTGAGTCCCACAGGAGCTGGGTCCCACAGGAGCTGGGTCCCACAGGAGCCGGGTCCCACAGGAGCTGGGTCCCACAGGAGCTGGGTCCAAGGGAGGCCGGGTCCCACAGGAGCCGGGTCCCATAGGAGCTGGGTCCCACAGGAGCTGGGTCCCACAGGAACCAGGTCCCACAGGAGCTGGGTCCNNNGGGTCCCACAGGAGCTGGGTCCCACAGGAGCTGGGTCCCACAGGAGCTGTGTCCTACAGGAGCCGGGTCCCACAGGAGCTGGGTCCCACAGGAACTGGGTCCCACAGGAGCTGGGTCCCACAGGAACTGGGTCCCACAGGAGCTGGGCTCACAGGAGCTGTGTCCCACAGGAGCTGGGTCCCACAGGAACCGGGTCCCACAGGAATTGGGTCCAAGGGAGGATGGATCCCACAGGAGCTGGGTCCAAGGGAGGCTGGATCCCACAGGAGCTGTGTCCCACAGGAACCGGGTCCCACAGGAGCCGGGTCCCACAGGAGCTGTTTCCCATAGGAGCTGGGTCCCACAGGAGCTGGGTCCCATAGGAACCAGGTCCCACAGGAGCTGGGTCCTACAGGAACCAGGTCCCATAGGAGCTGTGTCCCACCGGAGCTGGGTCCCATAGGAACCAGGTCCCACAGGAGCTGGATCCCACAGGAGCTGTGTCCCACAGGAGCCGGGTCCCACAGGAGCTGGGTCCCACCGGAGCTGGGTCCAAGGGAAGCTGTGTCCCACAGGAGCTGCCAGCCCAGCCATGGGGTTGGGATCGGGGCACAGGACCCAGCTGGGGGCCCAGCTCGGCCGTGGGCTGGGAACATTGCTGGCACAGCCGTGGCACAGCCAGGCACCCTTGAGGAACTGCAGCCACTCTCTTCCCTCCTCTGCATTACCCAGCTGACATTTTTCATGTCTTAAGCATTAAATTATATCAGCAACAAACGATTTTTTGCTTCGGACTCTCCCAAATGTTCGGTTTGATGGGCCCGCTGGGGTGCAGAACAGCCCCGGCTCCACGGTTGTGAGGCAGTGCCAGAGCCAAACCCAGCAGCATTCCAGGGATTGGACCCAAGGGTCAGCGCTGTAATTTAATGCTGATTTGCTTGTGTTGAACAAGTGGTGACCGGCTGAAGGAAGCGTGTAAAATATTTGAAATTACTGCTCTCGGGAAATTAATGACATGTTTTCCTACAGCGTTTCAGCAGCTCCATGGCTTCTGTTCTGCTTTTCACTGACAAAGGTTGGTGGATTTAATAGTCAAAAGAAAAGTAGAACAATGTACGGATGAAGGTGATTGTATTCATATGATTTAGGAGAGTAATTTGAGAGAAAGGGAATAAATTCTGAGACACAGAGCCTGTAATTCCGCAGCATAATTTTATTATTGTTACCAAAATTGGCTTCATCTCAGTTACTTTAGCCCTCAGAAAGTTTGAACAGATGGCATCTCTTGCTCTAACTGTATATCTAATTTAGCTTGCATGACTTTTTGATTATGTATATTTGAATTAATGGGCTTCTCTATGTTTGTTCCATCACTGGGTTAATGGTGTTTAAAAGATGTGGATAGGTGTCAATTCTCCCTTGGTCAACAGTCAAATGTAAATGAAATTTACTACCAAAAAATGGTGCTGAACGGTGAAAAAACTCCACCAGGGATAAATTGATCTTTGCTAAATCAGGCACAGCTCCTTGCTGCCAAACCCACATGGCAAAGGAAATGAGGGGTGGCTGGGGAGTGACTGATCACTGTCTCACAGATGCCAATATTGTATCAATTTTTCAGCATGAATTTCCCCATGGAAAGGGTGCTCAGGCCTTGGCAGGGGCTGCCCAGGGAGGGTTGGAGTCTCTGTCCCTGGAGGTGCCCAAGGAATTCCTGGAGGTGACACTCAGAGCTCTGGGCTGGGGACAAGGTGGGCATCGGGCACAGGGTGGAGTCTTGGAGGCCTCTTCCAACCCCAGTGATCCTGTGGCTGGAGATTTGACAGGAGATCAGCATTTCCTGAACCATTAGGAGAAAAAGCACAGTCAGACCGTGCCTTTTAGATGTTGCAGCAATGAGGAGCCAACCTCTTTGTTTCCCTTTTGAAAGGAAAGCTGAGATCAGAAGTCCTTCATCGAGGGTTCAGCTCCAGCTGCTCAGGGCTTCCCTGGCCGGAATCCTGGGATGCAGTGTGGGAACCCCTGAAGTGTCTGCCGGCTTCCCAAGGTGCCAGTGCTCTGTCTCCTGGCTGGGGGGGTCACTCTGCAGGGTGGTGCCCCCGAACCTCTGCCCCGGCTGTGCCCAGTGGGGCCCGAGCAGCAGCCCCAGAACCAAGGTGTGCCCAGCGCTGTGTGAGGAGCACATCACTCACATGCAAATGCCCTGGGACATCTGCATGCAGACAGGAGCTTTGTGGCTAAAGAGGAATCTTTTATGTTGTTTTTGCTACGACTTAGAGATGGGGTTGAGCAAACAAAATCCTGTGCGTGAGCAGCTCTCGCCAGCAGCGAGCGGCGGCACCAAGCAGCTGTCAGGAGCAAATTCCATTCAGCTCCTTTGGTTTTGTTGTTTTTTCCCCTGTTTTTAAGGCTGTTTTATCTCTCTGCATTTCTACATGTGCTACAGAGAATTTCAATCACTCGCCTGCCGAGTGCTACTCAAAAACACATTCAGTCTCACAAGACCTCTCTGCTCTGTCGGGCCACAGACTCCAAGGCTTCCTCCTCTGAAGGGGCAGGTTACTTCATTTAAAAAAAAAAAAAAAGAAAAAAGACATAAAACTAGAAACATGGATTGGGTTTTGTGTTTTTTTCCCCATTTTGGCCAATCTGGTACCATTCCTAGCTGTAGTTTTTGATTCTTAACCCTACAGAGGAGTGGTGTAATCCAGTGACACCACAGCCCAGAAGAAACATTTACTGGTTTAAGGATTTAAAGAAGGTTTCAATTATTGAAGGCAATTATTGTCACCAAACATCTCATGTCACCTGTGGGTGGGAAACAGAGGTGATGGTCTGGAAGAGAGAATTTGGAAAAATCAGAATCAGGGAATCAGAATGATTATAAAGCAGCATCTTCTTTAAAACAAGCTGAAACTGGGACATAGTTAGCATAGACTCTGCACTACATTTCTGCCTTCTGTGTTTAATTTATAGAAAATCTGTGGGTTTAAAATTTGCATGGCAGGTTCTCATGGACAGAGTCTGAGTGTAGCCAAGGCTGTGCCACCCCCACTCTGTGTCAACACTTTCCCAGCTCCCGAGGTCACTGTGGCTGGGTCAGGACTGCCCAGGACTGCCAGGAAATCTGTCTGCTCCACAGGCATCGATAACTGCATGTCCTCCTCGGCAGCTGTGTCAGCACAGTGCTCCAATAACCCTGAGTGACAGCAGCCAAGGACAGTCCCGTGCCCATCACGTTTGGCATCACCTGCCACGGCTGCAGAAGGATCCATTCAGAGTTTTCTCTCCCAAATGAGACAGCTCCAAATCAGTAGGATTCCTCTCAGCCAGGCAAATCTCCGAGTTTATCTTCTCATTATGCAGGAGATTTCCATCGGCTCAGTGAAAGCGCTGCAGAATTCCAAATGTCGCTCCCCAGGCTGGTCCTGAGGCTGCTGCCCGGCCCTGCGGCAGCTGGGGCAGCTCCCTCCAGCTGGGCTCTCAGGTGGCACCTCAGCCCCACACCGGGGCTGCCTCCTGCAGGCATTCCCAGCAGCTTTACCTGGAAGGGCCTGTGGGATGAGCCCAGCTCTGCTCAGGCAAATGGGGTTTGGTCAGAGGGAAAGGGAATTTACTGCTTTAGATGATTCCCTTGGAACTTCCATGGGATCAAGCTCTTTGTAGGTGTCCTGCACACAGAAAGGGCAGAGAGGGGAGTAGGGATGTGAGTATGTAGGCAGACAGATAAATGAATAGATGGATACATGAAGAGATGGATAAATGAACAGATGGGTAGGTAGGAAGGTAGGTGGGAAGGAAGGTAGGTAGGAAGACAGATGATAAAACACCTGAGTTACACAGTCCTACTTTTTCAGCCCCAAGGAACCAATACACATAGCTGGACTCATCCCAGGCTGATGGGTTTAGTATTTCTCTCATTTTATCTATCAAAATATAGCAAATGAAGTATTTTATTTCCCATGCATTATGTGAAAAAACCCTTTAAGTCCTTGCTCCAGAAAGTCACCAAGCAAAGGAATTTTGGAGGGATTTTACCCATCTTGTTCACAGGGGCAGTTAAACCACCCCTCATGAGTGTTTGTGAATTTGGGAGCAGCATTTAGCCCCTTTCTCTTCTAGGAAGTGTGAAGCAATATCCAGGTACACACACACACAAACACCAGGGACAGCGAGGGCAAGTTTCCCTTTAGCTTTTACCCTGTGCTTGCAGGACCCCACAGTTGGCTGAAGCAGTGCCTCAGCACCCAACCCCAATCCCAGCCGCTCCAGACCCCAATCCCAGCCATTCCAGACCCCAATCCCAGCCATTCCAGGTCTCAATCCCAGCCATCCTTGAGTGTCCTTAGTTTGTTTATTTGTCAGTATTTGTAGGTAACTCTTCTTACATCACCTTGCATTCCAAATGAACACAAGCAAAGCAGCTGAGTCCTTCCTTCATGGCTAAGAAGTGTTGGGATGAAGTTCCTGCAGTGTTTCTGTTGTCCCCCCGAGCCCTGAGCAGGCTGGGCAGTGTCTGCAGCTCAGGCAGGCTCCGAGCAGGGAGACAGGGCTGGGGCTGCTGCACAGGAATTGTATCGGCCTCACCTTATGCCCTGGCAGAGGAGGGCCTGGGATGAATCCATCCAGCAGAAATTCAGCACAGGCACCGGCAGGGAGGGACAGGAATGAGCAGGAGCAAATCCCCCAGCAGGATGGGCCAGTCCTGCCAGGGCTGCCCCCTGTGCCCAGCCAGCCCCCGTGGCAGTGCCAGCACTCACACCCAGCAGGGTCGGCACTCACACCCAGCCAAAAGACTGGTTACAACTGGGACAGGACCAGCCCAAACCCCGGATTCCCCTGGCTCTGCTGGGTGAGCTGCTGGCACTTGGAACCACTGCACTGAACGACTTGTCTGGCTTTAGAACTTGCCTGCATTTTTATGCTAATGAGTTATGAAACCTCTAATTATCTGTCTCATTCATCATTAAGCCTGTCCTTTAGCCTTTCCATGGAAAAGTTCTGCTTTTGAATTGGCTATTTCTCTTTATTTGATTATAATTATTTTATCTAGAAGGTGCCCTCGTCACAGCCCTTGAGAAGCTTCACAGGCCATCAAGAGGAACATGGACTTGTAAGTGCAAACCATAAGAGAATAATGTGGAAGAAGCAGAGAAGAACAGAAATAGGAAATTTGCTTCAGGAAAACAAAAGAAAACAAATTCCCTATTAATATATAGGAATATGAAGAGACTTCCTCAGTAGCTGCAGAGTTGTGTGGACCCAGAGGTTGGGATGGGAACCGTGGGTCGGGATGGTACTGTTGGAATGTGGGGATCCAGCTGCAGGGCCGCAGGCACAGAGGACCCAAGGACCCACGGGTTCAGGTTATTTGAGCTCCCTGGAACTGGTGCTGCACCACTTCCCACTTTGTCACTGCTCTAAAGCATCCAAGGAGATGTCTGTAAAAGTGTAAAATTAAAGACTGCTGGTTTCAGTTCGTTTGTTTGGAGGGGGCTGCCGGGAGGAGCTCCAGTGGGGAAAGGATTTTCTCCCGTTCTTTCTGGGCTGGCCCTGCCCTGGCAGGCACCGGGAGCGCTCTCTCCGTGCTGCTGCGGTGTTTGCCCAGCAGACTGGGACAGGGACCTGGCAGCAGCGTGGGCTCCTCCCGGCTCCGCGTCAGATGCCCAGGGCACTTTAGGTGGAAATGGAACACAGAGCACGGCAGGAGCTCTCCAGCAAGTCCCCCCAAGTCCCCGTGCGGGTTTGGTCTGCCACCGCCCCCGCGTTTTTACAGTATCGCTTCTCCATCCCCTTGCTCACGGTGGCTCTGCCTAACAGCGAAGCTTTTCCTCCTGCCCACTCCTCCAAAATGTTTATGGGGAAAGGGAGAAAAGAAACAACAACCCCCAAAGCAGACAGTGTCTATTCCGAGCGCGGAGCTGAGGTGGGAGCGGTGACTCATAACTCCGGGAGCTTTGTCATGCAGGAGCCGTCTCCCGCCGTGATGTCCCGTAGGAAGGAGCTGTTATCTCGGCTGATACGACCTGCGCTGTGTGACAGGATATTTGATTCCAGCACTTGCCCTGTATCACACTTGACAGGTTGTGTTGAGATCAAGCATGTCATCCTAGAGAAAAATCCGTCCCGATGCAGCGATGCCAATGGGCGCGTTCCTCCCATTTCCACAGCAGGTTGTTCTGTTTGATCAGCTCGCCGGCAAAGCCGGGTTTTTAATTTGGAACAGGAATTTTCAATTCATTCTTGTGCCTTTCCCTGCTGGAACGAAGTCCCCCAAGTCTCTGGAAGGGATTTTTTCTGAAAGTACCGAGGCGCGGTGTTCAAGGGATGGTCAGAGCGGGCGTGAGGCAGAGTCGGCAGAGAGGAGCCCTGGCAGCGGGCGGTGCCTCATCCTCCGAGGGCTGCTGGAATCAAACTCCCGCTCGTCTGAGACATCTGCTAACGATGACCCCGCCGCGCTCCCTCCTGCAGAATAAGAACACAAGAACACACAGCTCACTTCAACAGAAACTGAAATTGTTTTTCTTCTTCATTATTTTTTTCTTCTTCTTCTTCATTTTTTTTTTACCTTAATGACAGCAGATCAGGAAATAGGAGGAGGAAAGAGGTGAAATCTCCTCGTGTAAGAGCCACTTGCCAGGAGCCTCCTTGCATGGTGTGCTCATGGATGAGCTCTGGTGCCCTGTCTACCTGTCAGCACAGATCAACTGGAAGGCACATTCCTCATCCAACCTCAGGCAGATCCTGAGGAATCCTGTATGGAAAAGAGTCCCTGCAGCTGCTGGTGCCATCCCTGGGCATGCAGCTCCTCGTTGGGGCCAGGCTGCCGTAGGGGAATGTGAAACAACTGTCCTGGCAGAAGGGAGAGGAGAGAAACCCCAATGAGAGCTGGATAATTACCAGGCTGTCCAGCTTCCAGTGGAAGCAGCCTCTGGGCAGAGAACAGGAACTGCCACAGGTCCCCAGGAAAAGTGGGGAACAACCCTGCATGGGTGGCTCCAGCCCGAGCTGGGGCTGCCGGGGATGGGCAGGAGCCACCCTGCCCTCACCGGGGCTTTGTGCCCGGGGTCCCTCCTGCTCCCTCGGGACTGTGGGGCAGCTGGGGAGGGGATGGATGTGATCTGGGCTGACTCTGCCTCGGGAGGATCAATCTTGGACACATCTCCTTGTTCATATTCTCTCCGTGCACAGAGAGAGGCACAAACACAGAGGCAAAGGACAGAGAAGGGAAAGCAAACCTTGTCCACATCCCATGGAATCATTTCCACTCCCAGCTCCAGGTCTGAACCAAACTGAACCACAGGAACTTCAGCAAGAGCTGGGATTTCAGGCACATCCCTCTCTGCACTTGCCTAGGCAAACCCCAGGTTTCTCTATTCTACAGCACTAATTATGGGATCCCACAAACTGGAATAAATCTCTCCTGGTATTTAAAGTGATTTAAAATACTCTCCTGGTAGAAAAAAATAAATTTGCTTTTTGCCATTTAAGAGCTTTAAATCCTGAATGCACTGAGGGAGGCTGAACTAAAACCACCTGCTGACCTTCAAAAGGAGTTTTCATTGTAACAGTCCTCAGAGAGACGAGTTGTAAAAATCACTTCCATCCATTCTCACTGATTTACTGCATAGCAATGTAGAAAGCAGCCACATAAATTATTCTTGTATCAAGTTTTTCCAAAATTTCCTGTCTTATTAGAACAGTTAAGAGTGTACCAGACATAATTTAAACTCCATTAAACTTATTCAAAATACTTAAATCAATCCATTATTGGCCAAAAAATGTTTTATATTTTTCAGTCACTGGTGATAAATTGTTCTGGATGGGTATTACAGGAAATCTCAGGTTTTGGTTGTTCTGTTTTCCATGTCACTTAAAATGTCACAGAGTGGGAAAGCACCTCAGAGCTGCTCCAGCACTGCAGGGTGGGAGCACTTGGAAGCAGGGATGGAATTCTGCTGCTTGTGAACACTGCAGCCTCACAGAACCACGGAACCAGGGAATGTCCTGAGCAAGAGGGACATACAAGAATCATCAGGTCCAGCCCCTGTCCCTGCCCAGACCCCCCAACACCCCCACCCTGGGCATCCCTGGCAGCGCTGTCCCATCGCTCCTGGAGCTCTGGCAGCCTCGGGGCCGTGCCCATTCCCTGGGGAGCCTGGGCAGTGCCAGCACCCTCTGGGGGAAGAGCCTTTCCTGATCTCCAGCCTGAGCCTGGCACAGCTCCAGCTGCTCCCTGGGTGCTGTCCCTGTCCCAGGGAGCAAAGACCAAACGTCCATTTGGGTTTTACTCAACACCTCCCTGAGGTGTGGGACCTCGGGTGATCTGTCCATGGGCAGGACAAGTCAGGGCACGGGGCCTCATCCTCCCCTCCACCAGCCCCTGCTGAGCCCAGCCCCCTGGCACTGCCCCACAGCCCCCTGGCACTGCCCCACAGCCCCTGGCACTGCCCCACAGCCCCTGCACTGCCCCACAGCCCCAGCACTGCCCCACAGCCCCTGCACTGCCCCACAGCCCCTGGCACTGCCCCACAGCCCCTGCACTGCCCCACAGCCCCCTGGCACTGCCCCACAGCCCCTGCACTGCCCCAGCTCAGCCCCAGCAGGACCGGAGCACTCTCCAGTGTTTCCAGTTTCCCACCTTCCTCACTTGTTTGCTGAGCCCTCCCTCACCCCCAGCAGCGTCAGGTGAAGGGTGGCAAAATCAGAGCTTGACATCCAGAGCAGACAAACACAGAGAGAAGCCAGGAGAGGTTCCTGGGGAAAAGCAGAGCCGTGGGTTCAGCTCACCAGCACAAAACCTGGGTGCGTCAGTGCAGAGATGGCAGAGGGCTCCAGCAGGTGCCCAGGGACAGGGCAGGAGCAGGGGGATCATTTCTCATGGCCGTGGCTGGGCTTTTGCAGTGTCTCCCATGGCTTTCCCACAGCACCTCAAGGCAATGCAGCCTGTGCTGTGCGAGGCATTGGAAATGTTACTGCTGGTTCCTGTTTGGTCATTACAGAAATGGTGGATGTGATGGACCCTGGCTGCCTTTTTCACTTTTTTTACAGCTGGACCTTCTGTGACACAAAGCAGCAAAGAACAGCTGGTCCAGAGAAATGAGCCTTTGGCTGAAAGCTGATGAAGCTTCTCCTCATGAGGGGAATTCTGAGATGTGGCAGCCACGAGTGTGAGCGGCTCCAGTGGCCGTGAGCAGCGTGGTTTGAGCAGAGAAATCAATGATAATCAGGGTCCATGAAAGGATAGAGAGGAAAAGTTACTTCTGGTTTTCCTCATTAATCAAAATTCTGGGAACACACAACGTCTCTGTAATCAATTCAACCAAAGTGATTATTGAAATTAGTTCTGCTGTGTTTCCTGGAAAGCAAATTGCTTAAAAAAGAAACTCTCACAACAAAGCCTGGGGGAAATGTCCCAACATTCCAGAGTGTGTGTCTTGGACATGGTGATGGAGCTTTGGAGAAGCCCCAAGGTGGGTGTGGAGAGTCCCTGGGGAGTCTGGAGGGCTCACATGGCCCAGGAGGGAAGAAGTCCCTGTGCCACACAGAATCTGTCCTCGTTCAAGCAAAACTCAGATGAGTTGAGCCAACAGGAGTGGGAATCTCCCCCAGGACCCTCCGCTCCTCAGGGTCAGCTCCCACCACTCCCACTCCTGTGGCCTTCCAGCTCCCAGGCACATAAAAGAGAGGATAAAGGGAGTTCTGTGTGTCCGTGTGAGTATTTACATGTGTGTGCACATACAGGTGTGGACAAGGAGGTTTTAATACAAGAATTCTGAAAAATGACCAAGATTCTGCAAACATGTTTTCAGTATTTCACTGCAGAAAGAGGATTAATTGCATAACCTGGGTGATTTTTATATTCCTGTTAGAAACTTTAAAAAACACGTAGTTAAAATTACCAATGACCCCCAACCTTACCCACACAGCATTACTCTGCAAATGGGAAAATGTCGAGGTAGTATTTTAATAAAAGTAGGAATAAAATGAGAATTTATCTACTGTATTAAAATTCATTATTTTTCCAACAGAAAAAGAAATATTTTAGGGAAATATTCCCTGCCTGGATATTTAAAATCAACATAACAATGTAGATGACTGGAGAGAACACGGGCTGTCTCAAATGGCTTTGCAGTTTTGTATTCTGTTTGCCACTCCTGTTTTTCAGCTTGTTTTGCTTTCCCCAGATGCCAAAAAAACCCATTCACAGAAGGCAAAGTATCCGACAGCTGAGTCTGAAATATGAAAGAGACCAAACCCACTATATTCTGTCTTAAAATTAATTCCATGGCTGTGAAAAGTGACAAGTTAAAATAATTATGTGATGATCAAAGGATGTCACAGAATCCCGGAATGGTTTGGGTTGGAAGGGTCCTTGCAGCCCATCCCATCCCATCCCATCCCATCCCATCCCATCCCATCCCACCCCTGCCATGGGCAGGGAACCCTTGCGCTATCCCAGGGTGCTCCAAACCCATCCAGCCTGGCCTTGGACACTTCCAGGGATCCAGGCTTAGAGGATGATTTGAGCAACTGTGGCCATCTCCAAAATCACTTCGTTTCTCAAGAGCACAGGCAGCTTTCTTCCCTACGTTTTTTACCTATGGAAAAGCACTTTAAAAAAAGTTGGGAGTGAAATTAGAGATGCAAATCCTCATTAAAGTGCGACCCACTGGGAATGGCAGTGCTGGCTTTGTGTTCTCCAAACACCCAGCACTGGAGGCTTTGTGCTAATCCAGAGAACTAATTGCATCACTATTATTGTGCTGAAAGTCAAATACGATGTGCAGGATTTAACTAAATGAACATTTAGGGGGATGCTTAAGCACATGAACATCCTTCTCCTTCCCCCAACTGAGCACAACAAAAACCCACAGAACTGATCACTGTAAGTGGAATTTAATTAAAACACGGTCAGATTGGTCTGATTGTCCTCAGAAACTTCACTCTGTGGGAGGAAGAGGAGCCAGATGCTTCCAGAGGGAGAAATTCTGTGTTCCTGCCCATCCTGTGCTCGCCCTGGTGGATGCACAGGAGGCAGGGGAGAAGGTGTGAGGGACAGGAGGGGATGTGTCTGACACCTGCACAGTCCCTGCTCTGCCTGCTGCCATCCTCCTCGGTTCTTCCTCCACCACCAGCCTCACCTGAGTCATTTGAGATGAAGGACAGCCCCCCCCCCCCTCCTTCACCTGGACACTGGCAGCAGAAATCCAGCAGGAAAACTCCAGCAGAATGATTTTATACGGCCTTTTATAGAACCACACAAGTAAGGGAAAGTTTGGGTGGAGATCAGGAAAAGCTCTGCCCCCAGAGGGTGCTGGCACTGCCCAGGCTCCCCAGGGAATGGGCACGGCCCCGAGGCTGCCAGAGCTCCAGGAGCGATGGGACAGCGCTGCCAGGGATGCCCAGGGTGGGGTTGTTGGGGGGTCTGGGCAGGGCCAGGGGCTGGGACAATCCCTGTGGGTCCCTCCTAGCCCGGGATATCTGTGATTTCCTACAGAACTGGTGCTCAGAGGGTTGTCTTGTGGCACAGATTCTCAGAATTGGGGGAAATCTCTACAAATCTGGGAGAAATCTTCAAATAATTTTGGGATTTTTTTACATCACAGAATCACAGAGTGGTTTGAGTCAGAAGGAACTTTCAGGATCATTACATTTTACCCCCTGCCATGGGCAGGGACACCCCCCCCTATCCCAAGTTGCTCCAAGCCCCATCCAATCAGTCTTGGACACTTCCAGGGATGAAGCAAAATAATTGATTCCAGACATGTATTAAATAATGGCTGCTGGGTGTTTGTCCAGATGCCCTGTGGCATAGAAACCACAGCCAATAGTTCACTCGCCTTTGCATCGGGGTTCCTGGGGATTTTTAAATATTGTCTCAGAAGGACTGACCCACATATTCCCCTCAGTTTCCAGAAGTTCTTTGCCCCTTGCCCCTGCAAATATTCTGCAGACAAAAGTGAATTTCAGAAGAGGAATCCTTCCATGCAGGCCTGGCTGTGACACTGCCACTGCCCTCTCGTGTGACCTCCTGCACTCAGCAAAACCAAACTGAAGCAGAGCAGCTGTGGCTATCCCAAATTTGAAATCAAAGAGACAACAGGGAGCTCTTTTAAGTCACATTTACAAGGCAAACCATTCAAATGTGACAAAGCAGAAAAGAAATTCTCCCACTTCTGAGGAGAGGGATTTAAGCTCTGGAGAGATGATGGCTTCCAAAGCCAGTGGGAGCAGCCAGGAGCCAGGTTCTGCTCCTTGCCAGCCCTGGTGACATGGCAAAGTGACCTGGGAGGGGAATGAAAACTGTGCAAAGACTGTTATGTGGCTGCCAGAATGGGAATGGAACAAAATTGGGTTTTTTCACCAGTCCTGCCCTGCGCACTACACAGACTTGCTACAGACAAATAACAAACACAGACAGGTTATCCTGGGAATGCCTTCATGTCTGCATTCCTAGCCACTGGTGATGCCTTTTGGTCTTAAAATCAAGAGTCAAACACAGTTAGAAGGGAAAAAGGGATTTTACCTTGGTATCTATTTTAAGGATCCTTAGGTGCACCATGTCCAGGTGGAATGCACCCCAATGCACACCCCAGTGCACACCCCCAAAAGATCTGGTATCACATTCTAGGTGTTACTAATTAGCAGATCTATCAAAAATTCCCCAAAGAGAGGCTCGAGTGAGCCCCCCTCCCCAAGGAACCTTCCCCTGGATGGTTCTATCTCAGTTTACAGAATGTGTTCTGGAGAGGACCTTGGGGTCTGGGGCACCCCAGCCCCTAACTACAAAGCTTCTAAAATGTTGAGTCTCCCAGCTGAAAAAATAAGGCCAAGAATGTAGGCAAAAATCACTAAAGATACTGAAGTTGTAAAAAGGTACAACAGGGGTATAAAAGAAAAAGCAAAAATCCTCATGGCATCACTGGTAGAGCCCAGGGTTGGCTTCCTGGTGCAAAATGCCAGAAGCTGAGGCACAAAACTACCACTCAGAAACACTGGAGTGGGACCCCCTTCAGGAAACACAGTCAATCCCGTTTGCAGGGTGCTGCTTTTCCAGGTAATTCCATTGCAGAATTGACCTGATACCATCAGCATTCGTGACAATTATTATCACATCTACATAGGCACTGATCTGCAGCCCACCATCTTCCACTTGACTACCACAGTTTAGCTACCTTCCCCTCTAATTTCCATTGCATTCCCTTTTCATCCTTTCCACAGGAAGAGTGAGTGATGAGTTTCTTCCTTCCTTAGAACTTCATCGCAATAATGGGAAAAATGTCAGAAATATTGAAGAAAAAGAGGTGGTGAAATGTCACACTAAAGGAAGAAGACTTTCATGCAGGGAGTTTGTCAGAGGCTGCTATTTGGCACAAAATTGCTTCATTTATGGACTGTCAGATTAGAAAGCAGCGTTTTCCCAGCAGAGCGGAGTGGGGAGCGAGGCCACGTGTCCGAGTCACACGGCACAGGCTTTTTGGGAGCTGGAAATTAATGCCAAGCAAACCTTGCCATCCAAGGAAAGGTTCCGGGGGGAGTGATGGGCAGTAATTAGGGATTAGGGGAGGCAGGGGCTACCTGTGAGCACAGCCAGGCCTGGCTGCTCTGGGAGCGGCTCAGGGAGCAGAACCTGCCCCAGCCACACCTGGAGCCCGCAGCCCAAAGGAAGGCAAGGGCAGAGCTTTGCACGGGGATCTGGGGTGGGCTGTGCTGCCCAGTCACTGAGCCAGCTGGCCCCAAAGGGCTGGCCCTGGGGGTGGGAGGGTTACAGTCACACCAGGGGAGCTCCAGGTGGCTGCTGAGCCATCGGAGGTGCTGGGGAGTGTGGAGGGTTCCGGGTGCTCTGGGATGTGTCAGCACAGGGAGCTGCACCCACACACAGAACCTCCTGCCCACAAACCCTGTAAAAACCCCGGGGGCTTCATCCCCAGGAGCAGCACTCACCCTGCAACTCCCTGACAGGAGGGGGCTCAGGGGGGGTCGGGCTCTGCTCCCAGGGAACAGGGACAGGAGGAGAGGGAACGGCCTCAGGCTGGGCCAGGGAGGGGCAGGGTGGACATTGGGAACAATTCTTCATCAAAACAGTTGCCCAGCCTGGCATAGCTGCCCAGGGAGGTTTGGAGTGCCCATTCCTGGAGGGATTTAAAATCCCTGTGGATGTGTCACCTGGGGACAGGGGTCAGTGTGGCCTTGGCAGTGCTGGAGAAGGGTTGGACTCAGTGGTTTCCAGGGAATTTTCCAACCTCAGTGACTCTGATTATCTCAGAAGAAGTAAAGCACTTCTTTGCAAAACTGAAGATCAGAATCAGATCTCTGGAAAATAGAAATCCAGGTCCACAGGAGCAGGGATGTGATGTTTCCTGCAGCGCAGGACCCCCTTCCTCACCCTCACCCCTCTGCTCGTCCATCAGGCTGGGCCTGACAGCAGCCGAAGAAAAACAAATGGTGCTTCCCACAAAACTGGCTGTGTGCACAAGGCACAAGCAAACAAAGCTCAGCTCCTTGAAGGCACAACACCCTCAGGAGAGCCGTGCTGGGTGGATGTGCTGCAGCCCGGGAGGGCCCTGAGTGGCTGACCAGTGACCACAGCAGGTGGGAAATGTGGGAAACACTCCTGGTGCTTCCCAGAGAGCCTGGAGAAAACAGCTCAGGCAGGGAGGGCATGCCAGGAGAACTGCACTCGTTCCTCCCAAAAGTCTGTGGGAAATATATGTAAAAATGTAGAATTTTATTGATCATCTCTATAAACATGGCTTAGATAATAACCCCCAAAATCAGCAGTTTGAGAGCAGGTGCTCACATTTGTCCTGGCGTTAGGAATGCGGGCTGGAATGGGAGATAATGTGGCAGCTCCAGGGCTGGGAGGCTTTAGAGGAAAATCAGATGAAGCTTGTGACCCTCTGGAGCTGCTCCTTTGGTTCCATTATAGGATATGTTACTCATATTATTCCCCTCATTTTATTTAACTTGCAGAGAACTCATAAGAGGCAAAAATGCTCTGGATACCCATGAGTTCAAAAAAGAAATAAATTGGATGTTCTCATGTAGAGAAAGCTGTGATTTCCTCCAGGTCCTGGTCCAGGCAGGATCCTGCTGCCTGCATTTGTAACTTCGCCTGTGTAGCTGAGAGACTCTGGCTCTCCTGCAGGAGAAAATGGTTGTGTTTGGGCACAGAGCAGATGGGTCTGCTGGTTTTGTGTTTTGGTTCCCCTGCCAGGCAGCTCCCGCACAAGACACCCAGAAAATTAACAATTCCATTACTGAGGGCTGCAGATCTCGGAGATCTCCACTGAGGCTGCATTTTCTGGATCTCTGCCTGTGAAACACCCAAAATCAGGGGATTTCCAGCTGGGTGAAAGCCTCACCTGTCACTCACCCCTCCTGGCTCAGTCCAACCTCCACCCGAGGGTCCCATCCCTGACCTCCCTCACTGAGCACCCCCCACCTCCTGGCAGCAGCTTTGCCCTCACAATGGGATCCCAGGGGCTTTGTTAAAATATCAGAAACAAATAGAAAAGGAATCAGAAGAAGTATTAGAGCCATAGAATATCCTGAGTGGAGGGACCCACAAGGATTATCAAGTTCACCTCGTAGAAGTTCTTCTCAGCAGCACAGATATTGCTTAAAGATTCTGTATTAGAGATAAAAGATTAACTTTTCCCCCAAAGGAAGCTGAATGTGTCACAGAGGAGGAATAAACCCAAAGTCAATGCTCCTGAAAGGCAAGAGGAGCACTATGAAAACATCAGCAATAGAGAGATCTCTGGTAAAAAGGGACGTTCTGTTCAAGAAATAAAAAGATAAAATTCCACAAATTTTCACAGGATGAGCAAAATCATAATAACACATCAAAAATTGGTTTAGGAGTGAAAGGTACAGCATGTGCTGAGAGCAGCCCTTTTCTAATCAACATCTCCCTGAGAGTTAATCAGACGGATCCAAGCCAAGGAAGTCAGTAGGAAAAGAGAGGGAATCCTGAGAGCTCATTGCCAGCCTGTTCCCGGGGTGATAACCCACCCTCCCCCAGGGTTATCCATCTGCACAGCCCTGCTCCCAGTGCGGGTGGGAAAGGGGAGGTCCTGGAGCAGAGCCCAGGGAGAAGAGCTGGGTGGTGATGGAGAGGCTGGAAAACGTGAGAGCAGGGGTGGGGCTCTGAGCCATTTCTGGCTGATCCCCGTTCTTCCATGGATCCCAGTCCATGGCTGGGACACCTGAGTGACTCTCATGCATTATTCAACTGCATCTATTGCACTCTCTGCATTTTCAGCAGGAAACAAGAGCTCACACATCCCCAGGCCAACAGAGTTCCTCTGTTCTCCCCAGTCATCCTGGAGGACAGTTTTCCACCCAGCAGTCTGGGGTATTCCAGGGGAAAGCTTTCCATCCATGAGTCTGGGGTATTCCCAAGGAAAGCTTTCCAGCCTGAGGTGACCCCAGCAGGGTGCTGCTCCCTCTGCCTGGTGTGTGACTTCCTTCCTCAGGAGGAGGAGAACAGGGCGGTGTGAAGACACGCAGGCTCCTGGAAGGCCAGCAGGCACCTGCCCGTGTGTACCTTTGCCATCTCTTTGCCATCTCTTTGCCATCTCTTTGCCATCTCTTTGCCATCTCTCCCCACATCTTTCCCCTCCTCCCTTCTCCCAAGGATTGCCAGAAATCTCTGCACTTTAGGCTGTTAAGCTGCTGGATTTCCTTTTCTTCCTAGAAGCCTCTGGAACCCCATGGCCAGGCAGAGCTCAAACAGGGAGAGTATTTTCCAGCTTCTCATCGAGTGCAGTACATGATCCACCTCCATTAGTCCCTGTTTTCCCCATTTTTCAGGATAAGCTGATCCTGGTGCTCCCAGCCCTTGCTCCCAGTGCCCTGACCAGCTGGGATTGCCTGTGTGCAGAAGATGAGAGCAGCAGGGATGCACAGGGAGCTGTCCCAGGGATATTCTGGGATTTGGGGCTGCTTTGACATGGTTTTGCCATTTCTCCCCCGATGAGCTGGAAAAAACAAGGAACGTTTGTGCTCCAGACCTTGCTTCTCACAGGGCTGGGACTCCAGGCCTCTCGTGAGACCTGGTGTGGCCAAAAAGCAACAAATTGCTGCATTTTCAGACCTGATCTGTGTTCAACAGAAGTGTCCCTGGGAATAGAAGCTCCTGGAGGTGCCCCAGCAGGATGAGAGGCGAAGGCAGCGTTCCAGATGTGCCACTCCTCACCTGCCAGCACCAGCCCAGCTGAGCAGCAGCTGTTGGCCCCCAAGTGTGTCAGGAAGAGACACACCAGGAATGTCATGTTCTGAAAATCAGCTTTCATTTTTACAGGAATAATCCCCAGACCTGCCCTTGCCTTTAAAAAGGATTAACAGGACTGCAAGGGGCAAAGAAATGGAAAAATAATCTCAGAAACAGCTCCTGAAAACCTGAAATAGCACTCCACATTCCAGATGTTCTCTGAGCTCACAGGCCTAACTACAATCACAAAAGAGAGAAGTGAATTCTTCTCCTGCTCTTCATTTTTGGAGCTCTCCTTACCCTCGTTGCTCTGATGTTAACACCTTTTAATTTGCACTTCCCAAACCTATTCACAGTCATGGACCACTGGGGTTTTAGCACAAGAGAATCCCTCAATTTACTTCATTCTGCTCCCTCTTTAGTGCTTATTCCACTGGAGAGTTCACAGAGAGGAAATCCATCTTCTCCTTGCTCTTCCCTTCCTTTGCCAGACCCTTTCCCTGTCCCAGTGTCTCTGGCCAGCTCTGGGCCCTGGGGGTCACAGGGATCACTGGGCTGGGCACCTCAGTGATTTGTGGTGACAGAAGGCAGGCCCTGGCACAGGGTGCCCAGAGCAGCTGTGGCTGCCCCTGGATCCCTGGAAGTGCCCAAGGCCAGGCTGGACATTGGGGCTGGGAGCAGCCTGGGACAGTGGGAGGTGTCCCTGCCATGGCAGGGGTGGAGAATGAGAGGTCTTGAAGGTTCCTTCTAACGCAAATGAGTCTGGGATTCTGTGATTTTAAAGCTGTGCTTGACTTCAGCTGTTCCAAAATGAGGCTTTTCCATGCCCAGCTCCTTGCCAGAGATGCCCAACATCATGAAAATCTTGCCCTGTTGTCACAAGAGTCCAAGTTCAGTTTTGGAGTCTCTTGTCTGGGACAGTTCAGGTGAGGCTCAGGCACCATTTCAGCCCTGGAGTGCTTGGCTGAGCTCAGCCTTAGCTCTGAGCAGTGCCAGACACTCATTTCTGATAGTTTGTCAGTGACTGATAAACCAGGAAATGCCAGAAATGTGAAAGCTGTGTGGGAGAAAGGAGGTTTAGTGAGTTTTTCAGAGGTTTTTTTTCTTCTTTTTCCAACATAAAGGGATGAAAACACATGATTAAGAGTAATATGAGAACTAGAGGCCTGATCTTCTGCTACTGCCTTTGCAGCATCCCTTTTATCTGAAGGACTCCTGCAACAGCTCTCCCAGCTGCCCTGATGAAATGTGAGGAGAGCACAGCTTCTCCCTGTGTTCCTGAGGAACATTACAAGGATTCAAAGTGATCAGGAGGATGAAAAGGGCACAAAATGATATTTAATGCTCATGTACTTTAAAGAGCAGAGGTGAGCCTGGTGCTGCAGCACCCAGCAGAGCACACCCTGCCCTGCTCTGCAACACCAGTGTCCCTGTCCTGTGGCAGGGAGCTGGGGAGCAGTGCTGAGCCTGGGGCTGCCTTTTGTTATTTCTGACTGCTCTTGGGGTGGGGTCCAGTGGGGGACTCCAAAAGGGGCCTGGTTGCAAGTTCCCTTCTTGATCCATGTGGCTCTTTCAGTCTGGGTATAAAGTCTCTTGGGGTGGCCAGGAACACCTCCCACTGTGCCAGGCTGCTCCCAGCCCCAATGTCCAGCCTGGCCTTGGGCACTGCCAGGGATCCAGGGGCAGCCACAGCTGCTCTGGGCACCCTGTGCCAGGGCCTGCCCTCCCTCCCAGCCAGGAATTCCTTCCCAATATCCCACCTACCCCTGCCCTCTGGCAGTGGGAAGCCATTCCCTGTGTCCCATCACACCAAGCCCTTGTCCAAAGTCTTCCATAAGAACTTGCAGAGCCCTTGGCTCTCCTGTGCTGACCAGTACAGCCAAACCCAAACCCCAGCCTGTGGTAAAAGCAGAGGCTCAGAGCCAGGATGGATTTTCCAAGAGCTCAAACCTCACCCCAGCTGGAGGCAGGGACATTCCAGTCCAACAAGGGTAGTCTGGAAAGGCAGAGGGAAAAACAGTTCCTCTCTGTAGCCATGAGCAGCCCTGAATCACCACACCCCACTGCAGGGTGGAGGACAGGGCCTCAAGACTCCCGGGAATGTGGAGGCTCTCTCTGGGAAGTGCAGTTTGATTCCTCCTCGGTGCCAAGGGTCTCTGCCTCTTAAAAAAGGGTTAATGGCTGTTGGCTTAATTAGTGCAACATGAATGAACAACATTTTTGTGAGCTTGAGGGTAAATTAAGACAACGTTTAGTTCTGCTTCTTATTAGCTCTGCATAAATTCTCCCAGGAGCCTAATTAGCTCTGTCACAGCAAACGCCGCCTGCTTTACACCAGGGAACGTCCCCGTTCCCAGCTCCTGCCCCGCCAAGAGCCCGCAGCAGCCAGAGCCCCCTCTCATCTCCCAAACCAGCTGCTGGTGCTGCACCACAGGGCCCCGCACGTGGAAAGGGTCCCTGACCACGGCATGGGGTGGGAATGAGGTGAGGTTTTAATGTCCCTTCTGACCCAAACCATCCTGGGAGTCTGTGAACGGCCACATCTGCCCTTACTCAGTGGGTCCTTCTCTTTAGGGAGAAGAAAACCCACTGTTGCTGGGCCCGCTGCACCTTGCTCTATTAAAAGTTCACTCTCTAAGCAGCATTTGGGTTCTGCCATTTTCAGGAGGTTTTCGGTTCACAGGCAGACCTGAATCCTCCACATCCCAGTCTGCTCCCCCTGCCAGCCCCAGGGTCCGTCCCAGCCCCTGCTCTGCTGCCTGGGCACTCACCCAGCCTAGATCTGCTCTGGGCCTCTGAACAGACACCCCCCATGCCAGCAGCGTTCCCAAAGCTGTTCACCTCATTCCAGCCCCCTTTGAGGAGAGCAGCTCATCCCTGCCCAGGCTTTGGCATTATCCCTGGAGCTCTCCTGCTCTGTAGCCTCTCCCAGGGCTGCAGAGGCAGAGGAGGGAGCAGCAGTGCTGCTCAGAGCACCACTCCCCAGCAAGGCTCCCCTGGGCCTTGGCCAGCACTTCTCCTGCCCCTTGGAGTGCTTTCAGGCTCCTTGTGCTGAGCTGCTCTTGGCCATCCCTCCCCCAGTCTGCTCTGTACTTTTCACTTTGCCTCAATTTAAGAGATTCAGCCTTTTGTCACTCGTCCTTTTCATTCTGAAGTGCTCTTTAACTTCAAATAACTTATTCCTCACAAAGATACGTTTTTTGTGCATCATCCACAAAAAGTGACATCCTGGTCACCATAACCTCTGGCATTCCTGGAATTCTCCAAGTAAATGGCAGCATCTCTCCCTCCTAACCAGCAATCACCATCACACAGAAGTCTTATAATGCAGAGCTTTCCTTCCCAAGAGGAACAGCCATGTATTTGGAAGGAATAATCGCAGGTAAAAATTGTCTCTGTACATTAATTATCTTTAGAGGATTGTTCCAAACACAGGTAGTAATTTTTGTGTTTTAACATTTATCGTTCTGTGGAAAGCACATCATTATGCAGGAGGAACTCAATTCACAGATAATTTCTTTTTCCTCTAGGTTTTTGTGTAAAACTTCCAGAACTTTTACTCTGAAGTGAAAAGAAAAAAAAAAAAAGTTAAATACATATAGAGCCTGAAATGAGAGCACTTTAGCTCAAGAAATAACAGCTGAGCCTTGCACTGACTGAGGGGTGACCACCCCAATCTTCTAGGCTGGAAGGTGCTGGTTTCCCCTACAGCTCCCACCCCTCCTCCATGGCTGTTGCCCAGTCCAGGGCACAAATCCCCCGCCAGTGCAGGCACCCTTCTCCTGAATTGTCCCCAAGGACACTGTTCAGAACCCTCTGGATCTCACACTGCTGGGCAGGATCCTGAGCCCCCAGCTGTCCCAGTGTCCCACCCCTGTTCAGACCCCCACCCAGTGAGGCCGTGGGATGCTCTCGGGGACCGCAGCCAGGGCTCTCCTGATGTCACACACCATCCTCACTCCCCTTTGGAGACCTGGATGAGGCTCTGAGCACGCTGGGCTGGTGGAAGGTGTCCCTGCCCATGGCAGGGGTGGCACTGGGGGCGCTTTAGGGGTCCTTCCACCCCCAGCCATCCTGGAGTCTGTGATGGTGACACAGGCTCAGGAGCTCCAGCAGGTCCTGGCTCAGCACTCTTCTCTCCCAGCAGCTCCATCACTGCACAGCTGTGGGGCTCTGCTGGGCCTGGCTGAGGAGGAGCAGCTCAGCCCAGAGCTCTGAGCTCGAGGACAGCTCCAGCTGTGAGCCGTGTGGGCAGCGAGGCCAGAGCCAGCCGGAGCTGGGGACACTGAGCCCACAGCGGCCGGGCAGTGCCCGCTCCTCTCCTCCAGGGTGGGAGCACAAGGAGAGTTTGTCAGCAGCTCAGAAGAGCACCAGCACTGCCAGGAACCAACACTCCTGCTCTCTGAATGGCCCCTGCCCTAGAGTGCTCTCCCAGCCGGATTTCTCCGGAGCCTGATTAAAGTCATCATTTGCCACAGAAAATGTCATAAAATATTTATGACACAGATGATATTTAAAGATCACTGTAGAACATTTCTAATAACTGATGTAATTCAGTGGAAGCAGCCTAAATTGACACACTCAGAAAAAGGAAATAATGGAGCAAAGCAACACTCCAACGAGTCTGCTAATTAGTTATCCCCAGCTCCTGAGGTAGGAATCACATCTGTCTGCTTGGAGCACTCTCATCCCACCCAGCAGCGCAGGTGCACCAGCGGCTGCAGCTGGGGCATGTCCTGGCAGGGACGGAGCAGCCCGATGGTGATCCCCCTTGGAGGCCGGGACACGGGGGAACGAGCCCCGGCAGCAAAAGCACAGCCCACGGGGTACAGGGAGAGGACAAGGGGCTGCAACAGCCAGTGCCAGCTCAGACAGTGCCAGAGCAGGAGGCCCTGGGAAGGGCCCTGCAGGAGCGCCCTGCCCGGCTCTGGGCCCGTGGCAGCAGGGATGGAGCTTCCCCCATGGGTGCCCCGGAGCAGCAGGGATGGAGCCGTGGTGGGGCTGCTGGAGCTGCTGCCCCTGCCCCTCCTGAGGGCCTTTTGAACTGACACCCTCTAACCTTGGCTCATCCAGGTTCATGGGCCTCTGCCCCATTTGTAAGCTCTACCTAAATGACATCTGTTTATCAGCTGATGGTGCAGACTCCACCATGCTGTCTAACCCAACTGGAATTCCTTCAGAGATTTGGCCTCTGAAGGTAATAAAGGATTAAGAGGGAAGAAAGAGAAAGCTTTTTTTTCCCCCTGGTTTTAGATGCACAGCCAGATCACAACCTGCCTCCTACTATGAGAAACAGGAATTGCCCTCCCCATCTTCTGACAAAACTCAGCAAAATCTCTGCTCAGCTCTGCCCCTCCACACCTCCCTCAGAAACCTTTGCCTGTCTCCAGTGTTGGTCAGCTTAAACAGAGCCCCAAGAACATTATTTTCCATCTCTTGCCTCTGCTGTTGCTTTCTAAGTAGGAGATCACCCAGCTCAGATCCAACAACTGATCAGAGAATCTCTAAGGTTGGAAAATCCCTCCAAGACTGAGTCCAACTCCTCACCCACCACTGCCGAGGTCACCACTAACCCATGTCCCCAAGTGCCACATCCACACAGCTTCAAATCCCTCCAGGGATGGGATGATGAGCTGGGGGCTGCAGAGCTCTGCGTGCCCACCGAATGCTGCTGGCACTTCATCCTGCACTTGTTTCTCACCCCTGGACACGCTGGAGCCGAGTCCCATTGGTGCCCAGGAAATCAGAGCTCCAGACTCAGGACAGAAGAGTCTAAACCTCCCTCAGTCTCAGCATCTGTGCAAGTGATCTCCCACATTTCCTCTGGAATCCTTTCCTCTGGAAAGGATAATGGATTCTGAAGATGTGGGCAGGGCAGTCTGCATCCCCCTCTGGCACAGCCCTGCTCTTGGGGAACTTCCACTGACTCAACCCAGGAGAGGTAAAAATCCAAAAATTTCAGAATGGGAAACATTTTGTGAAAACCACTAAGAAAAGCCACCCAAACCCAAGCTCTCTTTTATATTGTTCAGTATGTGAAGACCTGGAGAAAAATTTTGTAAAATGCCACTCCTGTCTCACAGAAGTGCTTTCTCAAACAGGAAAACTGCTCGTTTCTCATTTTGGGTTTAATACACTCTTCAGTTCTGGTTTCTCTCCCGATACATAAAGCTTTTCCCTTAACTTGGAGCCATGCAAATTGTTGCATCACTGCTGATAAAGCCAGATGCTCACAGTTATTCAGGATAAAGTGTCTTTTTAATAGCTGGCATCATTAACTACAGACAGTTCAAAACTCCAGAAGAGCTGTAATAGTAATAAATTGTTCAGGAAAAGCAGGCAATTGATATAACTGCTTCCAAAGTAGTGAGGCAAAGGAAAATGGGCTTTCAGAGCACTGAGTGAGTCACAGTACATCATCCCTGGGCTCAGAAAAACACCGGATTCAGTCACTGGGAGGTAACCCCCGCTCACGGAGGAGCAGCTGCAGAGGATTCCTGTTGCTCACCTGAGGACTGTGACAGCCAGGAGGGATCCTGGTTATTCCCTGCTGCACCCAGCCCATCCCCAGGACTCAGCTGGAGCACCAAGCAGGGTTACCCCCACAACACACCCCCCAAAACCAAGCCCTGCACCAAACCCTGCCCCTCCAGCTCCAGGGGAATGCTCTGCTTCCATGTTTCTCATGGCTGGGAGTGCCCAGGTTTTCTCTGGATTTCGTCAGCTTCAGGGGAAGCCACTGAATGTTCTCCCACCTTCACCTCTTTGTTCTCCCACCTTCACCTCTTTCTGCAGGGATCCACCTGTGACAAAGCAACCCAGGCAGCACCACACCAGGGACTAGGCCTGCTCTGGTCACAGGACTGGAGCTCGAGGCCTCGTTATGGCATGTCCCAGGGCATCCCTCCTCCCTGGGCATTCCTGGACAAGCAGCTGGTCCTGGCTGGGGGCACTGCTCCACCCTGACATCCACAGCCTCCCTGCAGGCAGCTTTCACCACGCATCCCTCAGGACACACATTCCCAAATGTCCCTGGCAGTGCCATAGCTTCACACCGACATTCAGTTTGCAGCTGGGGCAAAATTCCCTTTGCAGGAGACTCAAAGGTCTCCACTGAGCATCAAACTCACAGGGATAAGTCCCCAATCCTGCCCATGCCTCCTCACAGTGCACCCTGGGGAACCCCCAGATCCATCCTTTCCCTGGGCTGCTTTAGGGAGCTGACAGTGGCAGAAAGATGCTCCACAGTGCTTCAGGCTGTGCAATCCCGCCCCAGCCTGTCCTCACTCCTTCCTGGGCTCCATCTTCAGTCTTCCAGGATTTTATTTTTGGGGGCTGAGGAGTTCTAGAACACAACGAAATTGTCCCATCTTCTTTCAGATACTCAATTACAGCTTCTTTTTGTCCCTGTATGTACCAGAAAAAAGGCAAAGATGAGGAAGATCTGATCAAATCCTCTCAGGGCTGCACAACAGGAATATTTTAGAGGAGGACACAGCCCACTGAACTCTGTCTGTGGATTGGGCAGTTGTGGATCAAGGAGGTCCTGATCAGCTACTGTTGTTTGGCAACAGAGAATTTTGATGAACTTGGAGGCCTTTTCCAACCTAAACAATCCTGTGCTTACTGAGCAGAGGCTGAGCCTGTGGAGGCAGATGCCACTGGCTCCAGCTGCTGGGAAGGGGGGTCACAGACCCTGCAGGGCACCCTTAGGGCCTGGAACCAGAGGCTGGAACAGCATCAGGAAGCTGTGAATTGTCCCCAAGGAGCCTTTTCTGGCGATCCTCCCCATGAAACTTCCAGCCCAGAATTGTAAATAGGAGATGCCACTTTAATTCACTCTTTCCTCGGGAAAGGGTAAAAAACCCAGGAAGTATCACAATGCCAGAGAATCCCGACTCATGGTTTTCACTTTACCTCCTAATTTGTTGTTTTGAGGAAGATCAATGCTGGGGATGTCTGTCAACGTTATGGATGTGCTACTATTTGCAAATTGGTTCAGTGCATTTGCAGTCCCAGGAGAGATCTCCGTGCCAAGTTTACTCATTTTCCTCACCGACACTGACAGCACAAGAGCTCCTTCCCAAGATCTGCCTCTTTGGCTGATGGTGCCAACGAAATTCCCATCGGCAAGAGCAGCCCCAGCAGGAGCAACCCTGAGCTGCTGGGAAAGCAAATCAAACCTTAGGTTTGCCCACTCCCTGTCCTCACCCCACAGGTGAACAGGCAGAGGCAACAGCACTCTCTGGCTCATTCTGGGCCACCAGGGATGGTGGCAGGGGTGCAATGAGCTGGGCTTTGAGGTCCCTTCCAACCCAAACCATCCTGGCATTCTGCCCCAATGAAACCTGTGCTTAGCCCATGATTTCCTGGCTGCTGCGGGCTGTAGGGACGTTGTGAACAAACAAACAATGCCCAGCTCCTCTCACACGCTGCCCCTTTGTCTGCAGACAGCACCTGGGTGAGGCAGAGTTCACAGAAACCCTCCCTCAGCGGGACTTGGTGACTCTGAGTTGCTTCTCTCCTGAACTGCGCCCAGAGACAACTGAGAAAGGACAGGATTGCTCTGCAGAAGGACAAGTCAGGGGTCTTAGAGAAAACATCAGCTCGTTTCCTGCTCCTTCTGGAGGCTGGAATCCGTGTCCTCTCCAGCCTGGATCTCCTCTTTTCTGTGAAATGGGGAGTCTGAATCTATTCTCATCTGCAAGGACCGCACCTGAGGCTGCAGAGCCCACCTCGAGCACCCCAAGGTGTTCTGTGGTGGCAGAAGCCACAGGCTGAGCATCAGAACTGCTCAAACACCCAGAGAGGAGGCCTAGGGCACTGCCAGCACCCACAGAAGTGACAAATAACGTGTTTAGCTTTGAAGGAACTCCAACTTTATAGGATCCAGTAGCAAAGTAGAAAAAAAATAGAACCCCAGAACTGGGTTGGAAGGAACATTAAAACCCATCCCACCCATTCCCACCCCCTGCCATGGCAGGCACACCTCCCCCTGTGCCAGGCTGCTCCCAGCCCCAATGTCCAGCCTGCCCTTCGGCACTGCCAGGGATCCAGGGGCAGCCACAGCTGCTCTGGGTACCCCGTGCCAGGGCCTGCCCACCCTCACAGGGAAGAAAATAAAATTACACCCAAAGAGTTGTGCTGCTGGTTTGCCTCCCTCACACTGGGTACCAAGGGGCTATTTTGTATTTCAGCAAGGAGCCTTTAACTCCACTGAGCCGTGTTCCAGGAACACAATGACTCAGTTGCATATGTCAGCTCGTCTGTCTCATTTTCAGGGGTATTTTTATCATTCAAATTCCAGGGTTACATAACTCGGGTTTGCACCAGGGCTCCTGGGCACAGCGGAGCCTGAGCATGACCAGTCTGGGCAGGTGACACTTTTAATCAGGGCTTGCTCAGGCTGGAGAGGAGGCAGCACCGGACAAGGAGAGGGTGATTCACATAGCGAGGAGCTGAGAGAGATTAAAGCAGTCAGGGCACTTCACTCGCTGGGAGCTCAGTAATTACATGGCTCTAGGACCAGTCTCTTTATTAAGAAAATTGTTTATTAGGATTCTACAGCTGCAACCAACGCCAAGCTGGCTCTGTCTCCCTGAAGGCTCCTCCAAAGCCTCTCCAGAGCTATTTTTTCCTGTGAGCCATGTCCTGCATTGGTGCTGCCTACAGACAGAGCTATTTCAAAGTCAAGAGAATGAGATAAACCAAACATTTCAATCAGCAAATCCTCAGGTGAGGGCTGCCTGCACACTGCTCACTGCTGCGTAGATCAGCAGCAGAAGCCTCTGTGTGCAGCAAGAGCTGTCTCCTTTAGCACCGGGACAAACAGGCAGCTGAGCACGGAGCAGCAGCTCAGCCACAGACAGCCGAAAACACCTTCACACAGCTGAACACGCCGCCTCTCTTGCCTCTGACCCGAGGAACCTTCGGGGTTTGACGCAGGGATGGCCTCGCCCTGGGAGCAGCCACGCACAGGGCGATACCGCAGCCTGCAGAGCAGTCAGGGGCTGGCCCTAAACACAGGGCAGCACCAGCCCTGCTGACCCCAAAGCATCCTACACAGAGGCACTGAGTGATCTTAAGGACACAGACTCGAGCCTGGCTTAAAACTAACATTTTTTGAAATTAAGAATTCTGCTTTGATTTTTTTCTCTTTTTCCAATAATTTTTGTATTTCTATTTCCCTTCAGTACTCCTAACTGCAATGTTCTACACAAAAAGCTGACATTTAGACATTACAAATGTACGTTTTAGGTGATTTAACTTTCTTACACAGGTAGTAGGGTTTCTCCTGGAGAGGCAGAAGAAAGAGTTGAGCTCACCTTGTCATTCCATTTTCACTGAAGGACTGTAACTGCTGCACTGTAACAATTCACTCCTTTGTAAAGACAAAGTTACCAAAACAAACTCTTCTGGAAACGAAAATATTTTCAAGGTATTGGTTTATTTCATTTTCATGTTTGTGGTTTTTACTGATAGAAATTGACTGGGCAAGGAAAGAGCAGCAGGTCCTGGGAAGGATATTCATCATGAGGAAACCACAAATGTTCCTGTTTTCGCTTTCTCCAGGTAAATATTTGCTTTATGCTGTTTGCTGGGGCCTGGGGTCAGCTGTGGGACCAAAGAGCATCACCCAAATAAACCAGAAATCCACCGGAGGCCTCAGAGGCTGAAACCCCACTGGGAGCCTGAGTCTGGCTGAGTGGGACGGCCCTGGGGACGGGGTCCCTGGGATGGGGGTCCTTGGGATGGGGTCCCTGGGATGGGGGTCCCTGGGATGGGGTCCCTGGGATGGGGGTCCCTGGGATGGGGGTCCTTGGGATAGGGGTCCCTGGGATGGGGTCCCTGGGATGGGGGTCCCTGGGATGGGGTCCCTGGGATGGGGGTCCCTGGGATGGGGGTCCCTGGGATGGGGTCCCAGGGATGGGGGTCCCTGGGATGAGATCCCTGGGATGGGGGTCCCTGGGATGGGGGTCCCTGGGATGGGGGTCCCCGGGATTGGGGTCTTCCCGGAGTGTCCCTGCAGGGAGGCTGGTGCTGCCCTGGCTCAGCACCAGGGGATCCCCCCACAGCCAGGGCTCCAGCCCAGCAGAGATCAGCCAGGGCTGGGCTCCCAGTGGTGACCAGCACTCACCTGTTGAGCAGCTTTGGGGCTGTCATTGTGGGGAGCAGCCCCCCCTGTGCTCCTGCCACGGCTCTCACACAAGGCTGCTGCAGAATCCAAAGTATCACAGTGCCAGAGGATCCCGACTCACAGTTTTCACTTTATCTCCTAATTTGTTGTTTTGAGGAAGATCAATGCTGGGGATGTCCCCCCTGGTGTCTCCCACAGGAGAAGCTTCCCCTGTCAGCTGTGGGTTCATTGCTTTCCTGGCACAGAAAGCTTAATTTTGTGTTGAAAGGTAATAGGGGGAGACTGAATTACTGTTAAACTGGAACTATCTGCAAGATGTACCAGAATCCCAGATCAGTTTGGGTGGGAAGGGACCTCAAAGCCCACCCAGTGCCAGCCCTGCCATGGCAGGGACACCTCCCACTGTGCCAGGCTGCTCCCAGCCCCAATGTCCAGCCTGGCCTTGGGCACTGCCAGGGATCCAGGGGCAGCCACAGCTGCTCTGGGTACCCTGTGCCAGGGCCTGCCCACCCTCACACTCCTGCACATTCAGTCTAAAATATACACTACAAGCACTATGAAAATATAATTTATTAGCCTGTGGTTGTAAGAGTTAAAAGAGTTTTAATCAAGCAGCAGTGACGGGGGCTGGGACCGCTCCAGCCAGAACCCAGGAGTGCAGGACACTCTGGGTCTGTGATTAAATAAATCTATAAACTCCTGTTGCATGTAAACCAGCACCTGCTCCTGAGCTGGGACAGGAGCTGGGACAGCTCCAGCCAGAGCTCAGGAGTGGGATGTCACACTTGCCACAGGTTGTTGTCTATCCATAGTTATATAAACGCATGAAACTCTGTTCTGGATCATCTTCATGTAGACCCTGATTTGATCAAGCTAGAAGAATTTTAACATTTACATGTAAGTTTGTTTTAAAAAAGTAAAGGGGGAAAACCCCTCTCCCTTCCCAAACCACCACCACCAATAACAACAACAAAACAAAACAAAAAAAACCCTCAAACCTCCAGTCCTCCCAAAAAAGAAAGAACCCCATCAAAACCTCCAAACCCCAGCCCCAAATTATGCTTATTACTCAGTAGCATGTATGTTAGGGGTTTATTTCCCCCTTTGCATGGAAAACATTTTATTCCATCAAATCCCGGATGCCTCCATCCCAGAAGATGCCTGTTGGATGGATAAAGCCTTTCTCCAGCCCAGGTGTTCAGGCTGGAGCTGTCAGAGAGCTGCTGCCTCACCTGGCACACCTGGACAGGGGCATCCAGGGATGTGTCACCGAGACAGTGAGTGATGGTGTCACAGCCTGAGAGATTTTCCTAAATCTGACCAACTTCAGCTCACTTTATTACAGGAAAACATGACTGACACAAAGCAAATTTTCTCCTGATTTGTGTTTTGGGTTTTTTTGTCTTTTCCTTACGTTTCCAAGCATTTCCCTTCTCCACTGTCACTGAAGCTGCATAGTGAGGCGTTTTATTTACATGGATAGAATAGGCTAATTATCCTTCCTTATACATTTCTAAACAATCCATCCATTTTAATTGGATTATGTAAGGAATTGGACAGCAGATGAAATGCTGGCTCCTTCAGAGCATCCAGCTTCTCTACAGAAGCACAGAAAAATACAGAGTGAAGAGGAAGCACAGGACAATACAGGACAAGAACAGCCTACCACAAACCAGTACTGCCACAGGATTGTTCCCAGACTTCCAAGTGATTCTCTGTTGTCATTCTCTGCTCTCCAGAACTGTAACACTTAGTTTGGCCAGCACTGTATTTGGGAAACACTGATTTTTTTTTTTGATTAATTTTTTTTATTTTTTTGCCCATTATCCTACAGGAAAAGAACCTCTTGATTTTCCTCAATCTCTCCATTAGGATTGTTCCCCCTGATTTGAGTTATTCCCTTCCTGGTTAGTTTCTGAGACAATCTGCTCAGTGTTTTACCCCTCACCTCTTGGGAACTTCTCTCTCACCTGGGGCTTTTCTCCCTGGCTTCCTCCACTTACAAGAGGTTTTGCAGCTTCTGGGGCTTATCCAGAGGTCCAGGATGTTCTGTGGAGACTCTACCCTCCTCCTGGAGAAACCACACTCCCTCACAGCACATACCTTTAAAAACATCCCCTAATTTACAGAGCTTTATTCCCTCTTCTTCACTTAGGAGAGAACCTTTCAGCTGGCAGGGACCTGCAGCATTCACCCAGCCCCCTGCCTGATCCCTCGAGGGCTGAGCAGAAGCTCAAACGCTGTTGAGGGCACTGTCCAGATGCTTCTGCCCCATGGACAGGCCTGTGGCATCGTCCACCTCTGTGGGGATCCTGCTCCAGCTGCCCCCAGGCAGGAGCCATTGGCCCCTTTGCTTTCCAAACATCTGCAAAATAAATATTTTACAGAGCAAATATCCATGTCGGGAAAACTCAGCTGCACTTTTGGCTCTGGGGACAGGAGAGGAATGTCTCATTTCTGTCCCTGTGCATGGCCCAGTCTAACCCAGGTGATTTGTGCTCCCTGCCTTGTCCTTCACAAGGCACATTCCAGGCTGGATGTCCTGAGGAAAGGTATCCCTGTGTCTGTTTTAAAATCCCCTCCTTCAGAGGCCTGGCAGGACTAGCACTGCCTTCCCAGGCTGCTGTGTGCTGGTCAGCAGCTGCAATAATTTGATGATTTATTAAAATGTCTTGCAAACCAATTTGCAGCAGGTGAATGATTGCTCTGCTCGAAAGCCTTCCATTTTCCTTCCTTATTTTTCAGGGCAGATACTTATTATAATACAGGTTATTAAACATCAAAGGTTTACCTTGTCTTGAGACAATTTAACTTCTTTTAGAGGCCTATAAATGCTTTATTGTGCATGGTTCTGAATAAATATTCAATTGTAGGTGAGATCAGCACTCGTGCTGGAAGTTACAGAGCTGCTGGAACAGGGCCTTGTGTGCCACCCTCAGAGCCCAGGTGAGTTCTGATGGAGCTGTCACCTTCCTCTCCTCACCTCTTGTCACATAAGGGCCATGGTCCAAAGTGTCCTGCTTGTCTCAGCTGCGTGCAGAGAGCCACCCAATCAGGATCAGCTCCCACGGATCCCGTTTGGCTGCCAGGGAGGAGTGGGAACACCTCGGAGACATGGCCATCCCCAGGGATGCTTCCCTGAGCAACCTTCTCAGAGCCTGGGGGTGCCTGGGGCCAAGGCAGTGAACCTGACCCATCCTTTGACCCCTGTCCCCAAGTGCCACATCCACAGGGATTTTAAATCCTTCCAGGGATGGGCACTCCAGCATGGCCCTGGGCAGCTATGCCAGGCTGGACAGCCCTTTCCAGGAAGGAAATTTCCCAATGCCCACCCTGCCCCTCCCCTGGGCCAGCCTGAGGCCGTTCCCTCTCCTCCTGTCCCTGTTCCCTGGGAGCAGAGCCCGACCCCCCCTGAGCCCCCTCCTGTCAGGGAGTTGTGCAGAGCCACAAGGTCCCCCCTGAGCCTCCTTTGCTCCAGGAGAACATGGGGAAGCTCAGTAGGAAAACCGAGGTGTGCCCCACGCTGTCAGTGCTTTCTGAGGAGGTTTGTGTCCCAGCCCCCTGCCATGCAGATCTGCTGTGGGGACGTGTCAGCCCCACACTCTCCATGACGTGGCCCCGCTGGAAACAGATCCCTGAGCTCTCCTTGAGGGGAGAGGAAGCAGAACAGAAAAGCAGAGAAGGAGCCTTGGCTGGTGCTGGTTGGATCTGCCACACAAAACTCTTCTGCACACAAGTGTCACCTGAAAACCAGCCATGTTCCCTGACAGTGGCCACCCATGGTCACAGCCTCCTCCTCCAATAGCCAAGTGCTCCGGGAGCAATTTTGTTCCAAAGCCACCCCCATTTTCAATCAGGCCATTTCTACTCTCCTGTTCATAAGGGCTGTAAAAGGAGAGCAGGAGACAGGAACCCATTCTTCCAAAGCTGATTTAAATAGAAGAGTGAGGACTGCCCCCCTTTGTGCCTCATAACCCACCGATGGTCCTGGCACTCGCAGTGCTCGCAACTCACCTGGCTCCAGCTGCTCAAATGGTTCTCAAAAGCATGAAGGAAATCCTCCTTCCCTCAAGGTGTTTGGGGAACGGTCTCCACTTGGTGCCTTCCCTCACTGGAAGAAAAGGGCAATGCTCCCATGTCCAGCATGTGCCCCCACAGCCCCCCTTGCAAACAGGAAGGTTGTCATGTACTAATCTGGAGTTCTGATTTCTCTCAGTGGAAGAAATTACATCAGAAAGGGAGTTAGTTCCAGAGAGGGAATGTCCAGTAATTGCTGACCCCTGGAGCTGAAAAAGCTGGAGAAGACTTGTCAGCACCATGGGATCATCCATCACCAGCTGGGACACTCCAGGCGGGCGCTGATGGACCTGTGGGGGCTGTGTGTGGGATCGCTCCTGCCGGGGGTGGATGGGGATAACGGGGTCCTCTTCCTGCCCAGAACCGGCAGGGATGGGAGGGAAGAACTTCCCACCTCTCACTGTCCAGAAGAGTTTCCCTCCCATCCCTGACCGGGGCCAGCAGGCTCCTCTCTCACCCCCCCCGGGGCACAGCGGAGACCATGGGAGTTAAAAACATCAAAACAGCAAAACCAGGACCAGAAGTTAATTAGGAGAACAGTGATTACGTTTGAGCTCTCAGTGGAGGCTCTGTGCATGTGCATTTCCGGTGCCTTCCCTTGAGCCGAGCGACTGCACGATGGGAGTCTCCTGTGGTGCCAGGCAGGTGAAATTGCCAACTGGTTTTCCTCTCCAGAACAGATAACCCCAGGCTCAGGGAACACTGTCACCAATCCCTTTTGCCTCTGGGTTTCAAACCACCCAGTGCAGGTGTGCCTGTCTGAGTGGCTCGTTTGCTCCATGGGGAGCTCCATAAACACATCACAACACTCGTCAGGCTCTGGGCAATTTCCTACAAGAGCTTTTCCCAATCCTGGCTCCCAGGGGCTGTAGGAGGGCGATCCCTCCCATGCTCAGGGCTGTGGCCAGCTGGGCAGTGCTGTCCCCTGGTCCCTCCAGCTTGGGGCTGCAGCCGCTGTGCCCCAGGGCAGTGGGCACACACCACACCTGCTCATACAGGAGTCGAGAGTTTTCCATAACTCTTGCATACGAACCAATCCCAGGTCCACAGAGTCATGGTGTGCTTTGGGTGAGGAGACCTTAAGGATCCCCTTCCAGCCAGGCCTGTCTGTGAGCCAGTGGCCGTTCTCAGACTGTGTCCTGCTGACAGCACCGACAGATCCCGTGTTTCTGATAACACATCACTGACTGAACTTGCAATAACAGTCCCAAACCGGCTCCCAGCTCTCAGCACAGCCAGCGTTTGCACCACAGCTCTCCGAGGTGCAGGAAAACTCCTGCAAAATCCTCTGAAGTTCAAATAACCCTTTCAAAAGGCAGTTTGGATGATTTGAGCACTGTCCTCCTGTGAAGGGACACATTCTGCCAGTGGTGTGTGAGCACATGCAGAGAAAACCTGAATTTCTCTTCAAACACAAACTCCTGGCCCTGCCTGTGCTGCCACCTCCGAGCCACGTTTGTATTCCACAGCCTTAGGGAGCATCCATCTCCTGATCCCTGCTCCTGATGGGGACGGTGCTCCAAGCAAACCTGAAACATGCTCTGTGCCCCTGGCAACACAGAAACATCATCCCACGGCCAGGAGAGCAACAGTGCCAGGAGAGAGAGCTGTGGGAGAGAGCTGTGGGATAGAACTGTGGGACAGAGATATGGGACAGAGATATGGGA
>JACBWW010000069.1:492440-533128 GCA_020086605.1 Lanius collurio
GGAGGAGTGGGATGGAGGAGCGGGATGGAGGAGGGGGATGGAGGAGGGGGGTGGAGGAGCGGGATGGAGGAGCGGGATGGAGGAGCGGGATGGAGGAGGGGGATGGAGGAGCAGGAGTTCCCCAGGAGCAGGATGGAGGAGCGGGATGGAGGAGCGGGATGGAGGAGCGGGATGGAGGAGCAGGAGTTCCCCAGGAGCAGGATGGAGGAGCAGGATGGAGGAGCGGGATGGAGGAGCGGGATGGAGGAGCGGGATGGAGGAGCGGGAGTTCCCCAGGAGCAGGAAGGCCTGGGCGGGCAGAGCAAGCCTTTCTTGCACGGATGTGTCCGTGGGGCCACGATGGGAGTGGGAGAGGAGCCGGACACGTGTGTCCAGCGGGGGTTCAGCTGTGCTCCCTGCTGGGTTCAAGGGGCTGGACTTGGAGCAGGTTTGTGAGGGCAGCAAGTTCAGAGCATGGTGATTGCCTGCATGTAGCCAGAGAACAACAAAATAAAGCCACTTTGTTCCATTTCTTACACACTGCAGCAACAACTGGCTTTGAAAAAAACATTGATGGCACCCTCCAAAATCTCCAAAGCCCTCCACACCCTGGTAGATCCAAAGAATTAAGCTCCAGAAAGGCACTGTTCTTTTTTCCTGATTGCTCTCAAACATTCATTCTGACAGACACAAACAAGAAAAAGTAATTAAAAAACCCAAACAAATACTACACACAAAAAGAAATCCCAACCAAAGAGAATCAAAACAAAAATCTGAAAGAAACCCCAAACCAACCTGCAAAAGCCAGGAACACTGTAAGGTTTCAGGATAAATGATTTGTGAAGTGCAGTTTTCAACACGATTAAGACTGGGCTTAAAATCTAAGACCATTAAGGAATTTAAAATATCTGCTTTTCAGCTTGATCCTGTGTACTGACACAAATCCCAATTCCTCTGGTTTCTGTGCTCCAGGAGGGGAGATTTAAGCTGGATAGCAGGGAAATTCTTTTAATTTTAAAAACATTTCTGGCTGTATGTGACGCTGCCATTACCAGAGCCTGGAGGGACATGAGGGCCATGGACTGGAGTCTGCCTTTGCTCAGAGGAACTTCTGAATGTTCTTCCCCAACTTCTCCCTGTGGTTCAAGTCAGATCCTGCTTTTCCAACTGGGAGACAACTGTGCTTTAGAAAGCCAGCTTGTGCACGGGAAATGGAGTCACGGAAATAAAGGATGTGCGAGTCTGTGCTGAATTCCGTGACCCATTCTAGCAAAAATAAAAGGCAGATCTGCGCGAGCGCAGCCGATAAGGAGGGAAAGCAGGGAGGGAAGCAGTGAGATATCACTGTGGTGATAACAAGGCTCTGCTCTTCCCTTCAGCAGCTCCTTTGACAGGGATGTGGCGCAGCCTCCCAGAGGATTCAAAGCATTACAACGGCTGCGCTCACACGTTGCACTTGAATGGTGTGTCGTGTTTTGATCTGACTGATGTGGAGCCTGTGGATGATGAATGCTAATTTATAAATTATGGGCTTTTTAATTACCAGAGAAAATAATTAATGCTACACTGACAAAAATCTCTCTTTTTATCCCTCTCCACTCTTCCCTGCAGATCCCCCAGCCCCGTCAGGCCGGCGCTGTGCCTGGAGCTGGCCCTTGGGACAGGCCTGGGAGGACACGAGCAGGACATCACTGCCCACCCACGGCACAGGAAAGGCCCAAACAGGGATTTCCATGCGTGTCATTAAGGTAATAACTGGATTTTACTAGAAAAATACAACAATTAGATTGGAATAATTTCCCTAAGTGAACCACACGGCATTACTCAGTGATTAAAGACAATAAAAGGATTAAAAGGCAATAAATTGTGTATTACATCTGGATAGGTGACAGTCCTCTACAGGGGACTTTTCATCTCTTTTTTTTTCTCACAGTCTTTCCCAGTAACACTTTTCACTAAATAACATACTTCAGACCACAAGGACTGCAAAAACTCCCTCCTGGCCCAACCCCAGACACAGATGTGAAATAAGTGCAAGCCTCCATTTGTGCAAGTTCTCTACTAAGCTCAGTGAGCCCACTGGAGTTTGGGAGGTGGCCCTTGGAGCTGAACCTTGTACTCCTCTGTATCAGGAGCCACCTGCACGACCCCACAGAGAACCCTGTTTATAGCAGAGTCTATAACCACATGGGCATGACAGTACCTGCAAGTAACTGTGCAAAATGAGGCTCCTCTTGCTGAGTCCAACAGTGGTTTGATGTATTTTAACCACTCAGAAATCCCTTTAAACCACTGGATCTAATCAGTATCTTTCTCCAGGGCACGCCAGGTGAATGGCCTGAGCAGCTCTCAGCAAGAACCTCCTCAGCAGTTCCGCCAGGATTGTGGTTTAGCTGAGCTTTGGCGTGAGGCAGCATAAGCAAAAGTGCTTTTCTGAATAGCTGCAGGCAAAATACTTCAGAGTGAATCAGGGACAATATCACAACAGGACCCAAATTCCCAGAAGCATCCTTCCTCTCGATATCTTTGTGGATTTAGGTTTTTCCACAGAAATGGAAGCATTTCCTTTCCCAAGGACCCACTCCAGCCATGCAGTGCTCCAAAAATGCCTCCACATTTCTTTGCATGCCCTAGAATGTAATGTTCACAAGAAGTGCCATGCTATTCTTATGTCCCCGTGTTTTGGGCTGGATCTTTAGTGCAGGGTACCTGAGTGACCCCCAGAGCTGAGGGATTTAGTCCCAGCAGGACCTCAGTGCCTGAGCAGGAACACCCAGTGGAATGCTCTGTGAGCAGCAGCGCCTGCCCGGGGCCGGCCCCTTCCCTATGCCAAGTTTCCCAGCAGGACCGTCCCCATGTGCTCACAGAGCCCTTCATCTCGGGTTTTCCAGCCCAGGGAACACAAGCAGCTCTGGTCTCTGAGCTCTCAGCACTGCTGGGAGTCCCCGCTCCCGTCACTGGGGCCGAGGCGTCTGTTCAGTTCCAGGTGAGCACGGCTCCTCCTCAGCACTTACAGGCACGGGCTGTTTGTTCCATCCTCTGGGAATAACCCCCTCATGCCTCCCCCTCCGTCACATAAACTGGAAGTGCTGGTAATTTCAGACACAGGTAGGCAGAGCAGACTCCCTGTGCAGCTCCCGCCCGCTCTGGCACGCCGAGCCTGCTGCCCACAGAATCGTGCAATCATTAAGGATGGAAAAGCCCTCTGAGATCTCCGAGTCCAGCCTCCGACTGACCCCCACCTTGTCAGCAGACCACAGGGCCACATCCAGTCCTTCTCTGAACCACTGGAGTAGAGGAGAGAGGATCACCTTTGGCACTTGGGTGTGCCAGGAGAGCCATCTCTGCCCACCTTGGAACAGGCACGGAGTCACTGCCTCATGCAGTGCTTTGGGTTGGTTTGCAAGAGACCTTCCCATCCCAGCCCTTCCATGGCAGGGACACCTCCCACTGTGCCAGGCTGCTCCAAGACCCAATGTCCAGCCTGGCCTTGGGCACTGCCAGGGATCCAGGGGCAGCCACAGCTGCTCTGGGTACCCTGTGCCAGGGCCTGCCCACCCTCCGAGGGAACAATTCCTTTCTTGATATCTGCCTCCTGTCTGAGCCCACGGCTCCTTGTCCTGTCAGTACAGCTCCAGCATGAGCACTCTTCTTTGGACAGAGCCAAGAAGGTTTGTCCTTGGACTTGACCTGAAGAGGAGCCCCCATCACATTCCAAGTGTTGTTCATGTTTTCAGAGTTGCTCCCTAACGTTTCATCTTTCTCAAGTTCTGGAGAAGTGAATTTCATCCCATCTCTGGGATACTGCCCACATTAGAAATGAATTCCCTGTTTCAGGCCCCTTCCAGCGACTCAGAAGCTGCTGTGCTGCAGCTGCAGGGGGACAGCAATGAGAGCCCTGCCTGCTCCACTCCGGGCTCTGCACAGCCTTGCAGCTGCTGAGTTTTGCAGTGAATTCATTCTGGGCACTGGAGCGAGGCCTGTGCCAGTGGAAGCAGCAGCCCCTCATGCCATTAATAAATGCACATTATACATCTCCCAGGAACACAGCAGCACTGACAGCCTGTTCTGGAGGCACGCTTGTGACAGCCACACAAATGAGGGACAGCCAGTACTGCTCACCTGCCAGGAGGTGACACCTGCTCCTTGCTGCTATTCACATGCAAAGATGCCATTTGTCCCCCGATCTTGGTTTTTAATTTCCCCGTCAGGTGAGGAGCCGTGTTCAGCTGCACTCAGACATCTCAGTGTTATCCTGGCATTGTTCTGCTGTTCCTCGATGGCTCTCCCAAAGCAGCACGGATTTAGTGTGAGGCAGTAGATATTTATTAAGTTTGAGATAGTATCCAGGGACCCAGAGCAAATACAATTTACACTTTTATGTGGAAGCAGCTGGAAAAAGACAAAACCCCCACTAGTATTAATATTTCTGCCATTCACTGCAAACAGTGTTTTGTTCTGAATGTCCTGGTTTGCTCTGCTCTCAGAGCAATGGGATCGAACTCAGACCCTTCATGTTTGGTGTAGATCTCATATTTGAGTTCTATGTCCATCCCTGGAGAGGGCCACTCTGTAAGGAAGCTGTCCAAGTTCCTCTGAGATGCTTTTACTGTGTTTGGGTGAGAATGCTGGTCTTTGTAAAATTTCCCTGGCTGTGTTTTCTTACTGTTAAAAGTTTGATGTGAAAAACAAAAGCAACAGAAAAGCTCAAGAGGGAGCAAGCCTGGCAGAAAAGTGCATCTCTGGTACCCAGAAGGGGCACAAACAGTGTCAGTGTGGGAGATTTTGAGGCTCTGGACGAGCTGTGCAGAGCCCACCATGGCACCTCGGGCACAGCCTGGACACCAGAAGCTCTCAGGCACTTGGGAGGTGTTTGGGAGCTCTCCTGAGTCACAGACTTCCTTAGGCAGTCTGATAGTGAAGAGATCTTCCCAATGTCCACCCTGAGCCTCCCCTGGGCCAGCCTGAGGCCATTCCCTCTCCTCCTGTCCCTGTTCCCTGGGAGCAGAGCCCGACCCCCCCTGAGCCCCCTCCTGTCAGGGACTTGTGCAGAGCCACAAGGTCCCCCCTGAGCCTCCTTTTCCCAGACCCCTGGCACGGCGTGTTCTTGCTTGAACATGGCTTTAATGAACACAGAGCTGCCCAGAAGAAAGGCTGAGGAACCTCTGTGCCCTCACGTGTCCCCAGTCACGGACAGAGGGGACAGCAATGTCCTGGCAGAGTGCAGCAATTGCTGTGGCATCCAGGAGCTCCAGTGCCACTCCAGAACTCATCCAGCTGAGCTGTGACTTTTCTCTGAGCAGCTGCGTAATTATGACAAGTGTATCCAGACAGAGACTGGAAAATTGAACATCCCCAGCAAAGATGTCAGACTTGTAATTTAGTCTCACATTAACACACGCTCCTGGGGTTTTTTTCAATCTCCCTATTTTCATTCCCTGCCTCAGGCACAGCCTGGCTCTTCAACTGCTGGGCTCACACGTGGAATGGGCTTTCCAGAGCAGCTGTGGCTGCCCTGGATCCCTGGCAGTGTCCCAGGCCAGGTTGGACGGGGCTTGGAGCAGCCTGGGACAGTGGAAGGTATCCCTGCCCTTGGCAGCGTGGCACTGGGTGGGATTTAAGGTCCCTCCCACCATGGCAGGGCACATGGCCAGCTCTGCCAGGCTGGGCTGATGCTGTGGTGTCCTGCACCCAACGTACCCCCTGACCTGGTCCCGTTGTCCCCAGGAATCTCCCGAGCTCCACAGGGATCCCCTGTGTGTCCCCAGCAGTGTCTCGGGCAGGGGAAGTGATGGAGCAGAGCGTGTGGAACCCAAGGCTGTCCCTGCCCTGAACCACCCACACGCAGATGGAGATGTTATTTCCATACCTGTCCCTCTTGTTTTCCCCAGTATTTCTTCACAGGTGAGGTCAATTAAATTTTTAGTATATTTGATGTGGAAACCTCTCTGTAAACACGCTTTGAGTATCTGCAGAATGAATAAGCAGCAATTTTTGGCTTTGCTTTAGGGAACTGTGGTAATGCATTTTTAATTGATGGCTGTTTTGGCAGCACAGAGAGAGTGATTTGCCAGGGTGGGAGGCACAGCTGGGGAAAGGTCAGCAGGCACAGATGTTGTCCCCAGCACTGCTCAGTGTCTCCTGGCACAGCTGGGGCTGTGTTTGGTGGTGAGCAGGCTTCCCTTCCCCTGCTCCTCGACAGCTGCACAGCTCTGTTTGGAGCCCGGCTGTGTCTGTGCTCCCCTGGCACTGCACAGAGACCCTCAGGGGCTCTGGCCCCAGTGCCCAGGGTGGATGTGGCCCCAGTGCCTGTGGTGGCCACCCTTTAATGAGCTTTCACCTCAATGGAGATCTTTAGGGTGGCCCCCAGGGCAAGCTGGTGCCTCTGGCTGAGCAAAGTGCAACACGTGTCTGCTGCTCCCAGGGTTTAGCAGAGAGGCACCACAGCAGCTCCAGAACTCACCAGGAAAACCAGAAATAACCACCCAGAGATGCTGCTGGGGGCTGTGATTCTCTTATCAGCAGCTCCTCTGCCCCTGCTCAGGGCTGGGGAGAGAAAACTGCTTTTGTTGAGGCAGCAGGTTATCTTCAGCCAAAGTGCAGCCAGAAAAGGGAGCATTTTGCTTTTCCATCACATACTGCTGGCCCTGCTTTTAGATCCAAAATGAGGCTGCCTAGTTGGTCATTTATCCCTTTAGCTTTTGATTTCTCTCCTGAGAGGACTGCATAAACTGTTTGCTGTGCTATAAGAAATTGCTTAAGAGGATGCCAGAGCTCTGGATAAGCAATTCCTGCTGCCAATTGTCCCTGCTCAGTTCGACGAGGAAGCAGAGAGGTTGTGGGTGCGGTCAGAGTGAGGGTGCTGGCAGGCTGTGGGTGCTGGCAGGGGTGGATCCTGGCAGGGTGTGGATGTTGGCAGGGTGTTTTCACCTTGATTTGTAATGTCATCTTCATCACAGACATGAAACCAGCTTAGAGACAGTGTGGAGTGCAGCTTAATTGGAGCACCAGTCACAGAATCCCAGAATGATTTGGGCTGAGAGGGACCTTAAATCCCATCCCATCCCACCCCTGCCATGGCAGGGACACCTCCCACTGTCCCAGGCTGCTCCCAGCCCCAATGTCCAGCCTGGCCTTGGGCACTGCCAGGGATCCAGGGGCAGCCACAGCTGCTCTGGCAATTCCAGCCCAGCCCCTGTCCACCCTCCCAGACAGCAATTCCCAATTCCCAGGATCCCATCCAGCCCTGCCCTCTGGCACTGGGAAGCCATTCCCTGGGTCCTGTCCCTCCATGCCTTGTCCCCAGTCCCTCTGTAGCTCTCCTGGAGCCCCTTCAGGCCCTGCAAGGGGCTCTGAGCTCTCATGGAGTTGATGATTTTCACAGGAGCTGCAAATCCAGTCTGTAAATTCTGAACCAGGAGGGATCCACTCAAGGATCCCCCTGTGTAAAGTGTCAAAATCACTCAAAGTCCCCCTTTATTTGTGCCATTAGCACAGAATTATTCAGGGACAGACTAGCTAAGAAATTCTCTCATAAATGTGATAAATATTTTCCCCTTGGCTTTCTGGGTTTATGCCATTCCTACAGTCCTGGGAAAGTTCCCAATGCAATTCGTTTCTGCAGATGTTTACTACTGAAATGGGGGAATCTTTTAAATTGATATTTTTATCTTTCATTTAGGACAAAGTGTCTAGGAAATCCTGGGGTAATATTTATTCAGGAAAATTATTTTATATCATTTTACCTGGAATGAAAATAGCAAATGTCAGATTTAGGTGCAAACAAATTTAGAACAGTCTTTTTCCTTCCTTGTTTTTTTTTTTTTTTCTTCTCCAGGTTAAAATTTATGTAGTAAAAAAAAAAAAGTGGTAAAAATGTCTATTTTTCTTTGTCCACAGAGGTGTCCTCGAGGATGTGACTGCAGGAGCAGGAGGGAGATGGATGAGCACAGCATCAGGGAGGAGCTGCCATCCCATCAGCCCTGCCCTGGAATCAGAACTTTCCCAGTTCAACCAGACCTTGTGTCTTCGTGTTCCCAGAGGTCCCAGGGATACCACAGTGCCCTTGGTGACCCCTCCAGAGCTCCAGTCCCCTTTACTGCCTGGGAAATTATAAAGTTTCAGCACCTGAAATGTTTATTCCATAAGAAAATTTAAGTTCTTTTAAAGTAATTTTTGTTCTGTATCAGGAAAAAATAAAAAGTTGCACAAAAGAATTCCTTTTGGCTTAAACGGGGATTGGTTTCCCTTATGGTTTTTGTAAGATTTGTGTTTTTTCAGGAATTTAAACTTTGTAAAAAACATTTCCTTTCATAAGAACATAAGGATTGCCAGCGGTAGCTGATGGAAGATCCAGGAACAGCTCCCTAATTCCAGTTCCTCGGGGCTCCATCCACCCCCTGAGCCACAGCCTAAAGCTTTTCAGCACTGAACTGAGCCTGAGCCACAGGATTTCACAGGTGCATTTCCTGTTGATGCAGAGGCAGCCCCTGGGCACTGCCAATCCATACGTGTCTCCATCCATCTCCCCATCCATCCCTCCATCCATCCATCCATCCATCCATCCATCCATCCATCCATCCATCCATCCATCCATCCATCCCTCCCTCCCTCCATCTCCCCACACATCTCTCCCAGATCCATGGTCACTTTGTTCCAAAGCTGGGCATCATTAGGCCACAGCATAAAGTTGTAAATGTGAGGATGAATGCACTGCACATAAACACAGATAGAAATATAGGTAAATGTTCCATTTTATACTATAAATATTTATTCCTTTGAGCAATGGTAAATGTGAGCTGCTCAGCCCTTCTGAGATGCAATTGCCCAGTGAAACCCAGAGCTCTGGATACTCTGCCTGGGATCCATGTTCTCTGCACTTTGTATGTCCCTGTGGTCTGAGCCCATGGCCTGGCACTGTCCTGTCACCCACCTGGGGCAGGGGTCCTGCCTGGCTGGGGCCTCTGCACCCCAAATCCGGGGACACTTCCGGGACCCTCATGATGGGAAGGACATGGAGGGGCTGCAGCGTGTCCAGGGCAGGGGATGAAGCTGGGAAGGGGCTGGAGAATTCCTGAGGGAGCTGGAAAGGGGCTCAGCCTGGAGCAAAGGAGGCTCAGAGGGGACCTTGTGGCTCTGCACAACTCCCTGACACGAGGGGACTCAGGGGGGGGTCGGGCTCTGCTCCCAGGGAACAGGGACAGGAGGAGAGGGAACAGCTTTGCATGGTCTGGTTGGAACCCCAGACACAAAACCGCTCTGTGTTAGGAGAGGAAATAAACCTGAAGACCATGAATTTGGATTAATGAAAAGAGTAAGGAACGATGGAAGTTCCATTGGGCAGGAGCCCCCGTGACTGTGACTCCCATTATTGGCTGCATTTAATTTAACATTTCAGTAAATAGTTACAGCGATGGTTTTCAGTGCTGGGCATCGTTAGAGAGCTGAATAATTGCAAAGCTATTACAGTCTGTGTCTGCTGGGCATCACTTCAGAGCTGGAAATTAACTCTATGCAGCATCAGTTTTCTGCTTGATATTATTGCCATCCCTAGAATGATGACCTTGGAAATCAATGTACGGAAAACATTAATGCATCACGTTTTCTTTTCGCTTTCAAATTCTCAGACATCTGTTATTGCAGCCAAATAAAAATTCTTTACATGCAGTTTTATAATTTAACTTTTCATCAGCTTTATTTTATTAGTCTTCCAGGCATTTTTTTTTTCTGGGATGAGTGGGGAGTTCCTGCAGAGCAATTGTTCTAATGATAGGTGTTCTGAACATTTATCTATCAGTTCTTCCCTGAGTTTGTGCAGGTGAGTTCTTCATGAGGTGCCATAAATAATGTTTCTCTTAGAAGTAGCCCAGGTAGCAGAGATGTTGTGCATCAGCTCAGTGCCAAGGAATTGATTGATTTCTCTGCAGCTGTTGGAGGGAGCAGGATGCTCCCTGTGCAGCATTTGCTGCTGTTCTGCCTCCTTACAGCACTTCAGAGAGCTGTGCTGAGAGGGCCAAATTTGCTGCTGAAATATCAAGTATCATCTTGTGGCACAACCCCGGTTCTTGAATTTCCAACAGCCTTTACATCCTAAACGCTCTGCGCCTCCTTCAAGTGCTGTTTCACTTTCCCTGGAACTGGACTTTCTTTCCATGCAGATATTTGTGAGAGGAAAGTGGTTCCTTTCTCCAAAGCCTTTCTCCCATCTTAGAGGTGGTCTTTGTGCAAAGCTCATCAATTTCAAGTAAAACCAACAATTGCTCCACTTGAAAATGTTCCAACAGCTCCGGGAAAAAAACAACAAAACAGGAGAAAAGGCCTTTCAAACAGGACACTCAGAGTTGCTGAAAGAAATTGCCAGACAATGATTTATTGAAAGCCATAAATGTTATAAATTTCTCCATGTACTTCAAAGCAGCTCCACAGCTGCAGAGAGATGGGGTGGGAGTGGCACAGGGACCCCTGGCACGGACCAGGCTGCCCCAGCCCGGCCTTGGGCACTCCCGGGGTGCGGCAGCCGCAGCTGCCCCGGACAGACCGTGCAGGGTCCCTGTGCCCTCCTGGGGTGGAAGAATCGCCTAAAGATCAAGGAAGGGCTCGACGCAGCAGCTGGGCAGGCGGTGTGGCACAAACACAGAGCCACAGTTTGGGGCAGGAGCTCTCCAAGAACTCCCCGAACAAACAGAGTGGAAACCTGTGAGCCCAGCCCTCTGCTGCGAGTGCAGCTGCCCGCTTTTCCCACTTTGGATGTTGTGTTTCCAATCCCTCCACTCGTAGTTTGAAATGCATTTTCTCTGCTGCATTTCCCACCAGGAAGACTGGCTGCTGAAGGGTACAGGGCAGGGAGAGACACCGGGACGGTGGGGGATTTATGTCTCACCTTCCAGGTTCTGCTCCACGGAAATTGTCTGCAGGAGCGCTGTCCCCTGGCTCTGCTACGAACTATTTCAGGTTCAGCAGCTCCACGGAACATCCAAAATAAACCCTGGAAAGGACAAAAAAAAAGATGAATCAATTTAGGAATCTGCCTTCCAAAAGGCAAAAAGCTGTTGTAAAGATCTTCCTAGCCTAGATGAAAATATTTCGCATCACTGCTCTGACTCATCAGAAACACTGGCAGAAAATTGGCCAGGAGCATCCAATTTAACCTTCCAGGAACTGCTGCTTCAGCAAAAAAAAGCATCTGCTGGGAACATGCCAGTATAGGCAAAACTATTTAGGGAAAAATATATGAAACAAACTATTTCTGTAAGAAAGGAATAATGTAAAGTTATGAACATATGCAGAATCACAACAGATAAAATAAAAATATCAATGAATAAAACAATACCCTGAGTTGGAAAGGATCCACAAGGATCACAGAGTCCAACTCCAATATTGAAATACGGTTTATCAGTATAATTCTTCTGATCAATAAAGGAGGATTAGGGCTCCTTTTGTATACACACAAATATAAAAAGTTCACAGGTGCATGAATTTGATGGAAACTTTAAAATTGTTTGGTTTAGTTGTGATTTGGAAAGAAACAAATGTTCTAAATGTGGGGAATTTCAGGAAAGGAGCTCACCGGATTTCCAAAACTTTTATTCTGCAGACACGGGGGGAGAGTTTGATGGCACACTTCCCATTGCTCAGTGTTGCTGTTCACACTTTTACAGCTTGTTGGGGACCAGGGAATGACGGATTCTCCATCCCTAGGGCAAACATTGGACATTTGTACTTGGAATGTGGGCTCATGGACCAAGAATGGCTGGGATTTCCCTGACTGGAGAAGGCTCCAGGGAAAGCTCAGAGCCCCTTGCAGGGCCTGAAGGGGCTCCAGGAGAGCTGGAGAGGGACTGGGGACAAGGCATGGAGGGACAGGACACAGGGAATGGCTTCCCAGTGCCAGAGGGCAGGGCTGGATGGGATAGTGGGAATTGGGAATGGCTGGGTGGGAGGGTGGGGAGGGGCTGGTCTGGAATTGCCAGAGCAGCTGTGGCTGCCCCTGGATCCCTGGCAGTGTCCAAGGCCAGGCTGGACATTGGGGCTGGGAGCAGCCTGGGACAGGGGGAGGTGTCCCTGCCATGGCAGGGGTGGGGCTGGGTGGGATTTTAGATCCCTTCCAACCCAAACCCTTCTGGGACTCCATGATTCCATGATAAGTATAACAGGATCTTCTTATCTTTCCTTTAAGATAAATTTTGGGAGACAATTATCTAATTTAGCAGAGGAGCCCCTCCTGACATTCCCATGGGATGGGGGCAGGATGCTCCTGAAACCAGAGCAGGGCTCTCCTCCCAGCCAGGATAATGAACAGGGAGAGCAAATCATTCCCATGGAGGGTCCTTCCAGCAAATCCACCCCTGGCCTGGCCCACCCTGCCCAGGCCCCCTCCCTGGCACATTCCCAGCTAGTGGGGAGGAGCCAGCAGGTTCATCCCCAGACCTGGCTGAAGGGGCTCCAAATCCATCTGTTTCCTGCCAGGTTTCTCTCCATGTCTGAAGTCTCCTCTAAACCAAGTCATCACTTGGCTGCTGTCACCAGGCTTATGGCCTTCCCAGGAAGGCCAGGGGGAAATGGCCTCAAGTTGCACCAGAGAAGGCTCAGGTTGGACATCAGGAAGATTTTCTTCATGGAAATGTCTGGCATGGGAAGGGGCTGCCCAGGGAGGTGGTGGCATCCCCACCCCGGAGGTGTCTGAGGAGCAAGTGGATGTGGCAGTTCTCAGTGTGGATTAGTGGGCATGGGGCATTCAGTCACAGGTTGGACTCGGTGATCCTGGGGGGCTTTTCCAGCCTGAATGATTCCGTGGCTCTCTGGCTCGGTGGGGCCCAGCCACGAGCACATCCCTGGTCAGGGATGGAGGAGCTGCTGCCAGCAGGGATCCCACCCTGCAGCCCCCCAGCAGCAGCAGCATGGGAGGATCCAGCCCCATGGATTCACCAGGCCCTAATTGCCACATTTCCTCCGACCTCGATAGCAGGAGCAGATGGCGTGTTTTGTGTAACAACATATTGAAAAATAAGTCTGGGAAATAATTAGTGTCAGAAATAAATCTCTTTACATTGGGGCTGTGGGACTGGTTATGTAAAATTCTGAGCAGCAGTGGCTGCCACCGACATAACCTTTTTGGGGGATGGAATTACATTTTTGATATTTCATAGAACCACAGAATGGTTTGGGTTGGAAGGGACCTTAATGGTTCTCTGGTTCCAGCCCCTGCCCTGGGCAGGGACACCTTCCCTTTGCCTACTAATAATCCCCTAGGAGTGATTAATGTGTGTGAGGTGACAGTGGCAGTGACAGTAGAGTGGGAGGTGCCACAGCTGCAGCTCAGCACATGCTGAGGGCTGGGCTTTGTTTGGATTTTTAGAGAAAAATTTTGATGGGCAACTCCTGCACCATGATCCTGGCCCTTTTTGGGGGGTGAGTAATGGTCTGTTATGAGATCAGACCATGGCCTGAGCAAGCTGATCTCATCAGGAGAGGGAGACACCCAGACATCACTTCCAGCCAAAATTATTCTAAACGCTCATTAAAACTGAACAGGCAATGTGAATTTGATAAACTCAGTAATTTACTAATTTTCAAATAATTTTTGTCTATTATCCATATAGATCTATTTTAATAATCATCTTGTTTATTTTGGAAGTTCACATTATTACTAGAGAGGGGTGTTTTTATTACTTGAGTTATCCAAAAACCTTTGGTTCTCCAAGGAACCAGGATGAGACCAAAGGATCTGCTCCAGGTGTGTTGGCTCCAGAGTTATCAATGTACAGCTGGAGATCATGAAAATTTCCTGTGAAACCCCTGAATTTCCTGTTAATCCTGCATCTCCAGCCTGTGTCACAGGAATTCCTGGTCAGTTTGGCTTTGCCATGGTGAAGGTCCTGTACATCAGCCTGGGTTCTGGCAGCCAAAAATGCTGATTCAGGCACTTCTCTGGAGGCAAAGTCTCTGCAGTTTCCAACACTCACAGGTCTCTGGGGCTGGGAGCTGCAGGGAGAGGGCAAATGTCCTCTGAGAGGAGGATTGCAGAACATTTGAAAGAAGTTCTTCCCTGGGAGGGTGGGCAGGCCCTGGCACAGGGTGCCCAGAGCAGCTGTGGCTGCCCCTGGATCCCTGGCAGTGCCCAAGGCCAGGCTGGACATTGGGACTGGGAGTAGCCTGGGGCAGTGGGAGGTGGCCCTGCCATGGCAGGGGTGGGATGGGATGGACTTTAAATCCCTTCCAACCCAATCAATTCTGGGATCCTGTGATTCTGTGATTCATATTTACCATAAGCCAGCCAGAAATAACTCAGCACAAGCTCTCCTGAGCCAGAGATCAGAAGGAAGGAATTAAAGAGCTCAGTGCTGTCTGTGTAAGGGAGAAAATGAAACCCAAAGAACTCGAGGTAATTGGTGGCTGAAGTGGTGGTGGCCGGGGCTGCTGCTCCCTCAGGACCTCGGAACCTCTCCAGTTTACTGCCCTCGTTTCATCTCTCTTTGAAGTGGTTATCCCGCACAGTCGACATCAAAGACACAAATCTCCTTCTCCTTCATTTCTTAAAGGGTCAGGGAAGCAGATGAGTAACAGTCAGCAGTAACAGCAATTCCCTCCTGAAATCCCCTGTGACATCAAAGCTGGGTAATTCCACTTCCAGCACACTGAATCACTCTCTCTGTGCTCTCCTGGGAGCAAGGTGCTGGGGAGGAGCGGGACCATGGCATGTCCTGCTTCCCAGAAGGGCTGCACCTCCGAGCCCTGGATCTCCTTCACTCGAGCTCCTTCTGGGATCTCCTTTGCTTGAGCTTCTGGGATCTCCTTCACCAGCTCTTTCCAGGCTGGCACAGGCAGAGTTTTTGGAGGAAGGCAGGCAGGAATGCCAGTCAGAAGGAAACAAGAATGATTATAGTTGACTATACTGTGGCTCCTGCCTGCCATTGCCAGAGCTCTTCTGCTACACAGGCCCAGTAAAGAAAAACTCCCAGCACCGAAAATTGATGGGAAATATGTGAAATATTCCTTATCACAGGTGGTTCCTTTAGATTATTTATCACAACAAAATTTTGGAGGGTCTCCTGGGGACCTGTCATCCTCAGATGCTCACAAACCAGTATTAATTCCAAACAATATTAAGACACATTCAAAACCCTTATTAAATGCAATCAAGTTTGATTTAGAAGGACTGGAAAGGTAAGCATAATTAAAATGAAGGTGCTGCCTGGAATATAAATTCTTTTCCATCCAGCATTTGAGAGTCATATTGTCAGAAAATTAATAACCTTAAGCGGTGTTTTTTTGTGGCCCACTGGGAGAATAAAGGCTTTGGTTACCCTTGTTAAAAACTTTGCAGATTCTTTTGAAGAGGGATCCTGAATCCTAAATACGATTTTGTTAATGCGCTGCTTCCTCCTGGGGATGCTGGAACACAGAGTGCACTTGAGCGGAAAGTTTAAGGATGACTTTAATTGAATTACAGCCACCAGAAAAGGAGAAGAGAGAGATGGGAGAAACTCAAACTTAGTGCAGCATCTCTCCACAGCTGCGTTCCAGCCGTATCCACGTGCTCACATCCTGGGGCACTGAAAAGGCCATAGGGGAGGTGTTTGCAAAGGCTTTGGGATGCTGGGGAGGGGGAATGGAGGGACAGGGCAGGACCAGGGTCTGTCATCACTGAATCACCAAATCCCAGAATGGGGATGGGAAGGGCTCTGAAATCCCACCCAGTGCCACCCCTGCCATAGCAGGGACACCTCCCACTGTGCCAGGCTGCTCCCAGCCCCAATGTCCAGCCTGGCCTTGGGCACTGCCAGGGATCCAGGGGCAGCCACAGCTGCTCTGAGCACCCTGTGCCAGGGCCTGCCCACCCTCCCAGCCAGGAATTCCCAATTCCCAGTATCCCATCCGTCCCTGCCTGCCCTCGGCCCCGCTCCCTGCCCACAGCCTCGGTGCCTGTCCCGCCGCTGCCCTGCTGGGGACAGGGCAGTGCAGAACCCAGAGCCGGGCAAGGGCCAGCACAGCGTTCTGGCCACTCCCTGACCTCAGCCCAGCCCTGCCTGAGGAGTTCCACAGCCAGGTTTTCCCTGGGTTATTTGTATCATTGTTTTCGTTTCCTTGTTTATAAAATTGGCGAGGGATGGCAGATGGCAGTGAAGGCAAACAAATCTCCTTCCCAGGGAAAACAAGTTAATTTTTTAGCTTTTTTTATTTTTTTTAAAGTTATTTTCTTGAGAGCTGTTAGATCCAAGGCAGTAATCCCTCCTTAATCCATCATAATGCCATTTGTTGAAAGTCCTGCTTTCCATGCTAATTGTGTTTCTGGAGTTAAACCTTGACACTTCCCATCAGCCTCATTGCAAGGGAGAGCATCAAGCTCGGGGTTAATCCTCCCAAGCTGGTTTCATGTCCTCTGCAGCAGCCACGCTGCCCTGGAGAGCAGACTGGGCTCGACCTGCTCCGAGGGGGCAGCTGGTGTTCACAGCAAAGGGAATTCCCGCCCAACTCCCTGTTTGCAGAGCTTCCCAAAGGCTGGAGGGCCTGATTTTGCCAAAAAAAAAAAAAAAAAAAAAAAAGATTTTAAATCAGTAGTTGTAATGTCTGGGGATAGGGAAGGGAACTGGCAGTGATGGAAAATGGAAAATGGCACTGAATATCGGTTAAAACTGGCCTCCTAAAATAAGTTTTCCATTGTGCTCCTCGCAGAGGAAAAGCCTCTAACATTAAGGATTCAGTCAAAGGAACACATCGGGAGGAGGGAGTGTGAGCACAGATAAACCCACTATCTCTGTGTATTTAATCGAGAACTCAGGACTTTACATCTGCAAATATTAATTCAAGCTCCTCTTCAGGAAGCCAAAGATAAATCACCCTCATGTGTAACTGTCCTGCTCCTTGTGAAATGCTCATTTTATGTCTTAAACTCTGCTTTTTTATCACACTTTTGGCAGACCCCCCCTGCTGTCTGCTCCCACTGTGGTGATGCAGGAGGGGGAGCAGCCTCTCCCAGACCCAGGTCTGGGCTCAGCTTGTGCCCACGGGTCACTGTCAGAGTCTGCTGGGACACCTGGTGCTCTGTGCTTGAACATTGAAATGCTGCCCATGCCCATCACAATGGGCAGGAGTTACTGCACAGGTTTTTCAAAGACCTGTCTGGATTCTTGTGCTTCTTGATTTTCCCCTCCCTGTGTTCGTTCTCTGCTGTCTTCGCCCCCTGTCTGACACTTACCTTAGCAGCTCAAGACGTAAAGACAAAATGAGGTAAGAAACAGAATTTCCCATCAAACCTGCGAATAAAATGTGAACTGAAGTATTTGTCTAAAAGGAAGACACAAAGTTCTCTTGACAGTCCCTTTCAGATTTAATTATGGGACATGATGGTCATTTCTGACCATCTGCCTCAAACAGTTCCTAATGAATTCTGGAGTTCTGTGTGGGCACCCATGGCCATTACAGCCCCCTGCCAAGAATAATGAGGAACACTTCCACGTATCTGGCACAGAACATGTCTGCAAGATAGATTTCGAATTAAGAAACAGCCCGGGCCTGAGGCTATATCCAGCATGACCAGTTACAGCAATGGTCCCGCAGAGCAGGGCTGTAGTGACAGACTGGCAGGTTCCTGTCAAGCAATAATGTGCTGGACTCCGGAATTATCTGAGGTCAGCAGAGTGGATTTCATTGCTGGCGTCACAAAACCATCTCATAGCTCAAGAATCTGGCCACATTCCAGGCGGAAGGGATAACATAAATCAGTATTTTTAAAGCAGAAGATCGAGCTTCTTTCTCATTCTCTGGGAAAATAGAATTTTTATGAGTCCGAGCTTTGGAGCGATGCTGCTGGCCAGCCCAGCGTGCACCAGTCCCGGTGAGCTCAGAGCCGGGCCGGGCTGGAGCACCAGCTGCGGTTTGGGTTTTTAAAGGAAAAGCTCTGGGAGCAAAAGGACTTTATCACACAGCGTGTGCAGGTGTTTCTGGCTGCGCCCATTATTCCCCAGGGCTGTGCTGCTGCCACAGCGAAGGTGTCCCAGGAGCGCACAGAGCACAGATCGCTGCCAGCGCCTCTCGCACTCCCCGAGCCTCGGACAGGCTGGGCGGGGGCTGCCGCGGCTCTCACCCATCCTTTTGCAATTATGTTCTATCAGCCTTGTTTGAAGTGGCATCTGCTCTCTTTTGAGCGTCCCAGCCGGGGCTGGGAGCTGGGATGGGGCTCCTGGAGCAGATCCCGTGTGTGAGGAGAGACATCTCTGCTCCCTGGGCCAGGGACAGCACCCAGGGAGTGGCTGGAGCTGTGCCAGGCTCAGGCTGGAGATCAGGAAAGGCTCTGCCCCCAGAGGGTGCTGGCACTGCCCAGGCTCCCCAGGGAATGGGCACGGCCTCGAAGCTGCCAGAGCTCCAGGAGCGATGGGACAGCGCTGCCAGGGATGCCCAGGGTGGGGGTGTTGGGGGGTCTGGGCAGGGCCAGACAATATTTGATGAGTCACAACAAAATCTTCCTAATTCTCAGAGCTGTGTTTCCTCGAGAGGTGAATGGGGCTGGGATGATCCCTGTGTGTCCCTCCCAGCTCAGGATATTCTGTGATCCTACCTGCAGTAAGGTATCTCACACCCAGGACCTGATCCCTCCTTTTTAGCCGCAAAACATGGTTTTTGTTTTTAATTGGTTTGTTTTTCCTTATCCCTTCAGGAGGTGAGCTGAAGAGAAAGGCAGGTCCATCCAAGGCTTAAAGAGGATTCCACACCTGGAAGGGCAAACCAATGCTCTGATAGTGGTGCCCCAGAAAACACAGATTTAAATTAGTGATCCATGATACAGCTTAGCAGGACTCTGCTGTGGTTCACTGTAAAGAGGTCCAGAGTATTATTTTTGTAAATTAAAAGCAGAGACTACAAACATAGCACTGTGAAAAATCAGAATTCCCAGAGGTGTTCAGCTGGTACATGTGAAACCCAAACTTTCCAGTGGTGCATGAAATTAGAGATGTGGTCAGTGTGTGACCACAATAACACCACAGTCAGGCACAGCTCTGGCTTTGCCTCCCACAATTTTCATCCCTCAGACATTGCCTTTGCCCTGGTCTGAATGTTGGTATCTCTGTGGATCTTTCTTCTCCATGTTGTAAAACTGTTGTGACATCTGAGAAAGATTCCAGTTGCAATCTGTTTAAAATATTTTCACAAGTTTTAAAAATAAATATACAGTGATAGACTCATGGCTTAGGCTGGGAGGGACTGTAAAGCCCATCCCAGTGCCACCCCTGCCATGGCAGGGACACCTCCCACTGTCCCAGGCTGCTCCCAGCCCCAGTGTCCATCCTGGCCTCGAACATTCCCCTCTCAAGGAAACATAGCTCTGAGAATTAGGAAGATTTCGTTGTGACTCAACAAACATTGTCTGTCTCAGTCTTATTTTGTAGTGCAAGAGACATTTCACAGTGGCACAGTCCCTTACCCAGGAAAAGTGAATGATCCTTTCCTTGTCACGTATTTCTGAGTTCTTGCAGTAAAAATGGACCCCAGGCCAGGAGTTCCACTCCACTCCTGAACTCCATCCATGGGACCAGGCTACAACTCACCTGAGGGAAAGCCCCAGGAGGTGGGAGCCTGCTCGGAGCAGTGCTGGTTCCAGCTCTGTGGTTTTCTGTAATGCCATCCTTAAAAAAAATTATGTGTTGATCATAATTGAAAGATTTTATTTCATTTTTATAAATTCTTTTTATAAGCAGCCATTGTAAGTCCAGGAAATTCAATGCATATATTTTACAAAAATTACATGAGACAGAGGTTTTCTAGAAATTCCCCTGTCTAAGAAAGGAAAAAGTTCTCTATTTCTGCTGAGACAGGAGAACAATCCCTCCCCTTTCAACACAAGAGGTGCTAAGAAAAAAAATCCATTATTTCTTTCAATTTTTCACACCCATTTCCAAGCAAAGGTGAATCAGCTCTTCATTGCTTGAGTTTTTTCAGGGGACATTCTTTGCAGACTCTTTCCTGATCTCTTCTTTTGTCCCCATTGATTTTCCATTATTTGCCTTGTTTGCTGTTATCTGAGGTCAGTCGTGAGATTTGCTTAAAAATTTATATCACTCCATAGCTTTGATTTTGTTCTGGTTTATGTCCAGTTCCATCTGCATTGTTGGAAGTGTTTCTTTCATGGTCTTTTTTTTTTTTTCTGTTACTTTTGAGTTAGGGGATTTTTTAATTGCCTATTTTTTTCTTTCTACATTTCCACCTCTGTCATTATTTTTCTATCTTTGTTTTCTTTTTATTTTTCCTTTTTTTTTTCCTTCCTTTTTTAATAGAATCACCAAATCCCAGAATGGGGATGGGAAGGGATCTGAAATCCCACCCAGTGCCAACCCCTGCCATGGCAGGGACACCTCCCACTGTGCCAGGCTGCTCCCAGCCCCAATGTCCAGCCTGGCCTTGGGCACTGCCAGGGATCCAGGGGCAGCCACAGCTGCTCTGGGCACCCTGTGCCAGGGCCCCCTGGAACAGGCTTTGGCTCATTTTCTCTTTGTTCACCCTTTCTCCATTCCAGCTTTTAAAGGTGAAGACGTGCTCTTCTGCCTCGCATCAAACCCTCCCTGTCCTCACTGCCACGTGCCCTCCTGGTGCCCCAGCACGCACCAGGGTCCCAGGATGGGCCCAGCATGGTGCTGGAGGAGGGCAGCTGGATCTGGGCACAGTGGGGATCTCTGCTGCCCAAAAGGTGAGGTTAAACCCTGGCATTGTTTACTTAAAAGCCACCAGAAGTGCTTGGGGTTGTTCTGTTGTAGGTGGGCTGTGTTTGTGTTTAAACTTTCTGCATCTGCTCCATGGATTTGGGTGTGCAGTCCCTGGGAAAGGGAACAGTTTGCATGAATCACCTTGTTTCCACGAGGGCCCAGAATAGCTTCTGTAGCAATTAAACTTGGATTGAACCTGACTCCTTCCTTTTGCCTATGGCAAGCTGAACCGCAGATGCCAAACAAATTTGCATTAATGAGTTATTTTCATGTAAGGAAGAAAATAGAACCTTTTTGAGTGGTTGCTAGGCACATGTATGTTGTGAGAAAGCAACAGCTTACGTTGCTTAATGATGCCAAAATAATGCAGGGAGGAGGGGCAGGCGCCAATTAACATTATTGAATGCCAGCTCTCAATTAGCAGTGGCTGCTGCTGACAGTGGGCACCTGGGGCCCCTCTGGCACCCACCTGCTCAGCCCTGTGGCCGCTGCTGTGGCTGGTGCCCAGCAGGGTCTGGGCTATCCCCGGGAAGTTCAGGATGCCTCTGTCGGTGCTCGCGGAGTGTGAGGTAACGTGGCACTGATCCCAAACCCAGGGATCCCATCAGCAGCCCAAATAACAGCTGTGCGTATTCCAGACAAAAGGAACACACTCTGGTGTGCTTGTGCTCGTTTGGTTTCACAATGAGGAGGCTCCGTGAAAGCTTTTTTGAAATCCAACTGCATTTTAATGAGTTAGGGCTAGAAAAGCTCGCAGTGACAATTCCTGGAGCCGGGGTTTCACCTCTCGCTGCGAGGGAGAGCAGCTGGCACTGCTCGTGGGCTCTGCATGGCCACGGCGGTGCCGTGGGGAATGAGCTGCGGGCAGAGCACACACCTGGGACTGACGGGACACTTCCCACATGCCTTGGGATAAACCTGCATTTCCTCCCTGCTTTCCTTCACATTCTCCTCCCTGACAAAGGGTTCTGGTGGCCAGTGTTCCCAGTCACAAGTTGTCTGCGTTTGGTGAGTGTTCCTGCTCTGTCACTGGTTCCTGGAGTGTCTCTTCCTGTGAATATCAAATGTTTTAGTGCTGGAGATTCTCACTGTGAATGTGGGTTGGAAAGAAGAAACAAACAGGCAAACAAACAAAAAACAAAAACCCCAGAAGGAACTATTTTAACCTCTTGCTGTGGGGTAGTTCATTAACCAGACAGGATTTCACTGTGTTTTTTATCCTCCCATTAGATCTTTGTCAGCCCTCAAAAGCAGGCACAGCCACAGCACTGCTCCCCCTCCCTGGTGCCATCCCTGTGCACAGCAGGATAAAATCCCCCTTTTTGTGCTGGGGCCTCCCAGCTCTGCCCTCGCTGTGCTCAGCTCCCAAGGCTCCATTACACACCCGAAGTTTGCATTCCTGATCCCTGACTCCATGCATCAGAGAGTCACAGAATATCCTGCGTGGGAAGGGATGCACAAGGACCATCCAGTCCAAATCCTGGCCCTGCACAGACACCTACAAAACTGGCCCTGCACAAACCTGGCATTTCATAAAGCTGGCATTTCACCTTCACTTGGTTGAAATGTCAAGGAGTCATTCACCTGTGGGTGGTGTGAGGGCTTGCCTGGCAAAGAGACCTGAAAGGTCTGCCAAACTCTCTTCCTGATTATTTCAGGGAACAGTGATTTAGAACATCCAAGGAAAAGGGAAAACTTGAGATTTTATGAAAGGTGTCCCAGGGGGTGGAATGGGATGGGCTTTGAATGCCCCTTCCACCCCAAACCATTCTGGGTTTCTACACCAGCACTGGGCATGCCCTAGTAAGAGAGTGTGAGTTATGGTTATGTGAGGTGGCACTGATAGCTCGGCTCCTTCCCAGATCTCTGCCCCATCAGGTACTCAGTGGGCGCCTTCCAGAGTAATTGAAGTCCTTTAGCGCAATTCTGCCTGAGCAAACAGAGCCCTGACCCGGCTAATCCCGTGCCGTGGGGGTGTGTTAGCAACAGCTAATGAGGAGGGAGCAGCTGGAACGAGCCCGGGCTATGTTTGGTCACAGCTCTTCAGGTCTGAGAGGAAAAATCAATGTGGGACTGAAATACCAGCTCAGGCTCCACATGCACGGGGGCTGTGAGGGCTGGACGGGAGGAGATGGATGGGCTGGTGTCACTGTGCTTCCAGAGGCTCCTCCAGCAGCTCTGGCAGCAGAGGCAGTTTGTTGCACAGACTAGAAGAATGGGAAAATCCATTGATTTTTTTTTTCCGTTACATGACTCCTTGAAACAACACAGGGGTGAAGTACAAGTGCAGCATTCATCGAGTAAGTTCTTGTCAAATGAGTGAATGGAAGTCCCCAGACTGCTCCTCCTCAACGTGTCAGGTGTTTCAAAGTCCTCTAAATGCTAAAGGCAGCAAACCTTTGTTGAGTGTTAAGCTGAGCTGTCCCCTGCCCACGTTTATTTTCCCAAGTAAGAGTAGAAAAATAAGTTTAAAGAAGGGACATATACATTAAGCTTGCAAATCCCCAGGACTCCCTGAGACTCTGAAACTTTGTCACTCTTGCTGCAAAGAGGTAGGAGTGATTAATTGACTTAATGGACCTATTTTTAATTTGTCCTTTGGCTTTTTTAGGAATTTGGAGGTAGGGAAGCCAGAGTAAATTGGAATTTGTAGCTGTATTATACAAAAGTACTAAGTAAGATATTTATAGAAAAGGCAATAGAACTTGCTGTAAAGCAGATATGTAAGGGATCTGTCTGAGTGTGAAGTCCAAATTCCCCCAGGGACAGTTCAGAGCAGGTGTATCTGTCCAGAAATACCTTCATGGAGAATCCTTCCATGGAAGTTAAAATAACATTAGAATCATATCCTCGCACAGGCAGGGGAAAGGCTGCCCCAAGGAGAACCCAGCACTGTCGGTGTCCTGTCCTCCCACCACTGCTCCTGCTCAGTGTCCTGCTCCTGGTTGGTCTTCCTGACACCAGAACAGTCACACAAACCAGGTTACCCAGAGCTTTCCTCGCCTGTGCAGAGCAGCACTGACACAAAAGTGACCTCACATTTTCCTTTTCTTTTACAACTTTTCTTCCTCACAGACTCCGCTGCCCATGGTGCGCACGGGAAACTGTCCTGAGAAAAAGTTACAGGGGAGGGGGAAAGCAGGTGCTTGGAGGTGCAACAGGGCAGGAGGAAGGCAAAGAGGAGCTGCTGCAGGGAGGAGTGTGATGTACTTTTGGGAAGGTCAGCTGGATTTCTTTCAGCACACTTTTGATTTCACTCAGGATGATTTTTGCTCATGACTCCCTGGGTTGCTGATAGATGGGAATGCTGTTGTTCAGAAATCTATATCAGTAACTACATAAACTCTGGTTTGCCCTAAAATCATATTGGTTTCTTGGCCTGAACAATTTAATGCAGCAGCAGGCTCCCCCAGCAAACTGCAGACACTGCAAAACAGAGTCTGAATTTCATGGCTGCTCTTCTGGCCTCTGACACCTCCCTTCAACCACTGCATGTTTTAATCACTCCTACCACATTCTCCTTCTCCTTGTCTCCTCTGGCTCTCTGCTCAGAGGAGAACTATTTTGCGATTGTTTCCTGTTTTCATGCTTGCTGTTGCTCTGGGGCCTTTACATCATGGGCCGTGTCCAGGTTGTGCCAGGGGCTCGTTGCCCTTGAGGACGGGCAGAGCGAACCCAGGAGCAGCACACAGGGCTGGTGCTGACCCACTTGGTCAGAGCATGGACAAGGGCTGAATGAGTTAGCCCCTTCCAGAGCCTAAAGGGGCTCCAGGAGAGCCTGGAGAGGGGCTTTGGACAAGGGTCTGCACCTGGTCTAGTGGAAGATGTCCCTGCCCCTGGCAGGGGGTGGAATGAGATTAATTGAAGGGCCCTTCCAATCCAAACCATTCTGGGATTCTCTGATTCTGTGATTTGGCCTGCTAAGAAAAAACAGTCATCCACCGGAGGAGGAATTGGTAGGTTGTCAAGAATATCCTGGTAGAGGAATGAGATCTTGAGGAAAGAAGAAACTGAAGTGATTTGACCTACTTCATTAGCACACAGGTACAGGTGTGTGTGCTTCCAGAAGACAGCAAGAGCAGCAGCACAACCAATTCCCACGGCCAGGGATCATGCAGGTAGATCCCTGCCCCTCTGGAAATCTATTCTGTCAGTTCTGTTAGTGCCCAAAGCAGAGGGCCTCTGACCCCTGGCAGTGCCTGTGACCAGCGCAGGAAGCCGTCCTCCCTATCTCCACACACAGCATCAGTTGAAGGTAGCTGATGTTGTGTGTATTCCTGACAAGTTTCCAGCAATTCCCATGGAAAATGCCATCTCAATTAAATCTATAAGCCACACTAGACTAGCTGGATCCAAACTTTAATCACAGACTATATTTATTGTTGTATAAGGGCAGAGCAACTGATGTCATGTACCTGGAGCATTTCAAGGTCTCTGGCACTGTCCCACGCGGTGTCCTTGTCTCTGCCCTGGAAACACCCAGACTTGGCAGATGGAGCACTCCGTGGGTAAGGAATTGGCTGGATGGTCACACTCAAGGGGTTGTGGCCAATGGCTCCATGCTCACGTGGAGTGCCGTTCCGTTGGGGTTGGGATTGGGCCCGGCTTAGCAGGGACAGGCAGCCACGGGCACCCTGAGGCTCTGCTCATCTCACCACAGCCATTCCCTCACGCTGTGCTCCCAACCGCCTGTCACAGGCCGGGCTTCCAGAGGCACCAGGGGAGCAGGAGGGCCACCGAGCGAGGGAGGCACCCACAGCCTGCCAGGGACCCTCTGCAGCTCGTGAAGGACACACCGGCTGCCCCAGCTCCCAGAGAGGGGGGTCCCTGCACCCTCCGTGCCTCACAAGGTGCTGCAGTGCCGGGGTGGGCGCCAGGAGCCCCAGCAGGGGCCCAAGGGGTCCCACACTGGCCCTGGGCCATCTGGGAGAGCAGCTCAGTCACTGCCTCGGCACTCGCACCCCATGAAATCACTGCTGCCTCTGCTCAGGAACAGACCCAAGTCAGCACTTTCTCCACCACACTGCACGGTAATTTTCCTCATCCTGCCTATATTTAACTTTTCCCCTTGGACTGAAATGTGGTTACAAAAAATTTCTGTCAGCTGGAAAGAAGGAACAATGCCTGGCTCAGCGCCTGTGCTCAGCAGTGAAGAGTCTGCAATTACAGACCAAAAAACACAACAAAACAAAAAAAGCCCCAAAACACCAGCAACAAAAACAAAGCAAAAATCTTTTTCCAATTTCTCTGAGATTCTTTGTTGCAGTTGCTTCTTCTGACAAGGATCAGCAATATAAGAGGGAAGGAGAGCTCAGAGTAGAGAGCAATAAAAAGTAATATAAAGGAAATCAAAATCCTGAGGTCTATTTTGCCTGCCAGAGCATCTACTGTCACAACATGACTGTAGAGAGGCAGCATCCAAGTGCATCCAAGTGTCCTGAAGGAGATTGACTCTCATTTGGGGTTTCAAATCACCCATCCCTCTCCCACTCCCTCCTGCCAGACCAGCTGGGTGAGTGCCTGAGTGAGGCACCCCGGGGTTGCCACCAGACCGGGCTCCAGGATGGGCTGGGGGCTGCCTGGGAAGTGCCTCTGCTGGAACAGCCCCAGCCTGGCCTGGGCGACACCTCCTCTGTGTGTCCCAACCACCCCACACAACCCATTGGGGCATCCCAAACGGAGTCAGGCCCGGCACTGGTGGGTATTGATACCCAGTAGGGATTTGGCAGTTTGTCAGTGCTGCAGGGGTTCAGCAAGGCCTGATGGTGAGGGACACTCGATTGTTTACTGGTTTCTTTCTTCCCTTTCGAATTTCTCATCCACATCTCTCTGGTGTTTTAGACCAAACCCTTACCCAAAGTCCTGGAACTGGCTGGCCAGTGCTACATGGGATTTTAGTCTCTGTCTCCTCTTTTAAAATCTGGTTGAATTGATTATTTATGCTTAGTAAAGGGAGATTTAGATCCCATGAAACATTAATGTGTGAGGGAAGAAGGAGCTGTTTAATGAGAGCAAAGGCGGGCGCAGGGAGCCGAGAGGTCCCTCCGCAGGGGAGCAAGAGCAGGGCTGGGCTCTGCAGAGCTCTTGGCTTGAGCCATTTAAGCTGCAAAACTTACAAGTCTGATTAAAAATAAGAATGAAAGGGGAAACTAAATAGAATAAAGTAAGTTGATTCCTGACCAGCTTGGCCATGCAAGCACAACAGCTTGTCAGAAAGACATTAATCCCAGCTGGAGGTCTGGGGACTTCAGCCTGATCCAGTACCCAGCTCAGGGGCGTGGCCAGAGGAACTCCTGACATTTTTACCTCCTGTAAAAACTGACTCGATGGCAATGAGGCCAGAGTGTGCTGAAGGGAAAGGAAAGCACTTTAATGATGCTTTTATTTAGCAAGGCACTGCTCCAGTTAGAGTAGAAGTTCCATGACAGTATGAGCAGGTATTTTAATTACAAGAAACTATATCAATAATTAAGACACAAGTGCTTTTAGGTACCATTACACTGAGGATCCAGAGCAAACCAGCAGCTGCAGAGATGGCAAAACAAACTCAGATTGTTGCATACCCAGCTCTGCTCAGCAATCAGAACAGAACCAGACAGAGCCACAAACCGTGTTGGGTTATGCCTGGCACAGCCTCTTCTTCTGCCAGTCCCTGGCGCTGCTCGGGATCAGAGGGCTGGCAGTGACGGACGGCCAGACACTTCTCAGGAGCACTGGCCAGCAGCTCCACTGCTGCCTGAAACCATCTGAAAACCTTTGGGTAGCCCTGCTTTCCATGCCCTGCCCTGGGGGGGTCTCCATGTGCCCCACACAAGTGTCTATCACAGCTTTGGCACCAGTGCCACCCCCTTGGCAGAGCAGCTAAGCACAGCTGGTCCCACGGGTTCCTTTGACCTCAGAACCTTTGTACCACAGAAAATACTGCAGGTGCACCCACCTGATCATCCGGGCGTGCAACCTGCTCTGTCCCAGCCTCTCGGCACCACCAGCTGCCTTTCCCCATGTTCCTCAGGAAAGGCAATGAAAGGCATTCCACTGTTGAGCCCTTGGGTCTTCAAGGAAACTTCAACAAGAATTTTTTCATGGAAAGGGTGCTCAGGCCTTGCAGGGGCTGCCTAGGGAGGTTTGGAGTCCCCATCCCTGGAGATGACTGAGGAAGGGTTAGAGGTGGCACTCAGAGCTCTGGGCTGGGGACAAGGATCAGTCACAGCTTGGACTCCATGGGCTGGGAGGGCTTTTCCAGCCTCGGGGATTCTGGGATTCAGTGATTCCTCCTGGCCTTCAGCAGGAACATGGACTGTGCCCAGGGGCACCTTGAGGCAGAGCCATCCCAGAGTGCTGCCACCAGCCCAGCCTCAGTGAACCTCCTCCAGTGATTTGGAGGCATTGGTTTATTTTCATATCTGCACAGTTTTTCTGCATGAAACTTAGTTAGATCCCCACTACAATTGGTGATTGAGCTCTGTTATTAATTATAGCACCAGCTCCAATCACACTCATTAGCTGAATGAGCAATAACACGCGTTAAGCCTCTATCTGTTGATAATATTCTCCAATGGATCAGGGATGTGTCATTTGACACTGATAAACTAGGCAATATTATGAGCTGAATGTCTTAAATGCTACACAGATGGGGAATATATTAATTTAAGAAAATGTTATTAAGTGTTTAAGGAGTGTAATTATGAGCAGCCTTCTCGTTTGACACCTGTGTGCAGTCTTTCCTTGAGAGATAAAGACAGAGCAATGAGAACTGGAAACCAGCCTTCAATTCTCTCTGTTTTTTTCTCTTTTTAACTTCCTGCCAAATTAATTACTTTCAAGACACAACCAATATTGTAAAGAAGTTTTGACTGAAAACAGTACCAGTATGCAGCCCACAGAAATCTTCTTTTTAATACATTTATTTGGCAATACGAGACAATTTCTGACAAACACCAGCTCTGCAGCATGTGACAGGGACAAGTTGCCCACAAGCCAGCAAAGTTCCCAGCAGCACAGCCAGCCACCAGCCTGGGGGCTGTGCCAGGGCACCCAGCCAGCCCTGGTCAGCTGCAGAATTTACTGGAATTGGTGGGAAGAGCAGGGAAAATTAATCTCATTATATTGTAAACAGTTAATTGTTGAATTCCAAATTGAGAAGGCTCCAGAGAGACCTCAGAGTCCCTTGCAGTGCCTAAAAGGGCTTCAAGAGAGCAGGAGAGGGAAAAGGGCCCTTTGGAAGAAGGCCTTGACTGCCAGGACAAGAGGAATGGCTTCCCACTGCCAGAGGGCAGGGATGGATGGGATATTGGGGCAGAATTCCTCCCTAAGAGGCCCTAGCACAGGGTGCCCAGAGCAGCTGTGGCTGCCCCTGGATCCCTGGCAGTGCCCAAGGCCAGGCTGGACATTGGGGCTGGGAGCAGCCTGGGGCAGTGGGAGGTGTCCCTGCCCATGGCAGGGGTGGCACTGGAGGGGGTTTAAGGTCCCTCCAACCCAGCGTGTTTTGTAATTCTCTGAAATTGCTCACTGGATGGAGTGGGACAGGCATGGTGGAAAATGAGTGTGGGACGAATCTGTCTTGGTGACAGTGCCTGGACAAGCAGGGTCGGGTGACTCTGCAAAGCCTGAAGGCTGGCAATATGCCAGCAGTGTGCCTGAGTAGTGCCCAGGGCACCTCCCACATCTCTCCTGAAGGAAGCAGGTGCCTTGCACCATCCCTGCTCCTCCTGGGCCTCCCACAGCGCCCCACGGAGCCAGCTGTGGGAAGAACTGGAAGACCTTACTGCAAATACCCAGTGCCCTCTGTGAAAATGAATGAATGAAGATACCTGCAGCACTGCCCCATCTCCCAGCCCCAAAATGATGGTTTGGCAGTGCTGAACACGTGGTGGCTGCCTGGCACGGCAGGATTCCAGCATGGGCACACGTGGATCCTCTGTTGTGAGGCTGCCCGTGGGATCTGCCCGGAGCTGCTGCTGTTCAGCAGAGGGAACGTGCAGCACAAACCTGGGCAGGGTGTGAGGAGAGCTGCTGGATGCTGGATGCCCAGCTCCCACGTCCGGGATGTCGACATCCATTGAGTTAAAATAGCATTGTGGCCCCACTGGGCTCCTCGGGAGCTTAAGAGGAGATTCATGTTCACAGCAAAGTCTTCTGTAAACAGGACAAGCATTTTGTGGAAACTGGCAGGCAGGACATGTTCCCTGTAATGCTACTGCACAAATCCTTGGAGGAATTTCATCTGGAATAATGTATGAACCTGCGCAGGGGGAAAAATCAGATGGAAACTGATGACAGCTGGGTAAAAAATGACAGGAGAAGGGATGGAGTATTTTACAAGAGATAGGAATTGTCTTGTTTAGCACAAAAAAAGTGGTTGAATTGAGGATATGACCGACAGCTGTGAAGACACCAGGAATAGTCATGAGGAAAAGGACAGAACTATTGGAGCAAGGAGGGCAACTGGGAGGAAAAACCCCAAAGAGCCACAGGCAGAGGTTCAGACTGTAGCTCCCTAGAAACTGGATGTTTTTATCCTCACAGTGTCACATTCTGCAGTCAGCATCAGGACTGCTTGACCTAAGGATGCACCCAAGGTTCTCTGCCCAAACTGTTTCGTTTATGAGAATCTAGGCTAAAAGGGGTAGATTTTGCAAGCTGTTTATAGCTTTCCACAGGAAAATCCTATCCTTGGCACATTTGTTTTCAATGCAATGTTCTCTTTCATGTTAAGATTCATAAATACCAGTAAAGCTTTTATAATGGTGCCTGTTACCATTGTTAAAAATAAACTGCGAGTTTAAAAACAGAAAATAAATTTATATATTTAATAGCACCAAATTATCACTATAAATGTCTCTTATCGTTTTTATTAGCTCTTTTGGAGCCCTGTGTTTCCCTGCTCTGTTTTCTAAGCAGCAAGAGGAGGTTCTGTGTGTCCCTTGCTGAGGTGAGCCAAGGCTCTGCTCTGCACATCCTTGCTGCAGGAGCCTGTCAGTGTCCCTGGGAATCCTCCTGCTGTGAAGGACACAGACCTTCAGCACTAGGCTTTAATTTGGCTGGTTTTACACACGGGAGAATCTCCCTGTGTTTGACAAACACCAACCCCCAGGTTCTCCTCCAGCAGGCAATCCATTTATAGCACATCCAGAAACAGGGGGAAATGGAGTTCAGGATTTCATTCCACTGGAACGGTTAAAATATAACAAATATTGAGTTCATTTATAGGCTTGATTTTGCAGTCAGGGATGCTGAGCCCTGTCATTCTTTCCTTATCCTTGGTGAATGATGGTGGGCAAGTAGAGGGGGCACAAGGACATTTTAACCCTGGACTTCATAGCAGCTGGTATTCAAAACCAGTGGTTTCTTCATTTTTTTTCTCCTTATTTGTGTTTCAAACCCATCCTCTATGAAATAAACCACAAGAGTCAACATTTCAGCCTTTCCCTCTCCCAGGTGTTAATGGAAAGCAGAAACCCTTGGGATGTGCATTTCAATTGGAACAAGACACAAAATTTTTGTCAAGCTACTTCGTGTCAAGCACATAAATAAACATGTGCATAGGGAAAGGTTCAATATTTCAACACTGGTTTCTTTTTGCAATCTTCAAAATGCAAGTCCAAAACATTTCTGTCAGGAAATTTAGGTGGGAGGATATTGGAAGTATGAGAAATGTGCATTTTCTGAAAAATGCGTCATAGTCAAAATCTCAGGGTTTCAAGAAAACCAGCATGTCACCTAACAGCCCCCAGTTCCTTTGGAACTTCGGGAAAACAATCCAAAACCAAATCATTCCCCAAATCCTGCTTCTCCAAACCGAGTACAACAAGCCCTTGGCGCAAAGCTCCCCTTTCACGGCAGTGGCCCGGGCTCGGGACCCCTCGCCTCTCTGTGCCCCGGGGCTACAGGAATCAGAGCAGTGCCAGCAGCACCGGAGAGCAGCAAAGCAGCCGAAAGCCGGACTCCGACAGCAAAGCCCCCGAGGGCTTTCTCAGCTCCTCCGCTCACGTCGCTGCTCGGCCTCTGCAGAGCAATTCTTTACACAGACAGTCCCGAGGATGAACCGGCCACTGCTCGTCTGGATCGATTTGTGTTTCCTCTCAAGGAACTAGTAGCTGAAATACAAATTCAAGCTGAATAAAACATGAAAAAAAAAATCTTTAAAAACTGCCACTGAAGCATGGAAATCTCTTTTCTAGCTGAATTATGCTGGCAAAGTAATGAGAGGACTGCGCTTGCCAGTCCACAGTCCACAGTCCACCCAGCTTGCCCACGCACGGTGTCACCCCGTGGGCAAACCCCGCGGTGCCCGGCGCTCGCCAAGGCGTGGGGCCAGCGGGAGGGACACGGGCAGCAGCTGCTGAGTGCCCGGGCTGGTCACTGAGCCCCCCCTCACACAGGGGGGCACAGCAGGGCTCTGAGAGGTCACCCCAGCGCCCCACGGGTGCGGCGAGTGTCCCTCTGCACCTGACACTCGAGTCCCCCCCACACTCAGTATTTCTCTTCTTGCCGTGAGCAGCTGCTGGGCTGTGCTACAAACTCCTGTCAGAGCCGAACCCCGTATTCCTCAGCGGCTCCCTTTCTGATTTCCTCTCGACAGTCTTCACTGAACACCTCTAGCACCTCTCCAAACTATCTCGGCCGTGTTCCGGAGCATCCCGTGCTGGCGGATCTGCCGCAGGGAGCGAGGTGCTGGGCAGGACCCAGAGCAGGCAGCACAGAGTGTACACAAGGATACTGAGCTAAAGGCAACAGCACTGAAATAAATGGCAGGAGCAATTGCTCTACTTTATTAGATGCTGACAAGAGAACATAAATCCCTATCTGCAAAAATCGGTTATGTGCATTTGGACAACTGAATAAGGAGGTCTGAAATATTGTTCTATTTACTTTCACGGCACAGAACCAAGACACTCTTTGTTGCCTCATAAAATGCAGCACAGTGAAGTTAATACCTCTTTGCCAGCAGCTTTTTGCTCCCTCTTGCCAGGGACAGCCTCTGTTTGCGAGACTGCTCCATCAATCCAGAACCCGCAAGACCTCGGGTTTATGGATGCATTTCCTTGATCCAGGGCTGAAATAAATGCAGATTATGTGTCTCATGCACGGAGCTGCCTCGCAGCAGGCACTGCCTGATACCAGCACGCCAAGGGCACAGAGGTCACTCCAAACCCCTGCCCTGCCCTGCTGATTGCTCCTGCCCCAGAACAGCACAAGGGGCTACTGGAAGACAGAGGGGCTGGGGTTCTGGGCACGTCCTGGGTAGGGCATGGGGCAGAGGAGGCTTCATCCACAGGGGCTCAAGTGGGAAAAAGTTCACCCAAATTTGTGGTTGTTCAGCCTGGAGCAAAGGAGGCTCAGGGGGGACCTTGTGGCTCTGCACAAGTCCCTGACAGGAGGGGGCTCAGTGGGGGTCAGGCTCTGCTCCCAGGGAACAGGGACAGGAGGAGAGGGAATGGCCTCAGGCTGGCCCAGGGGAGGGGCAGGGTGGGCATCAGCAGGAATTTCCCCATGGAAAGGGTGCTCAGGCCTTGGAAGTGCCCAGGGAGGGTTGCAGTGCCCATCCCTGGAGGTGTCCAAGGAATTCCTGGAGGTGGCACTCAGAGCTCTGGGCTGGGGACAAGGTGGGCATCGGGCACAGCTGGGACTCGATGGGCTGGGAGGGCTTTTCCAGCCTCAGGGATTCTGTGATTCTGTGATTTTTGCCCTCCCAGCATCCCTGGCAATTGCACCTTCACTGCAGCACAGAGATAAGTGGCAAAGGCTGCAGAGCTGTGTGCTCTGGATTTGGTCCCTGCCTATCTTTGTTTTTCAACCCAGTTATTCAACACAGTTATTTTTGGGAAGCCCTTGGGACAGATTCAGGCTGCAAATTCAACAGCAGAGTCACACAAACGTGTCCCACTTGTCTCACCCGGGAGCCAGCACCGAGGAGCACTCGCGTGTAACTCAGAATCAATGATTTATTCAGCATAAGTGATTTATTTTATTCTGCTCCTTTAATAGCCAAAAGCAAAACTTTCTGTCTTCAGAGGTACTCAGCTCAGTGGTGGGGTTGGTTTTTTTCAAATACAAATAATCCCAAAGTGTTGCTTGCTGACAACAGACGGGACATGGTGGATAACACTCCCTTCGTTCCGCAGTGGGGCAGACAATCAAAGGTGCCCAAATTTGTTTTCCAAGTGCTTCACGCAAGGTGATGTTCTCTCACATTTCCTTGGTATGCAAACATTAAATAGCAGTAACTTGGCAAATTAAAATATTTATGAAGTTCCAACTCTGAAATGGAAAGCAGGTATGTCTTTTTGCTGCACCTTTAGGAAAATACTCAAGCTGATCCAGACATTTTGCGAGGAATTGAGCTTCTGCTGCCAGCTCTGTCCCTGCATCCAAGCACAAAGCTCCTGTAGTTCTTACACTGAATTTTGTAAACCTTCACTCATCAGTTTTCATTGATTCTTGTGGGCACAAAGCATAGCCAGCACTTCCCAAACCTCCAAATTGCTATCTCATTAGCAGCTCAGCATGATGTGCCTTATGCATACCAAATGAGGTGGTATGCCTGCGCATCACACTTCCTCTCCATAAATTTCCATAGAAACATTAAAAGCACAGTTATGTTTTTGGTTGATATTCTCCGTTGTTGTCTGTCCCCACTTGTTACAGTAGCCAGGTGATTAAAGGGTGCCCACATTCCTAATTTTTCTTTTCAGCTGAGTTCCAGTGGTGTCAGATCTTCAAGCACAACTGACAAACAGAGAAAGACCATAGAAGGTGGCAAAGACAGTGTGAGAGAAAAACCAAAACAATGGAATTTTCATAATTAAAATGCTACCCCTGAGATGAAGGTGGGACCACCACAGGGATTAAATCCTTCAGGTCTGTTTTCAAGGCTTGGGAGCTGTGCAAGGACTCAGGGTCACACACTTTGGCTTACAGTGCGCGGTAGAAAAGAAACCCACAGTAGGAAATGTCTAAAACTGGCTTTTTTTAGTTTATTATGATCCAGAACTCAGTCTGACTTCCTCCTAGACATGTTTCCCCAGTGAGGTGAGACTGGCACCTGATTTTAGACAACAGAACAGAAGCTCCAGAGAGGATCCAGTGTGGAGCAGTGAGTGAGGGGAGAAGGGCTGGGCAAACATGGGATTCTTTTGCGGGGGAAAGTTGTTATCCAGCAGGCATTGACTCACCACCAGCGATTCACTAACAGCCCCACTTCTCCAGGCAGAGCAATTTGCTAAAGCTCCTGGATTTCTCCCTGTGTACCTCAGGAAAACACAACCCCCTTCATTAGAGAAATTAGAGAAACTCGTAGGTGCTACTGGAAAAGAGCATTTATCAGAGTGATGTGCAGCTGCTGGGATGCACACACCTCTGAGGGGAGCACCCACACACCACAGAGCCTCCCATGGATCCCATCTTCCTGCGTATCCAGCACATGGAGCAACTGGAACACAATCCAACAGAGAGCAGGGTCAGGGTGCAGTGCTGACGACACAAAGGCTCCCTGGGAATGTGTGGGGGAAGTCCTGAAGTACCTTGAAAATAAACTGATTGTACCCATAGTGGAACATGAGCTGCTGGTAATGAACTGACTCCCAGCTCTCCAGGGCCAGTGGAAGCTCATTTGCTTTGTATAATTGGAAGTGTCATATTCAATAGCACTCTCCGAACCCTTTTTTTTTTTTACAGAGAATCCACAATAATTTGTTGCAATACAGCCCCATTGATTCCTGTTTGGAGCTATAGATCAGGTAATTAGACATAATGAAAAGCAGAGAAGGGAGAAGGATGTAAAATTTCTAAAGCTATAGAGGAGTCATCACCTATTGCAGTGCTTGTATTGATTCTCTTCACTGTACGGAAACCTGGAACTCTTAAGAGCAGTGATAATGGCACTTCAAGCTCTTCAGTGTCTCTGAGAGCATGAGAAGAAAAATACTGCTTGGTGCCAACTCGGTTGTGACGGAACAAAAGGATGCAAAAGGGGCACGTGGGGAGAGGAGGGATGCCACCCCTCCTGGACAGCTCTGCTGAGGGAGAGATGGAGGAGAGCAGCTGGTGGGTCCCTCAGACCTGCCTTTTTCTCTGCCTTACTGCTGGCATCAGAGGTTGGCTCATTTCAGTCCTTTTTCAGCCTGATTCTGCAGCTGCTCTTGTGCTCAGACTAGAGGAAGGCAGAGGAGAAGGAGGAGCAGCATCAGGTCTCTGCCTATTTCCCTCCACGTTCCCCTCACATCCTGCACTGGGTACATGGGAAGTGACTCAAGTATTGCCCTGGACCTGGACCTGCTGTCACATGTCACTCTTCATCTCTGATGCCAGAATCACAGAGCCTGGCAACCGCTTGCTTCCTGTCTTTCATTTCATACGGTCTCTGTTCCAAAGGAAAAGGCTTGAATTCAAGAGCTCCTCACAGCCTGGCTCTTCCACTCAAGTGCTGCAACCCTCCCTCAGACAGGCTGATCTCCCTTCGGTGCTCCCCGCAGCAGGAGGAATAAAACCAATGGAGTAACAGGGAAGAGTTCCACAGCCCCTCTCTGCCGAGAGCATTTTCACGAGGGACATGACGGATCTGGGAAGGGCGGGGATGGGCAGAGGTGGCATTACCTGCAGGAGCCAGACATGTCCTGGTAGGGCAGTGACCGCTGAGGAAGCCCTGAACTGGCCTTTTGGATACTTGTTTGGTCTCAAGGCTTAAAATGCCCTCTCACTGAAAAGGATTAGGAAAAGTTTCCTGAGGGAAGATTTTCCACACTTGATTCCTGAGCATTTCAGCCACATTCCTCTGCTGTGTATGCCCAGCTCTCCCCACACCTTAACCGGGCTTTGCACAGGCATCTTGGCTGCAATTAAACCTCTTCTCCTGTTAGAGACACTGTGCAGCTGCTGACCATCACCCCGTGGTTACCAACCGTGAGGGCCACCCCTGCAAACAGAGCTGAGCTCACGAGGGAAGCAGATGGTGTGATGGGAACAGGTTGTGCCATGCTGGACTGGCTGCACGGCTGAGCCAGGCTCTGGCTGGCTCTTCCCACACCTCCAGACCTTGATGCAGGGCAGAGCTCCCTGGTGCAGCAGCTTCTCAAGAGACCCTGGGTGCCACCAGTCCTGGGAACAGTGAGGGTTTTAGGGGAGGTGAGAAGAGTTTGGTTATCTGAAGCAGGGCATGAAACTCTGGGCTTGGGTAGGCGAGAACTGAGAAAACCTGTTTTCATTTTCCACAAAATTAATCATACAATTGTACAATTATAGAAGATAATCCAGTTCCAGCCCCCTGCCGTGGGCAGGGACGCCTTCCACTAGACCACATTGCTCCAAGCCCCATCCCACCTGGCCTTGAAATGAAAAGCACGTGAAAGCCAGATGTGAACAGGAAGGCACTTCAGTAAGTTTGCACAAATTCACAGGGAATTCCTTTGGAAACACTCCCTTCTTACATGGGAACTCAGTCTGTGTTCATCAAGCACAAAACCTCACAAAGTGCTTTGAGCAGCTGAGACATTCAGTGCGAGACTTCACATCGGGAATGCAGGATGTGTGAAACCAGCTCGAAATAGGACATAAAAAAAGGGAGAGCTGTTCTATTCCCCAGGGTCTGCTGCCGTGTTCTCAGGCTCTGGAACTTTTCAGCATTTCTAATATGGAGCATTATAAATATTCATACAGACACTCATAGGCTAAAATTAAATGAGCTCGTCAGGTTTATTTTTAGTATAATGGACGCAGGCAATAAGAAAATCCCAAGGCAGTGACTGGGTGGGGCTGGGGTAACAGTGATGTCCTTTCCCCCATTTCAGGCAGTGCTGTGGAACAGAAATGAAAGCACTGATGGAGAGAAGTGTGTGGAGAGGGGGCAGTGAGCAGGGCTGGGGTGATGGTCGTGTTTCTCAGCAGAGCCCCGGCTCGGATGGGAGCTGGGCCTGGCACTGATGAATAAACATGTCATATGCATGAGACACTCCCGTGCTGGGAAAACCGGGCTCCTCGGGGTGCTGGGAGAGCAGCAGGGAGCTGAGAGAGCCAGGGGCCAGCAGTGGGAACCACAGCAAACGGGAATCACCCGGTGTGGCTGGTGCAGGGCAGCAAGCCCATGGTGCCGAGTGGGATGAAGGGATGAAGGCCTCCAAGGTGTTCTTTTCCTGGCTGGAAAATTGTCTTTGAGTCAGTGCTGGGAAAATGGCAGTTGAGGGCTCAGCAACAACACAGAAATGCATCAGTTCAGGTCTGGAAAGGGAAATATGTGGGCAAAAAAACCAAAACCAGGGTTCTTGGAGCACGTGGGAGTGCTGGAGGGCTGTGAGTGTCCAAGGAACTGACTGCAAGGAGCCCAGGGAGAAGAGGATGGTGGGGGCAGCTCCAGAGGAAGGGGATGCACCAGCATGGAGCTGGATGGAGCAGACACAGGAAAGCTTTTCCTGAGATACTTTCTTCCATTTGTTCCATTCCTACATTTTCTTTCTAAATATAAATCCCTCAGGCCACTTGCAGCCAGAGGGACCTTTGCTCCGGGGCAGCACAGCAGCTAGCCACGCTTCCAAGGAACCAGCCAGGGATTCTTCTTTCCTGCTTTAGAGCTTTTAGTTTTAATCTTTTACAATCTGTAGAAGCATCTTTGAAGACATGAACTCCCGGGATTTTTTGAAAAGCTCCACACAGCTCGCAGTGGGCGGCTGCCTTCCCCAGGTGCTCTGAGGACACAGCCCTGGCTCACTGAGGAAAGGCTCGGGCTGCCAGGAATGAGCTTCCATGAGAGGCTGGTGTGCAACAGCCTCTAGAGAATGGGAAAGATCCTCCTTCTGCTCCTTTTAAATGTATCTTCAAAAGCTGCTGGGAGAAGGGGCACTTCCTGCCTCCCCAAAGGTGGGGCTCTCTCTGGGTTGTGTGGTGGGGGGTCAGTGGGTGCTGGTGGGACACAGCATGAGGGAAGACATCTCCTGTGAGGACAGGCTGAGAGAGTTGGGGTTGGCCAGCCTGGAGAAGAGAAGGCCCTGGGGTGATGTGATTGCAGTCCTTCAGTACCTAAAGGGGCTCCAGAAGAGCTGGAGAGGGACCTTGGACACAGAATATAGGGACAGGACACAGGGAATGGCTTCCCAGTGCCCGAGGGCAGGGATGGGTGGGATACTGGGAATTGGGAATTGCTGGCTGGGAGGGTGGGGAGGGGCTGGGCTGGAATTGCCAGAGCAGCTGTGGCTGCCCCTGGATCCCTGGCAGTGCCCAAGGCCAGGCTGAACACTGGGGCTGGGAGCAGCCTGGGATGGTGGAAGGTCTGGCAGGGCTGGTGCAGGTGACCCCACAGCCCCGCCGTGGCTTCCCCCAGGACGCTGCCAAGGCCAGATCACTGCTGCTGGTGGCACTGAGAGGTCATTATTTCTTTCCCTTACCCCACAATTTTCAGCCCCTTGGTTTAGCACACACCCTTCATTCCTGTGTCAAGCACAGAAGTGACTTTACCTTTCAGTTCATGATTCAGATTTCTTTTTTTGACAAAATGTGACATAATGTAACGTGCTGACTGCAATTATGTAGAGTTTGATTGTGTGCTGGTTTGTCACTCAGGGCAATTATTTCTTTTTAATAGCAGTAATTGATACTCTGAGTTGCCAAAGATAAGAAATCCAGCAGTAAGCAAAGCCATTTGTCATCCCTGCAGCCTTGATAAATAATAATTGAACTGGCTGTCTGTATTGACAAACAGAAAGGCAGCTCTGATCCAAGGGAAATGTTAAAAACCTAAAAATCAGTGTGTTTTTGAGGGAATGCCATTTATCCATAAATAAATATACCACTTATTTCTCTTTTTTTTTCTCTTCTGAGGAGCATTTGTTTTTACTCAAAAAGCCAGTGATATCAGACGGGAGGTTCTTCAGAGCTTTATCCTATAATGCTTTATATTTATTCATTAATATAGAGCATTGCCTCTTGTTCTTAATAGACAATCTTCTTAATCTTAACAGAAATAATCACTAAAAAACAGTAAAATTCAGGAGCAGCAGTCTTTTGTTAAAAATAGGGGCACAGATGCAGTTGTGTTTGGCTTGGAGAGCAGCTGCCGTGGGCAGTCTCTGCAGATGCAGCTGGACAGGTGTCTGGTCAGTGAGGTGCACGGGCTGTGCCTCCCCAGGGTGCCACCCAGCAGGGTGCTCAGGGACAGCGGGAGGTCCCACCCAGAGCCCCCATGGCCTCCCCACAGACCTGACCAGACACCACCAGTTCTGCATTAAATGGGTTTGGGGTGGTGCTCACAGCTGGGCAGGAGAGGTCCCACCTCCACTGGCTGCAGGTGTCACATGGGCTGTGTGGACACACAGGAAATTGTTGTACTTTACTCTTTTTGGTTTTACTTTTTTAATCATCTACTAGAACTTTAAACGGGCAGGGAACCTAAACACCAGCAAAAAACCACCCTGCTGTTCCACCAGGTATGGGCAGCTATTTTTATACTTAGATTTTTAATTTTCAGTGTTTCTGCAATGAGATTTTTCACATTAAAGAATATCCTTTAAAAAGGAACTTTTAGAAGAAAACTCATTCCTGATAATCTTGTTTGGGTTGTATTTGGGCTGTCCTCTGTAATATTTAAACAAAAGCCACAATTGCTTAGACTAAGTCTCCTGAATCAAACTAACACAGGTTTAAAGCAGTTCCTGTTTCTAGCTGGAAATGTGGAGGTTGTTAATCCTCTCCACAGGCACAAGGGCCATGCTGGGAGCCCAAGCCCCTCCCCACTTGCTGTGTGTTGATCCTGCACACTCAGCCCTGTCTGTGGTATGGATCTGCTTATCTTAAAAAGGAGCAAGATTTGATGCTATTTTTAGAAATGTTATCACACCAAAAGCCTTTCCTCATGTTTTCATTTATTCATTCATTAATTCCTCTGTAGTTAGAACAGGCTGGGGAGATAAACCACACTTGCTGTTCTCTGTTCCTCCGCCCAGAGCAGGGAGCAGCTCCGAGGCTCTCAGGGACAGACCTGATGGCCAAGATTTGCAGCTCTGTGAGGCAGTTTGGGCTCCTGCACAGATCTGT
>JACBWW010000069.1:552292-627917 GCA_020086605.1 Lanius collurio
TCCATCCATCCATCCATCCCTGCAGGCTGGGCTGGACCTCTCCAGGCATTTCTCCACCAGCATGGGCCAATGCCACCCGATTTTAGTACTCTCAAGCTCTGCTGCCCCTACACTGTTCTCAGTGCAGCCCTTTCCCCACGTGTCCCTGTGGTGGGTCCTTTGCCTGGGAAAGGCTCCAGACCAGCAGATCAAGCCTGAGGGGGAATCCTTCCAGCTCCTCTTCAGAATCTGGGGCAGATTTGGGGTGATTTTCCATGGCGGAATGAAACTTATCTGGAGAGTGAACTCAAGGTAGAGAAAGCCTCTGGCTCTCTGTAAAATTGTCTCAGGCTGGAATTCATCAGGATCCTTCAATTGCTGTTTCAACCTCTCCCATCTCCTGTGAGATCAGGCAATTATCCAGGAACTGAGTGTAGTTTCTGGAACTTTAGAGACTGCACGGTCTGGATAAAAAGGCAAGTTTGTGAAAAAAAGCTGCATTTAGTGAGCTCAAGCAAATGTTACTCTCAGGTGTACCCAGCTCAGTAATTTGTCCTTTTTAAGATACAACATAAACTACAAGATGAATGCACATGTATCCAAAAACCTGCCTGAAAGCAGGGAGGGAGGAGCTGGCATGCAGGTATCGGATGTGCCTTAACGAGCTCATTCCACATGCAGAGCCAATGGTTATTCCTGAAGTCACACCCAGAAAAGTGCAGGAGAAGGGGTTGGACAGGATGGATTTAAAGAGCCAGTATAATGTTTACTGACACAACTAACTGTAACCTCATCACCCTGATGTTTTCATTCACCTGCCTCTCCCCTGTACTGGTGGCAGTTTCCCTCCAGCAGGGGAGTCTTCCTGCTCCAGAGCTGTGCCTCTCCATCCTGCCATTTCCCATCAGCTGGCATCGTTCTGTCTCCTCCATCTCCCACTGGAGCCAAGGCTGCTGGGGAGGTTCCCATGTCGCCCACCGGCCTCCCTGAGCCCTTTCAGGTGGATGTTGGTGAGACACCTGGGCTGTTGCAGGACCTCAGGTGCTGCTCAGCACACCTGAGACAACATCCAAGCCCCATCCCAGCTTTGCTGCCATGGAAGGGGGAAAATGTGGGACAGGCTTAAAGACCAGATGGAGACCTTTTTCTTAAAAACTAAAAAAAAAAACCCCAAAAATCCCAAACCAAAAAAAACCCAAACCCCCCCAAAACCCTCAAACCTATCTGTTGATTCTAGAAATGCCCAGGAACCCCTTTAGTTGTTACATATATTTGAATGGCTTTTGACCACTTGAGCTCACAGCTGTTGTTTATGGACGTCTCTAAAGTGGAATGGCCCTTCCTACCTCCTGCACATCCCACAGCTCCCTGACAGGAGGATGGAACCAGGCGTGTGTTGGTGTCTTCTCTAGGTAACAAAAAACAGGACAAGAGGAAATGGCCTCAAGTTGCACCAGGGGAGGTTTAGGTGGCATATTTGGAAATTTTTTCACAGGAAAGGTTGTCAAGCATTGGTGGGGGCTGCCCAGGACAGTAGCAGAGTCACTATCCCTGGAAGTGGCCAAGAAATGGCTGGATGTGGCTCGCTGGTGACTACGGTGGTCATGGGGGGTTGATGGTTGGACTCAGTGCCCTTATAAACCGTGACAATTCCCTGATTCCATGGCTCTGTCCATGACTGGCCATCTCTGCTGCTGGGAGGGTGAGGGCTGTGCCAGGAGGACGTGGCCCGTGGACATCCCACCCAGGGTGTGCTGCTGCTGCCACGGGCCTCACCACAGGGAGCAACTCTGGACACCTTCCCCGTGGTCTGCTCAGAACTCCCCCACGGACACAGCCACGCCGGACACTGCTCCTCGGGGCAGCTGGCACTGCCCAGTCACCTGGAGGGCATCGCCTGATGCACAGGGACTGCTGGCTGAGGGGATGGAGCCCTCGCTGGCCCAGGAAAGGCAAAGCACTTTGCAAGAGCAAGTCTTTCAGGGCTAAATCAGCCATTTGATCATCCATGAAGAATAAAGGCTTGTTTCCTGGTTTCTGGCTGCTCTGCCAAGAGGGAAAAACAAACAAACAACAAATGAGCTCATTATTTTCTGCTGTGCTCTCGGAGATGAACCATCGCTGGCTTCAGAGGGGATAAAATGCCCGCAGGGATACAGTGCTTCTTCCAGGAGGGCTCTTCTCTCCTAATCTTTTATTTGTGCTGGGTCCAAAAGTGTTGGTTGCAATCAGTGTTGCCTGAGAAGCGCAACAAAGAAAGAGAATATGGCACAGGGAGAATCCAGGGGGGAAAAAAAGAAGGGAAATTATCTGCCTCCTGTTTGGCTGTGCATTTGTCTCCATTCATGGGGACAGGAAAACTTGAGTGCATCCCTTTTCTGCATTACAGTTGGATTTAGAAAGGCAATAGGTTGTGTCTGAGTAAAGGACAGTTCCCTGAGTGGAATAGGATTAAAAAGGGCGGAATGCAAGGGATGCTTAAAGAAGGATTTTCTGGACTCATGAGGAAGATATCATGAAGTTGTATATAAACAGAAATACAGTTTCATTAATTAATACCAAACATGTAAATACAAATAGGCATCAGAAAGTAAAAGTCAATGTGTGCTGTTTCATTAACTTACACCTGTGTGTTCAGCACTGCCTCAGAGGTGTTAAATTTGGGTCTAATTAACATAAATTGAATGTTAGCACAGGCTTCAGTGGAGACACAATTTCACCTTCTATGCACAACCCAATTAGTTTGTGGATCTTTTTGTCCTGAATGCGTGTAATTATTTGGAGTATATCTATATTTTTATTTTCCAAACCCTCCCGAGGCTCTCAGCTCTCTGTTTAATTATGGATTATGTGGAAAAGCAGGTCTACTAATTAAACACTGTTTTTATTTTAAATCCACTGTTAGATTATTTGTTCAGTGACCGCCAGTCCTTAGGATGGAGAAACAATAAGGAGTTGTTCCCCAGTTACTATTTTTCATGTCGTTCATCTTGGCTTTTTGCATCAGATATGAAAGCACAGTTAAGGCTTATCTGGTTGCCAGAGAGGTGCACCCTCAGCAGCCCCTGGCTGCAGACCCTGGGTGTGCCAAACACGGCTGTGCAAACATTCTGCAGCTGGTGCAGCTCATGGTTCAGCTCCGTGACACTCAGGTTCAGCTCCCAGCCTGCCATGAAGGGAGCACGAGCGGGGCTTTGGCGTGGGCAGCCCTGGGCACTGTGGGTGCCACGGACCCTCAGTGGTGCCACACTTGGGGTGTGTGGGGGCACAAAGCAAAACCCAAGCGCACAAGACGTGTCACCAGGAACCCACGTTCCACCTGGGACAGGGGGTTGGCACCTTTGGTCCTTCCCATCCCACAGCAGCCTCCAGATGGATTTTCCATGACCTTTACCAAGTGCTGGGAGAACCAGTTTGCTGGTTTGATCACCCTAAACAATGCAGGCAGCTCCTCCCTGTGCCTGGGACTGGGCTCACCATCTCAGGGATGAGTTACCACAACAAACCACAGATGTTTTAGGGAACCTGAGCAGTGGGATCCCTCTTCAGGATATTCTGTGAGAGGAGACAGCTCTCATGGTGCAGCTCCCACACAGCAGCATCCCACGGGCAGAGCGTGGGGCAGTGCGCAGGGAGGGGGACGTGCCCTGCAAGGCCGGGGGAACCCCCTGAAAGAAACACTTGGAAATCTTGAGGCATATCCATGGGAACTCCCCTGGAGCACTGTGTCCAGCCCTGGGACCCCCAGCACAAGATGGGCATGGAGCTGCTGGAGGAAGCCCAGAGGGGGCCATGGAGAGGCTCCAAGGGCAGGAGCTCCTCTGCTCTGGAGCCAGTCTGTGAGAGCTGGGAATGTTCACCTGGAAAAGGGAAGGCTCCAGGGAGAGCTCAGAGCCCCTTGCAGGGCCTGAAGGGGCTCCAGGAGAGCTGGAGAGGGACTGGGGACAAGGATGGAGGGACAGGACACAGGGAATGGCTTCCCAGTGCCAGAGGGCAGGGCTGGATGGGATGCTGGGAACTGGGAATTGCTGGCTGGGAGGGTGGGGAGGGGCTGGGCTGGAATTGCCAGAGCAGCTGTGGCTGCCCCTGGATCCCTGGCAGTGCCCAAGGCCCGTCTGGACATTGGGGCTGGGAGCAGCCTGGCACAGTGGGAGGTGTGGCAATCCCATCCAAAACATTTCTGGGATTCTATGGTTCAACATCCATTTCTCTGTCAGGTGAACATAAACATGGTCACTGGGGCAGTGACCACGGCAATGCCAAAATGTCCTGTTCCCAAAATTTTTTCTTGATTTCTTCTCTCCAGGCCAGGAAGGTCGACAGTTTATTCTCCCACCTTTCCCCAGCGTCAGGCAGAAGGAAAAATCCTGTGTGACAGAGGTGCACAGAGCAGTGCTGGGAGCTGCTGCAGAGCCCCGGGGAGGGCACAGCCCCCCACTGGGCTGGGACAGGAGCTGCACAAGGAATGGATGTGGACTGCTGTCTTTGTCACCCACAGCTGACTCCCACAGCCACCAAGTCCCCTGAGCTGCTCAGCCCCAGGGACTTGGCTCAGACCAATGCCCAGCTGAGCTCCTTGTGCTGTTCAGCACAGAAAGCACTGCCTGGGGGTTCTGCAGAACCAAATGCTTTTGTCAAACACCTGAGCACACGTTTCTTGAAATAAGCAGTTAATTTATTCTTTTCAGACAAATTTCTCTTGGGCTTATGTATCATGAATTGCAAAATGATTCGAGGTTTAAACCATTTGTTTTACTGCAAGCAAGCGCTGCAATAATGGTACCTGCAAATGTCAGCAGAGATGGGTGGGGCTGAGGAGGAACCCCACAGACTTAAGCTCCTTGTGAACTGCCACCTGACGGGGACATACAGTGTCACAGAGCCGGCAGTGATGGCTGTGCAGTCCCAGCCGGGTGGCACATGGGACAGCCACCCGCCATTGTGGGGTGTGGAAGGCCCTGTGCAGGATTCTGTCTCCAGGCTGGGCCTGCTCCACCCTGCCCGTGGCTGCCCCCCTGCTCCCACAGAGTTTTCCTGAGCTTTTGGGGTCCCAGCAGCCCTGCTCTGAGGGTGATGGGCACGCACAGACCAGGCCACCAGGGACAAGCAGCTCCTCCCCATGGCCTGTGGCTCTGGTTGCCTCCAGAAGGATCAAAAGGATGAAACAGCTCCTCCTCAGGATCTACCACCACCATAGAGGCTTGTGGCCGGCTCGTGATCCCACACCAGTGGCTGGCTCGTGATCCCACACCAGTGGCCGGCTCATCCCCTTCCAGATGCAGGGCCAGCCCCCTCCCCAGGCACGGCCACCTCATGTCCCTGGGGACTCTCTTCTCCCTTCTGTGTGACTGGCAGAGAAGGTGCTCTGGTAACAACAACAGGGCCCAAACCATGTCTCCACTGCAAGGAAATCATAGAGTAACAGAATCACAGAATATCCCGAGCTGGAAGGAGCCACAAGGACCATGGAGTCCAGCTCCTGGCCCTTCACAGGACACCCCAACAATCCCAGCCTGTGCCTGAGGGCATTGTCCAAACCCTCCCTGAGCTCTGGCAGAGCTGGGGTCCCGCTGTCCCCAGGCCAGGTCCCAGCTCTGAGGCAGCAGAGGCCGGAGATCTCCCACTCCTCGGAGAGCCCAGGGGGCCGTGAGGAGCTGCCAGCGCTGCTCTGAGGGTTTCATCCAGCCCTGTTTTACTGCCAGAACCTGTGCAACTGCTGCAGCTCAGCAGCTTTGCCTCCTCCAGCAAAATCCCCAGCACAAAGTGTTTGTTCTTCAGTAACAGGACGTGTTTTGATTTAGTTGATGTTGCTGGGGAATAGATTTAAGGTATATTGAAAAAGCTGCTTTATTCAATAGCAGTCACTACAGGAAGAGCTATAGTGAAATAATTACTGTAGTATGGTTATATGGTAATTATGTTGGTATAATTGATGAACCTTCCCAGTGCAGAAAAACCCATACTGCTAATAGCAAAGAGAAATTGGAGTTTTTCTGTCCTCAGAAAATGGTTTATTGCCCAGTCAAAATACACAAGCAACCAGTTAGAGAGAGAAAGTTAGGCCAGAGGGGGAGAGATCTCCACAGCATAATTAATCTCGGTCTAGCTAGAGCCCTGTGTGAAGGGCAGAGTAAATTCTGGGATATAATTAAGCTCCAGTTCAAAAGCCTAAACTGAAATTGCATTCCCTGCCCTGCTGTGCCCCTCTGCACATTTCACCAACAGCACAGTAAACGAATGTGCTGCTGATTTCCATCAGATCCCAGCCCCAGTGGCTGTAGGAAGAAACTTGTGCTCCCACATGGGTCCCTGATCTCCCAAATTCCCGTTTCAGCAGTGAGGGGCCTTTCAGCCACGTTTTGAAGGAGTAACACATTTAAATTTGGCTGCCTCTGGAGTCAGGGTTCATCCCCCTGCTCACCCCCGAGGGAAGGTTTTACAGAGATTTACTGTTGTTCAGGCTCCAGGGAGTGAAATCGCATCTTCAGTGCTCTCAGGAGCACATCCCTCCTCGGGACAAAGCTGACAGCCCAGGATGCAGCTTCAGGATGGCACTGTGGTGCCATGGACAGGCCAAACCTTGGGAGATAAAAAAAACAAATATAAAAGTCCCCCCAGAAGGAGGGATCTCAGGTCCTGGACAATGAGGCATTTTTGTCTGGATTTAAGGCTTTTGACAGCAATAACACAGGTGGTTTGGGGTTTCCTTCCAGCTTTCCAACAGGGCTTCAAATATGTTGGAGATACACCCATGAGAAAGAACATCCACAGGCAGGGACAGAAACCCCCTGGCACTACCCCTGCATTTCACACTCTGCTCTGCCACAGCCAAATCTCCCTTGCACTGACCAGTGTGGCCCTGAGGCTGCCCTCCTGTGCCCCCTGTGCCAGCACAGCTCTGTGCCATCAGGCTGGGATGGTGGGATGGGGCAGCAGCTGTCCCACACTGGTGGGACCACTATGGATGGATCTTGTCTGCAGGCCTGGTACATGATCCACAAGTCCAGTGGCACTATCTTGCTGCTTTAAACTTGTTTTATCAAAGGTGTACTTGAGTACTGCCTCCTGACAGATGAAAGCACAATTCTGCTAACACTGCTTCAGCCCAGGCCCATGGCAGCCAGGTGTTATAAATGAAATGTCAATTTCATTAGATTAATAATTTGCGCAAGCCAAATTTTTAATATAAAAACAAATAAAATTTATTTTAATCAAATTGACAATCAAAATCAGCCACTATAAAAGAAAGCAGGGCCAAGCCTAGGTTCTTGACCCTGGGTGACACATACACAGCTCTGACCACCAGCAGTTCAGAGAGGTAAGTGCACACCTTGGAGATGTTTGAGTCCAGTTTTTATACTGTTTTTCTTGCTCTTGGCTATGAAATCCTTTGTCTTTTTCATTCTTGATGATACTCTGGTCCAGTGCTCAGTGGTACATTTAGATGTTGATGTGTCCAAGGATTCTCTTTGTGCTCTGGTTGATGGTTTCCAGTAACTCATCCCAACATATGATGATCTTTCCGAGAAATCCTTATATGATTACAATGAGGTATCTTGAGCAATAGGTCCCTTCATCAGCAATGTCCAAGGAGCAGCAGATCCTATCTCTTGCTTCTTTCAGATGGAAAAAGATTCTTGTTGGGTAAGGTGAAATCATGGGTCTGAGGTCATCCCTTGAGCTTGCCTGCACTTCTTATGTTAATTAGTACCTTCCTTGAGCAAGATGTCATGAGACTTGCCAAGGTGTACTCTGAACACAACTAAGTTTAAACATATACACAATTTACAAGATATAGTTTACATTTTATATCCCATATTAATAACTTATTCCAGTTATAGTGTTTTAATTTCTTATGAATTTTGACCCATCTACAACATTAATAAACAGACTGAGCTCTGCAGGGCAAAGCTGTTTCTGTCCATGCAGATGGGCTGTAAGGCAGGAATGCTCTGTGGTATCTCCTGTCAGGGTCCTGAGCAAATGGTATCCACCAAAAATTGTCTCTAGGTCAGGCAGGGCATTCCTTTCTGCACAGGCAGAGCAGTGCTTCTCTTCCTTTATCCTGCATGAGGAAAGGGAGGGAGCATGGCCCCTGAGCTTGGTGACACCAGGCCTTCGTCCTTTATGACCAGCAGTGCATCTGTGCTTTGGATTCAAAACCCCAGGAATCCTTTGTTGGATGGATTGTGCATAGGAGGCTGGTAATTCCTGCCATGGTAATAATGCTCTCCTGCTTACACAGTGGCACAATAGGCTCCAAACCTGCAGGTTAACTGGATCATCTCCTTCCCCAGCTAAAGGGGAAAAATCTCTGCTCAGTTTCAAGGCACCAAGTGCTGATCAAATGATACCAACCCACTTCAGAGGATTTGTTTGATCCTTTTCTAAGTGGCTTAGTCTCCTTTACACTGAATATACAAAATCTTTTCTTATATCCAATTAAGATTTCTTCTAGGTTCAGGTGACACTTCACTACCTGTTCAAAGGCTCCTCTCCCTGCTGCAGGAGAGCTCAAGCTGGCACTTGGAGGTGTGGGGAGGGGACAAATTCCTTGCTTGTTTTTTGGTCAATTTGTCAATTAAACAGAGTGTTTCACACTACCACAGACACAAAATAATTGGCTATGCTGCACCTTCCTGGGTAAGTACCTTGGAATCAGTGTGGGAAAGATGACTCGTGTGCTGGAGTGATGCTGCATGTGAGTTGTGAGCCCTAATGGGGGCATGCCGGCAGTTGTGGGGTTTGTCTGCCAGCTTCCAGGGCCAAACTGGGTGTGGGAAGTGTGGGGAATTGCCCTGGCAGGGCCTTCCATGCCATCCTGTCCCCTTGCTTCTGCAGAGGGGTGATGTTGCTGCACCATCCTTGTACAACCCTCACTTTCAGGTGCTAATCCCACATCCTTGTTGGCTGTGGATCACCACTTGATCAGGGAATTGCATGCTAAAAGGACTTTCTTTAGAGATATTTATTGCCTGTGAGGAGTGTCCTGATGTCCAAGTGACACAAAACCTGTCTGAGCCTCTTTTTCCTGCTGTGGCCCTGACACCTGAGGGAGCAGCAAGTTGAGCTGTCTCCTGCATCTCTAGTGGTTTTTGCTTGTGTGACCCGTCAATTATATTTTAGCAATGCCTTCAAAGGCATTTTGTTTGCACAGGTGTCACCGAAGATTAAGTTTAGCATATGAAGTCTATTATTTGGAAGCTCATGCTTCCCCTATTCCCAAGAAGAGACTTGGCTCAGTTGTCACAGCCTTGGAGAGGTTTGCAGAGCTGGCAGCCAGAAATACAAACAGCTTCTAACAGCTCTTTTAATCCAGCAGAGATAAAGTCTAGAAAAGCCAGTCAGTGAGAGCTAAAACCTGACAAACTCAGGTGTGATGGCACACAGAGGACTGGATGGATGGACTGGGATGTTATTTCTGTGAGGTTCAGAGCTGTTGGGACTCAAATTTGAGGACATGGTTTGGTGGTGAACATGGTGGTGGTGCTATGTTGATGTTTGGACTTGGTGATCTTGGAGGCTTTTTTCCAAAATTAATGATTCTGAGACTCTGTGAAATGTCAGTAGAAGAATCTGTACCTTTACTTTTCAGCGTTCTCCTCTTCCCTTGGGTTTAGTGATCAATAACATTGGTTTTGACAAGTTCTTTGAATGATGGCTGAAATGTGCATCAGGACAAATCGTTCATCACTCATCCATGACTGGTAAAATTCCTTGTGTGATAAACTACATGGGAAATCTTTAATCTAGGGCTTTAGGAAAGCTCCTGCCCTGCTAGTGGAGAAGAACTCGTGGGATGGGGTTCCCACTCCGAAGATATCTCCAGTGTAAAGAGGCACCACCACTCCCTCGCTCTGTGCAGCAGCTTGTCCAGGAGATGCAGCTCTCCCGCTGCCGACTCCAGCAGTTCCGCGGGTTCTGCCTGGGAGGCAGCCGGGGCAGGACTCGGTTGGTTTCCCTGCGGAACAGCACGGGGCTGGAGGCTCAGCCAGCCTCTCCCTGCCCTGGCACCGCTGTGTTTTCCCCCGCCCCGGTGGGACGGCCCCTCAGGGCGGCTCTGCAGGCACCGGGGGCTGCGCTCCCCCTGCTCTGGAGCCCCTCCCGAGGCCGAGAGCGGGCTGTAATCGATGCCAGTACGCGGTGCTGACATGGCTCTTGGGCTCTGGTTTTCTTGGAGTCTTCATTGTTTCGTTATATGCAAAAGCTGTAGAGATCCACCCCCTGCCATGGGCAGGGACAACTTCCACTGTCCCAGGGTGCTCCCAATCCCATCCAACCTGTCCTAGGACACTTCCAGGGATCCAGGGGCAGCCACAGCTGCTCTGGCCACCCTGTGCCAGGGCCTGCCCATCCTCCCAGGGAAGAATTTCTTCCCAATATCCCATCTAAATCTCCTCTTTTTTAGCTTAGAGCTATTTCCCCTTGTCCTGTCACTTGCTCGCCCTTGCAAAACATTCCTTTCCAGACTTCTTGGAGAGATTTGCCTTTTACATCTTTTGGACAAGTCCTGCAGCCCCATAGGTGCTGATGGGACTGTTCCAGTTTTAAGTGACATTCTGTGGACTTGAATTCACATTTTTCAGGGCTGCTGGTGGTGCATCTGCTCTCATGTATTACCTTCTCAGCTGTGCAGAGGTTAAGTGTACATTAACAACCACTTTCCTTGGGAACTCTCTCCAGACTCACCTCTGAAGGAGTTTTTAAAAGAACTGGCTTTTCTTCAATGTGACCTTTTCAGCTGTGAAATTACCGAAGCAGCAGAGCTCTCATCACACTTGCTTTTAAGACTTATTCTTTTTGCTTGTGAAATAAACCAAGTAACTCTTCACTTTCTGTCTTAAATCATTGCAAGGAGCTTCCTGGTTCCCTGTGGGTTGTGAGCTGTCAGCCTGATGGATCTGCACGTGTAATCAATATCTGACCCTGGACCTGCACATCCCCTAGGGCTGCCCTTTGTGCACCAGCTGTTGCTGTGGGGTGTGGTGGAAGGGAGCTCGAGGGTGCCAAGGGCGGCTGAGTCATCAGAGCTCCTGTGTATTGCCTGTGGTTTATTTGTGGTAGCTCACGAGGCAGTTGTGTTTCATATTTTTTTTCCCTTCAGGAAATCCATAGTGAAACAACAAAATCTCATTGCTCTGGAATTGAAATCTACTTTACCTTGGGCTCACTTTTGGGTTGTTCCTTTTGTACCTCTGAGGAGTTTCCATCTGACACAACATCAGTGCTGCTCAGAGAGGCAGTGATGATGCTCTCAGTGTCCTTTGTCTTGTCTATTTTTAATTTTTGGCTGTTTTTTTTGTTTTTTTTTCATTATTCTGTGAAATGAGGCACTGATCCACAAGACTTTTGGGAGACCTGATCTTGTGGAATATCAATCCTCAGCCAGGTCTGTGCCCTCAGTGGCCATGGAATCAGGAGAGAATCTCAGCTCACCCACATCATCTTTTTCTCACCCCAGGTACCATTCGCTGCTCCCACTCCTCCATCTTCCATGCAGCCTGGGCCCTGCTGAGATCTCTAGGGAGCAAGTCTCCCTGGCCTCCATGGATTTTCTGCCTTTTCCCCTGTGCTGAATGTGGCTCTTGGTCTGAGTCCAGCCAGCTGCAATCCCAGATTTGTTATCCTAGAGCTCAGCAGTGCAGCCCTGCTCCTCCCCAGCTGCTGCCTGAGTCTGCTGTCCCTCCCTCCCAAGGGCTCTGACCAGAGCCCTGTGCCTCGTCTTGATTTCACTTGGGCCTTTCACCACTCACAGAGCCTCAGAAGCTCTGTGTGAGCTTGTGCAACTTGTGAATGTTCAAGAAATGTCGTTATTAGGCAATAAAGCAAAGAGAGAGCTGGTGCTGTGACAGCCAGAGCTGGCATGTGGCAGGGCAGCGCAGGGATGTGCAGGTGCTGTGGATCCTGTCCCTGCAGGTGACTGTGGCTGGGACATGTGCAGGGCTCTGCTCCCCCATGTTGGAGTGGGGGTGCTTCTCAAAGAATCGTGGTTTGGTTTGAAAGTGACCTTACACACCCTCCTGCTCCACTCCCTTCCACTGTCCCAGGCTGCTCCCAGCCCCAATGTCCAGCCCGGCCTTGGGCACTGCCAGGGATCCAGGGGCAGCCACAGCTGCTCTGGGCACCCTGTGCCAGGGCCTGCCCACCCTCCCAGGGAAGAATTTCTTCCCAATCTAACCCTGCCCTTTGTGTCCCTTGCTAAGGTACCCTTTGCTCCTTGTCCCTTTGCTGCTGGGCTGGGATCTGTTCTCCCCCATTATCCTTTTGCTGCATCTCTGGAGGTAATTAACACTTCTTTGGAGCACAGAGGCTTCTCGAAGTGTTCACCATCTGGTTTCACTTACCACATTAATCATAGTCCAAGGAACAAACTAGCTTTGAGTTGAGGTTTCCCGAGTAACTGGATTTCTCTGTTTTAGATGCTATTATTGATAAGTCTGAAGTTTTGCAAGATACCTTATGTTCCTGTCATTTCTTCAATGGAAGAAAGCAAATAAAAATAGTCCAAAACTCCAAAATCTGAAAACAAATCTTGGACTCTTCTGATTTTGCAGCAAAGCTTGGGAACACAGGATGCTGCATTTCTGACAGTATTACAATTTAAACTTTCATGACCCAAACTGAAAACATACCTCTGGCAATATTTTAATATTGATAGGCAAAATTGTGATTCATCAACATCAAACTGTTTAATTCATTAGCCAACAACTTCTAGGCAGTGTGGGAATACATTTAAAAGAGAATGAGATGAGACCACATATTAATTATGCAGTCACTGCACAAATTGATAATTATATGTCACAAAGAGCTCCCTATGTATTAACACTTTAGAACCTGCCTCCTGCTCTGATTTTTAAGTTCTTTTGAGATACACAGATGTGATGTATTTTTAAATCAACTTTTCCCAAAAATGGTAGGCAGAACCAAACATGAAAGACTGATGTAACTAATGCATGGTTTTGGTGGAGGTGAGGTTTTGAAGTTCTCTGATTCCCATGTGTGTGTGATTCTCGTGCATAATTGTTATTACGAATTGTCACAAACAGTTTTGTGCCATAAAATGATTTTATTGCCTTGTATAAGTTTGGCCTTGACCACATGGACATGTTAATCCTTGTGTCTATCCTTGGGGCAATGCTGCCTTCTGAAAGTCAGATGGAGGAACAGCAGCAGCTGTGGGAAGTGAAGAGAGTGTGGGAGGCAACGAGTGGAGAGGGCTGGGATACCCTGGCTGGGAAATGCACAATTGTGCCCCAAGGTTTGGGCTCGTGTGCAGGTGTTGCTGCAGCTCATCACCTTCAAACAGGACTACTTGGAGTGAACATCTTGGACTTTTCCAGGACCTGTGCAGGAGCTGTGTGGTGCAGCAGAGTTGGGCTGTCCAGGCTCCGCTTCTCCCAGTAGCATGGGGCTTGTCCAGTGCTGGGGCTTGGGCAGTGCTTCTCTGCACATTGCACAAGGGAAGCCTTCAGCAGCCATAAGAGCAGAGAGGTTTCTGCAGAAGCTGCCGCAGCCAGGTACAACACAGAATGATTCAATGGTTGGGTTGGAAGGGACCTTAAAGCTCTTCTCATTCTACCCCTCTGCCGTGTGCGGGGACACCTCCCACTAGACCAGGTTATTCCAGCCTGGCCTTGGGCACTGCCAGGGATCCAGGGACAGCCACAGCTGCTCTGGGCACCCTGTGCCAGGGCCTGCCCACCCTGCCAGCCAGGAATTCCTTCCCAATATCCCATGCAACCCTGCCCTCCTGTCAGACTTGTCCACTTGACCCCTCTCCCTGCCCAGGGATGGATGCTGGCTGTAGAACAGCCACGCTGTGCTTCCCTTGCTGCGAGGGGACTGGAGCAGCCCCGTGGGCACACAGGGCTGTTGCAGGGAATGGGAAACTAAAGTTGTTAAGCTGCGGGGGGTTTCTCCCAGCCCGGGCTGGATGGGGTCAGAGGCTCAGACCCAAGAAGCCGTAGCGGACCCAGAGAGGTGATCCCGTCAGGAACTGTCTCCCAGGGGGTCGTGGCTTCTCTCAGCCCTCGGCCGGGGGTGCCTGCAGAGGTGCCTGGCTCAGCAGCCATCAGCTCTCAGGGATCCAGCAGTGATTTCAGCTCTGCTCTGCAAGGCAAACCCCCAGGGCCAGGCCCGCACAGAGAGAGGAGAGGCCCTGCTGGTGGTGCCGCAGAAGGAGCTTTGTTCTTCCATCTCCCACAAAGGGGTGACCAGAGACGGATCCTCCCCGACTCGGGGCATAGGGGTCTCTTTTATGGGGTACAGAGGTGGGTGTGCAAGGGTGAGAAACCAATGGGTATTAGGGTATTTTACATACAGTTTCCTAGAGGATTTGGGTCTATCTTTTCTTGCCGTAACTAAAAAGGCTCTTTGTTTCCCCAAGAGGGGCCTGGAGGGAGATTGTGTTACCTCCTTATCTCCAGGCCTCCCTGCCAGGGCAGGGCCTGTCAGACCCCATGTCTGGAGATGTTGCTGTTCCCTTTATCTAAACAAGGGCTTCCTGCCAGGACAGGGGCTTGTCAGACCCTACAGGAAACTCCACGTATTTTTATCAGGCCCACCTGCTTCCAAATCCCAGTGCTCAGATGAGGGGAATACCTAGCAGCCTGAGTGCGCTGATGGGATTATCCAGAGGGAAACCCACAGACCTGCTCACTGTGACCCTGAAGCAGAGACCTGTTTTCCTGGGAAGGAGCCATGTATGGCAAAACATCTTGGAACGGTGGGGAAGTGCTGTCTGTCCCCAAGACAGAAGCTGTAGATTTGTCTTTGCCATATTGCTGATGTTTAATGTTTAATTGCTCTGCAATGTGGAAAAGCATAAAAAAAAAAATCTTAATTTGTCCTGGAGCTATGAAAGCTGCTGGAAGTTCTCAAAGCTGGAGCTTGAGCTGGAAGCCAGAATGAGCCAAGTGAGAGCCTAAGCTAAGGCAGCCACTTCTTAGGGTGCAGGACACACAGAATTGGGCTTGAGGACTGCAGCAGTGCAGGAGCTTTTGGGAGCAGAACCCTTCTTAGGCTGGAGGGACACACCAGGGCCAGACCCCTCAGCCTGACTGAGAGCTCTGGAGAGAGAACTGAGCCTCAAATGGCCCACGGATCCCTCACCTCACACTAGCATCCCCTTAGAGCCACTAAGGGTGGCTGCTGGCCTGAGAGAAACTCCAGCTCAGTAGTTTTAAGACTAAAGATCTCCAGTTCCACCCTGCCTTGCCTGTGACATATTGGTTTAGGTGAGATTTCAGTTGGAGCCAAATGTTATGCACATTTGGCTGGAGCAATTTTTTCAAGAATGTTTTCCTAAATTAGGGTTGATGGTGATAATGCTCCTACTTCTTGGCTCTTGCCTACTACTGGCTGAGATTTCATCTGCTAAGAATCATGTTTCTAAAAACTCACAATCTGCTTTTGCAGCTACTTCACATGGTATGTGAAAACACTTTTTAACAACACTGCAGTCAGAAGCTTTGATATATTTCCATGGTGTAATTGATTTTGCATGTTAAATAATGGTGTTTCTTCTCCTTGGCAAAGAGTTGCAATTTTATTAAACAGGTTCTTTTTTCCTTCCTATAATCTTTTCAGTGACTTTTATGTCTTTGAATCTATAGTACAAGGTCTTTTCCCCCAAATACACAAGGATATGGCAGGGATGTCATGAGGGTGCCTCCAGCTCCTGGAACATTCTGCTTCCACTTGTTGTTTTGCAGGCTGCTATGTGGTCTCTACAAATTCTTTTTGTAAACTCATTCTTCAAATGTTTCCAGTAAAGTGGTGAAAACATTTGCAAATGCCAGAAAATCTAATAACTTGCTTTTAAATTAATAAGCACTCCTCATTTCTTTCACCATGAAGAAAATTAAGGAAAAAATTCTTCATGGAAAGGGTTTTTAGGCATTTGAAGGGGCTGCCCAGGGAGGTGGTAGAGTTCCTGGGGGTGTACAAGGAAGAACTGGATGTGACATTCAGCGCACTGGGCTGGCGACGAGGTGGGAATCAGGCACAGGTTTGACTTGATGGTCTTGGAAATCTTTTCCAAAGTAAATGATTCTGTGATCCAAGATGTTAATTTGTAAAGTTTTCACCATAGAAGTAACCCTGTGCAGATGTTACCCTGTGGTAAAACCCAGCTGGCTCCGACACAGATGTCTGTGCGTGACTGTGAAACCGTGAGAGTCACAGCCTGCATGTTTTCTATTCCTTTACATATTCCAAGATACATAAACCTGGTTTTAATAGACTTCAGAGCATTGCTGTCAGGGTATGTCTTACTAGAGACTAATACTGAGGGTGGGTTTTAGTCTGTTATGCAAAGCACACGCAGAGCACCTTTCCGTAGGTTAATTCTCCATGTGCTCTGTTGGTCACCGTGGGGGTACCTTAGGTAGGTGTTTGTTCCATGCTGCTGGTGGGACTGACAAACCCAGCCCTGCCTGCTCAGTCAGCAGCTGCAGGTTCGTGTTTGGGCGGGGTCACTGGGCCTGACCACATCCTGATGCGCTCGGACAGCACCGAGGTGTCTGGTGCTGCTGGAGCCCTAGGCAGTGGGGCTGGCAGGGAGCTCCAAGGAACGGCAGGGGCCAACTTTTCCACCTCTGTGCCCTGAGGGAGAGCTGCTGGAGGTGACGGTGATATGTCCTGTCCTTGCAGTGCTGGTCCTCATACCGCCATCCACACCAGGGCAACATCATCTGCCCCATCAGTGTGCTGGGCTCTTTGGGGGGGTTGTGCTTTGTGGGGTCCCTGTCAGGGACAGGTGCTGCCCTCAATGTCTCAGCAAAGCAGGGAAGAGAAGAGAGCTTGGGCTCAGTGCTGCACTGGCTCCTGAACATCTGCTGGAGAGGTGAGTCACTGCCAGCTCTGGATGAGAAGAGGAGCCAGGTGCCCATCCAGGGATGAAGGGGCAATGGCTGAGTGTGTGTCTGCCCTGGGAGAGGCGTGAACTCGGTACCATTGCCAGCTTCTAACCACAGGAGTGCCTGGGGAGCCTTTGCAGAGCAAGGATTGGTGCTGCCACACTGGTGGGCACTGTGCATGGGGTGAGAAGAGCTGGGATTGCGCTGCCCAGCACCACACCCTTGCCTGCTGCAGCCTCGGCCTCCAGGGCTTAAGGCACTTGTCAGGGACATGGGACACCAGCAAAGACCCTATGCCCCTCTCTGTGCCAGGAGCAGAGGTGACCTCTCTGTTCAGCAGCACAGAGTTAAATTTGCCAAGGAATGAAATTCCTTGGCAAATGGGTTCAGCGCTGCCCAGGGAACACCTGTGGATGCCAATATGAAAAATCTGCATTTCTGGTCAGGTATGACAGTGCTCTTTACTAGTGGGGGCAGTTCATGGGTTTACTAGATCAGGGAATGGAGTCTGTCTGCATTAGACCCCAGGAACACATGTTCCAAAAGGCACCTGAATGCTCAGAACAGACATTTTTATCACACCAGGGAGAATCATGAGGGTAGCCCAAGTCACAGAGTGAATGCAGAGGAAGAGCCCTGTGACAGACACCTCTGTCTCCTGCCCCCAGGCCAGTGGTTACAGCCTGGAGAGGCTTTTGCTGTGACAACCCAGGCAGAGCAATCATAATGTATTTTGCTTGGAAAGGATAAAACCAAATCAGCTCATCTGTAACTTGCTGGCAGCAGGGAGGAAACTGCCTGGTACTCAGCTTGTGATTCTCCAGACTATGTGTAGATGTTTTGTGTAATTTTAGATATCCTAGCAATTGGCAGTGATTCATACCAACTCTGCTGCTGCCTTCCTCCCCATCAAAACAGCTCCCCTGCAGCCCTGACATTACATCAGCACATCCTCATCACGAGCTCATGGCACCTGGCTCTGTCCATGGGTTGAACTCAGTGAAACCTTACCTCTCTGGCGTTAGAGGAGAAGAAAGACTCAAAATCTGGGGAGAAGGACTCCACATACTCCTGCACAGCTGGCAAGGTCAAAAGCAGACAGGTCTTTATCCACTCAGCATTGTCTGCAAGAGGACAGAGGGGAAAAAAATGGATGGTGCTGGCAATGGTTTTCTGAGCTTGGAGGAAAGGCTGAGCTGGCTCCATGCTGGCCATGGCTCAGGAGATGGAGCTGAGGAATGAGACACAAAAGGGAAGAAAATTTCTGGTGTTCTGACACAGAGAAGAGGCCAAGGTTGCATCTCTGTGTTAATGGGTTGAGCATCCCTGACCTTAGGTCACAGCTGGACTGGTTTCTCCTGTGCTCCTGTGCAGACTTTGTGCAATTTGTTATTTTCTTGACCTTTTTCCTCTCCTTTGGTTGTTTTTTTCACAGCTGTTTGTGGGGGCAGAGGTCCCCCCAGGGCAGGCAGAATGCAGCCCTGAGGCAGTAAGGCTCTCCCCACCTTCCCAGCTTTGCTGTGAGTGGACAGGTGGTCACCAGGCCCAGGCCCATGCACTTCTGCAGTGTCCATGGTAACTGCAGGGGTTGGAGGGAGCAGGGGGAAGTCAGGGGTATCCACATGCAGAGCTGGGGCTCCACCTCACTCCACACCAGCCCCACGCTGCTGCCTGGCCAGGGCTGGGCTTGAGCCCTGCACTGCCTCATGTAACGCTGCCAGAGCTGGGGTGATTCCCTGGGGAAATCTTGGCATGACAGGAATATCAAACTGGCTCAGTGGGAGCCAGGATCTGCAGCTACTGCTGGTGTGGTGGCTGAGCCTGCTTCTCCCATTTCATGATACACAAATGGTTCAAGTAAAGCAGCATCTCATCTCAGAGTCTTTTGGTATAAAATCATAGTCACTTAAGCAATTAATTGTTTAACTCCTAGAAATGCACACAAAAGCAAGAATGCAGCATTGGTGGCTCCTGTGGGGTGCTGGAAGGAGACAGACTCTGCTTTGAGAGCAGAAGATAAAGGCCATAAAATTAAGTAACACGTGGGATAAGGCCCAGCTTTGCAGGGGTGCCCTAACTGGGGGAAACAGGCTCCTCTTAATCCATTTCCTCTCCTTTGGGAGATCTAAAGTTCTGTGTTTAAACCATGTCTTATTCCAGCTGTCATTTGCATAAAACCTAACCACTAGTCTCTATTTTTAGTGATATTGGGATGCTCATCTTGGAAGGGAGGTGGAAGCAGTCTGACAGCTCTGGCTGAGCAGGGATCCCATCGCAGATGAGGTGTTTGGGTTTCCCACACACAGTAAACCTTCACCTTCCTCCAGAGAAAATGTTTCTCCACTCATCTTCTGCCAGGAGAAGGAATTGAGCCTGGTCAGAGCTGTTGTGTGAGGCTTCATTCTACATCTTGGTGTGACAACAATGGATTTCTCTTGACTTGAAAGTTGTCCACCCAGGTTTACAGTGCAGGAGTGAGACGTGGTTCCAGAATATTGTTTGTCTCAACTGAAGACCAGTTGCTCAGCATGAGCCAGCAGCAGAATTTGGTGGTTGAATGCAGTTTTGACAGGAGGCATTTGGGTTTAGGCGAGATGATTTTGGTGTACAGGTGCTTTTTCATGGATATATTCTGCTCATGTCCTGTTTGGATGAATGAGAGGCAGGACATGAAGAAACAAACAGGGGCAAGTGTGCTGTCATCTCCTCCCAAACTACGTGAGTCAGAACAGCCCAGGTGTCAGAGGGACAGGGTGGTACATGGCAGGTTAAATGTTCCAAACTAAGGCTTCGGTTATTTTGCTTCGGTTTTGGAAAGCAACAGTAAGACTCAGGGAGACCATGAAAACCTGCTCTGAGCCAAGAAGATGTTTACAAATTCCCCTGCAACAACCAAATCAATAAATCCATACATCCTACTCTGGCTTATCAGAGTCAGAAGAGCCACAAATAGTTGGTGGTTGGCGGACGTGTTTGTGGAGAAGATGGGATTTTTTTGTTTATTTGTTTTCTTCTTCTTTTTTCTCTCTCTAGATTCTATTTCACTGCATGGGGAAGCTATTTATTTATGAAGAAATGAAAACCCCACAAAATGTATTTTGGGAAGAGCAGGTTGCTATAGAATTGCTTTCATGAGCATTGAGGTTGGTATTACCTGGGAAACAAAAGCCAGGACTTGTGAATTACAGGGCAGGTAGAATTGCATTGCAGACAGTGGCAGAGGGGTCTGGAGAATGTTGTGGGTTATTGCCATGGCTGCTCTACACTGTAGTAAAAGGCAGTATGGATGTTTCTCGGGGGCTGCAGAGCATAGCTCGAGGTGCTAGGAGAGGGATGAGTGCAGATGAGGCTGCAGAGATGGGCTGAGGATCAGGTTTGACCATTTGCCAGGTCTCCTCCCCGCCCTCTGCCGACACTCAGTGTCAGGAGGGGTTTGGAGCTCCATGTGCTCCTTTCTCGCTTTGCCAGGTGGTTCAGCCTGAGCTGAGAACCAGATCCTTCCAATGCATTTGATTCCTCGTTTGCAGGGCTGGCTTTTGAACTGACTGGGGTTGGTGTGTGAGGAGAGGCCAGCCAGGAGCTGCAGCCCCCTGGGCGAGGGGCCGTGCTCTGCCTCTGCATGTCTGCTGCCCCAGCAGGTGTTTTTGTGCCAAATGCCACCATCCCCACTCGCTGGCCACCACTGGCTGTGCTGCAGCAGCAGCCCAGAGCCCCTGCCCTGTGCTGTATCTCACCACACTTGGCACCGAGGCCATCCCAAATACCTCCTCACTCGCTTCTCAGGATTCTGGTGCCCCTTTTGCTTGTTGGCTCAGAGCTCCACCCATGGGCCCCGTGCTCACCTTCCTCAGGAGCAGGTCATTTGTGTCCCTGTATGAGGTGAGTCCTGGTGTGAGTGCAGGTGCCTCACCTGTGAGCAAACCAGCCCAGCTGCCAGCCTGCTGCTGTGCCACCCTGCGCCGGCCCCTGGGGGTGGGTCAGCCTTGCCCCCTGCCCCGCACCCAGCGGGTCTGGCCAACGTGGGGGCTCTTGGTCTCCTGGTTTGGTTCATCAGCTCCCGTACCAGGAAGTGCACCTGTCTGAGGCAGCTTCTGCACCTCGAAAGGGCCTCTGGAGCCGCCAGGGTGTGATGAAATCATAAATGATAATTTGTTGCTCCAGGACAGCCAGTGAGCCAACACCAGGGCTGTGCTGGAAAGGTAAATGAGGAAAAACTGGGCACTCCAGTTTGGATAAGTGACTAATTATAATTTCTAGATTTAATTATCAACAGTAAACTCTTAAATACCCACTTGCAGACAAGGGAACCTCTGTGCCTTCCTTGTGTTTGATGTGCTAAGCATAAATATTCAGCTCAGTCTCTCAAGAAAACATGAGGTTTTACACAAGAACAACTCTCCCAGATGAGCAGGATTTATAGCTCCAAAATGGTCTGGTTTCATCATTTGTGAAAGCTTTAACCTTTCAAGCATTTCCAAACCTATTTTAGCATGCAGGGAGTAGTGATGCAGAGACATTAACATTAAAACTTTGTGTGTCTCCAGTGAATATTCTTACAACAAGGAGCATAACATATCTTTTTGTTTATTTCCTTTTCTAATATTTCAATGCTGTTTGCTTCCATGAAGGAATAAAAAAAGAATAATCTTATAAAATTAACAAATATTGCAGAACTTTAGATGCCAATTAGGATGAATAATTTAATGTGTAGATATCAGTGCGTGACAACTCTGTGCCTTGCCTGCCTGCTCATCAGCTTGTGGTGGAAACTTGAGGCAGAGTTGCTGAAGCATTTCACACTGCCTTGAAGGGCTTTTTAATGGATTTTCAGATTTCCTTTCAGTCTTCAGGTGATCCTGTTCATGACAACCAACCAACTAACCTACAGAAAGCAAGAGTAGATGGAATAAATCATGGCATCCTTGGTAACTTGATGTCACGTACACCAGCATGGATCAGGTGTTTATCTCAGTTTCCACCCTTACAAGCTGCAGACATCCCAAATACTGAGCTCCCCCCTCGGGTGCTCCCTGTCTGGGAGTCCTTGGGCTGTGAAGCATCTGCTGCCACCTCCACCAAGCGAGTATGGCACAGGATCCCTCAGCTCCTCCTCAGCTGTCATTCCTCTCCACTGTAAGGGATGCACAGAGCCAGCTGGAGGCCTGACTCGCACATTCCAGGGCTGCCAGCCTGGGGGCTCAGTGCCTGGGAAGCATGAGGCTCACTGCTGAGGGCCTCCCCTGGGCACCAGCTCCATATGGGAAGGTGTCAGGGCAGGAGGAGATACCCTAGAGCCAAGGTAATCACAGGTCTGGAGAAAGAAAGGGACAAAGATGGAGGGGAAGGCTAACATTTCACTGAAGATCCTTTAGTTTGCACAGCTGGGTCCCACTGTTTGCTTCCCCTACAGTGAGCTGAGGATACACACACATCCCATGTCCGAAAGTTGGGACCTCAGTAACTGACTCTGGCTCCTGCCTTTGGCTGATGTGGTCTTTGTACAGGATTTCTGCATGTGAAACCTTGAAAACTAAATTGGAAAAATGTCTCTCAGAATATGTAAATAACCATAATGCCTGCCTTCAGTGAAGGGGCACCTCTCAAACTCCTGCTGTGTGTGATGTGTGATCTCAGTACCTGCCTTCAAGCCTGCCAGCAGCTCTGGGGCTGAGCACCAGGGTAGAGCACAGGTAGCCTGTAATAGGTTGGGTAGCTCTAACTGCATTGCTCCTTTTTAAACCAACCTCAGTTCAGCTTTGGGAAGGGTAGCCTGGTATAAAAACTGCTCAGTCTCAGACATCTGCTGCACTTGGGAATTATCTGTATCTGTCATTGTCACCTTGATGGGGCCAGTGGAACCAGCAAGTAGTGGCAGCCATGGGCAGAAAAGATCCAGCATCCTGCAGGTGTATCTTCTGTTGTCAGCTAAACTCCCCAGCTTCTCAGCAGTGTGGCGCTCCTGGGTCCTCTGGATAGCTGAGGTGCCTGGGAAAAGGTGAAGGGCAGAGCTTGCTGCTGAGTTTTCAGTCTCAGACATGTCATCAGGCACGAGCTCAGCAGGCACCTGGTTTGGGGAGGCAGGTGAGTTTGGGCCTGAGGACATCCTGGGCTCTCCCACTGGAGTATCTTTGAAAATGCTTCTTAGCTTCCATTTGCCTAGGTCCAGTCCTGAGAATTTCTTATCACTGCTGGGGAAGTTGGACTGGATGATCTCAGAGGGCCTTTCCAACCTGAACCATCCCGTGGCTCTATGAGTTGGGTCACCCTGTCCTGTAGGAGCACTATTGAGGGGAGAAGCAGTCTGAGCTTTGCACCTGGCAATGCCCAAATTCCTCCTGGCCCTGGAAGCAGAGTTCCAAACAACCCTTTGGGCTTCTGATCCCAGCTGGAACAACTTATTTGTAAAACGCTTTGGGGTTGGGCATGTGGTCTGATGAGAGATGACAACTCCCCTTTGGAGTGATCGTTGAACCAGTGCCAGGGGGTGAGACAGCAGACACACTGTTATTCCTCTCAATATATTCCAGCTTTGTGACCAAAGCAGGGAACTGTTTATTCCTGCTGGCACAGGGAGAAGATTTCTCAGGCACTGAGACTCTGCAGCCATTGTCACGCTCTAGAAATGTGGCAAATGTGGGTGATGTAGCAGCTGCTGGATAGTTTTGGTGATGATTCGGACGTGGAGTTTGCCTCAAGTATCAGCATAAAGAGAACACAGGTAGAGTATCCACCTCACTTTAGCAGAGAATGTCAACCAGGATGGTGCTCTGAAACACATCAACAAAAATCTGCAAGAAAATTTCACAGCAGGACATTTATATTACCCTGACTGCTGCTGAAGGTCAGCTGGGGAGAGTCATGAGAGCAAGTCTGAGGAGATGTCAGCAGGGCCTCTGGAAGGATGCCTGGCAGCCCCTGACTTGCCCACAGAGCTGGTGTGTGCCATGGGGCTGCCAGCCCATGTGTCCCAGTGCTGGGGCTGAAGGTGTGTTGAGATCTGGTGTCTCCATCAGCTACTCTGAGATATCTTCATGTCCTTGCAGCAAAAATCAGCAGGAAGCCAAGGTCCTGGAGTGATATCAAATATTCAGCACTGAAATAACTATTCTACTGACTCACTTAACTGGTCCAGGCGAGTGTCAGAGCTGCCCTCCATCAGCAGTGGAGTGGTTACAGTGATTTTTGAGGACAGCTGAAATAAACTGAATGGATAATAAACTCCTCACTGCCATGATACACTGTGCAAAAGCAGCATGAAACCTCTGCTGCAGTGGAATTCAGGGGGAAGGAAGCAGCTCTAGCAGAGATCCATTGGAACTGCTCAAGATTCTGCACCAGGAGAAATCAATGCTGCACGGCAGGAAAGGCTCAGAGGAAATGGGGCATAGTGAGTACAGGAAGCAACACCTGTGGCACCTGTAGCCACTAATCACTGCACAAATTTAGCTAATTCCCCACTTTCTGCTGACTGAAATCTTAATTTTTGTGCACTGAATTGAACTAAAATTCTGTCACTCTGTTACCCTTGCAAAAAGAAAGGTTCTTCTTTGAACAGTTGCACCCTGACCACTCTGAGCAACTTGTGCAGGGCCTCACCTCCCTCGTGGGGAAGAATCTCTTCCCAATATCCTATCTAGCTCTTCCCTCAGTAAGTGGGAAGCCATTCTCCCTTGTCTTGTCACTCCAGGCTCTTGTCCAAAGTCCCTCTCCAGCTCTCTTGTAGTGAATTCTTGTCATCTGATTTTTTTAACCCATTTAGAGAAACAGTGTATCCTGCCTCAGCCATGTGCTCTGCTTTGGTGTAGGAGGCTCTGGAGGAAATTTTCTGGCCTGTTTTCAAGGATATGAACTGAAAAACGGTAAGAAAAAGTGGGGACAAATGGAAAGTTACTAATTTTGTGGAAAAATAGAATGGAATGGAATGGAATGGAATGGAATGGAATGGAATGGAATGGAATGACCTGAAAGGTAAGGCTGGTGAACGACTGGCTCAGTAGCAACTCTTCAGAAAATGATCTGGAAGCTCACATGACTTGCAAGATGACTGGAATTCAATGAAATAAGTGTCATAAAGCCAGTGTTTGGGCACCTGTGAAGAGAAAGACAACCTCCAAGTTCCTTTCATGAAGCCTCAGCTTTCTCTGACCAAGTAAAAAGCCACACTCGGGGTCACCTAATGTGGTACTTTCTTATCCCTAATGATTCTCATCATTGTGAGAGTTGGGATGATGCTGCTCCTCTGGAGGAGACCCCATGGGATACCTCTGGGACAGCTAATGGCTGTGCACCAGGGCTCCTGTGGACAGAGGAGGCTTGTGAAAAGGCAAAGACAATACTGGAGCTGTCATCTTCTGCCCATGCCAGGACACATGTCCCTGGTCAGAGAAAAGGGAGAGTGCCACGCTGTGCCTGTAGATGTGGGAGAGCAGCGGTAACCCCAGCTCTCCAGCTTATCCCTCAGCAATCCAGGGGTGCAGGAGGGGGACTCCAGGCAGTGATGTGCCCAGACACCTGCCAGCCCTCCCTCGAGCTGTGCAGGACCCACCGCTGCTGGGGCCAGAGAGGCCACAGGAGACGGAGGCAGCCATTCTCATGGCTTCGCTGGAAACTGGCTGAGAAGATGTCTTGACATCTTAATGGCTTCCCATCATGCCTTTTCCTGATCTTGAAATCAAGTCAAACACAGTTAGAAGGGAAAAAGGGATTTTACCTTGGTATCTATTTTAAGGATCCTTAGGTGCACTGCGTCCAGGTGGAATGCACCCCAATGCACACCCCAGTGCACACCCCCAAAAGATCTGGTATCACATTCTAGGTGTTACTAATTAGCAGATCTATCAAAAATTCCCCAGTGAGAGGCTCGAGTGAGCCCCCCTCCCCAAGGAACCTTCCCCTGGATGGTTCTATCTCAGTTTACAGAATGTGTTCTGGAGAGGACCTTGGGGTCTGGGGCACACTGATCCCTAACTACAAAGCTTCTAAGATGTTGAGTCTCCCAGCTGAACAAACAAGGCCAAGAATGTAGGCAAAAAGCACTAAAGATACTGAAGTTGTAAAAAGGTATAACAGAAAACAAAAGGCAAAAAATCATCATGGCATCACCCACTGCCAGAGGGCAGGGATGGATGGGATATTGGGAAGGAATTGTTCCCTGGGGGGGTGGGGAGGCCCTGGCACAGGGTGCCCAGAGCAGCTGTGGCTGCCCCTGGATCCCTGGCAGTGCCCAAGGCCAGGCTGGACATTGGGGCTGGGAGCAGCCTGGGGCAGGGGGAGGGGTCCCTGCCATGGCAGAGAGGTTGGAACCAGATCAACTCTAAGATTCCTCCCAATCCAGACCTCCCTGTGATTGTGTCCCCTCTTCAGCTGCTTGCTGACTCTTCCCCACACTGATGGCCCCTCTGATCCTCAGTGCTCCTTCCATCTCACAGAGTACCAGAGTTATAATATGCAGCTTAATTCTGACTTTCCAAACTGTTGGCACCTCCTGAAGTACTTTGTCTGGGTAAAGCTCTGTTTTATTTCCTTTGTAACCCATTTAATGATGAGGGATCCCAAAACAGGTAGTATTGCAAGTGTTTAAATGCAAGAAGCACATATTTTGCTGTCATAACAGTTCAGCTCATTACATAGGGATACCATTCAAGGAAGCTGATGTATTGCCTACAAAGGGAGCAACAGCAGTACTGAGTGGTGCAGTCCCGTTTGTTGGTAGCATGTGAGAACTTGACTGAACCTCTGCAAGTTCAACTGAGGCCAACAGAAGAATAATAATATTAATTATTTTGTTGTAAAAGAAACATTGTCTCTGTGCTTTTTGTATCTTTTTACTGTTTTATAGCCTTAAGCATCTATTTGCTTATGCTTTGTGCTTTACAAGGTTGAAAATATGATGTTCTTTTCTCTTTGTTTACCTTAGATTTTTTAGTTTGTTTCTGCTCATGCTGGTGGGGTTTTTATTTGTGTTTTATTTTCCTGTTACCCTAAGGCTCTTCAATATTTTAAATCACGTCTCACCTGAATTTACACGTATATCACCTAGATTATCACATACAATATTGAAATTTCTTTGCAAGTGGTAATAAATGAGTTATCCATGGCCCACCATGCACATGGACAGCCTGCTCTCGGCCATCTGCCTGAGCCCCAGGTCTGCAGACCCGCTCTCACAGATGTGTTGATTTGTAGGAGAGGCTGCAGGAGCATGTGTGGTGAGGTGGGCTCCCTGTGGACTGTGGTGATCTTGCAGGAGGTGGATGGTGAGAGCGGCTCTCCCGAACCTGAGCAGAGCATTGGAGGTGAGGCAGATCAAGGCTGTGCTGCGAGGCAGAGCTCGGCACACAACCAGGTCAGGGCACACAGCCAGGTCAGGGCACAGCACCCTGGGACCCGCACATGGCTGGGTACCTCGAGGGTGAGAGGATGTAGCACTGAGATGGCAGCAGAGGCTGACGCAGCCGGTGCCCAGCGGCTCAGCCCCCAGCACGTGGTGCTGACAGGAGCGGTGTCAAACAGGTTCAAAGGCGTTCCTGCAGCACAACCTAAAGTAAATACTGGATGGAAGTGGGGTTTTGCTTTCTTTATGCCCTGAAAAGCTCTTTAAAAGGAAGTGAAGATAACCAGTGGTGTCTGAGCACTGGGCCTGCTCGTTCTGCCCACGGGGTCCGTCGCATTCCCAGTCTGCCGGGGTGCGGGGACATGTCCCGCTCTACCACCGCAGTGGCCTGGCTGTGGCTGGTGCCATTTGTCCTTCGCAAGACAAAGCACAGGGAGCTCCCTTCCAGACCTCTGGGTGGAGAAGGAGGTGCAGCTCCTGGGGCAGGAAGGATGGGAAGGCAGGTGGTGATCCTACCTGCAGGCTGTGGGAGGGATTTGGAGCCTTGCTGCAAGGTCAGAGTCTTACTCAAGCCTAAGCACAGAGGAATGGTTGTTTGAAATTTGGTAAGTGATAAAACCAGATGCAGCTGAGGTGATCAGACTGACTGACCTCACCCCATCGGGAATATCCCATAGTCTTGTCAGAGAGCCCTGTCTGAGGTGCTGCCTCTGCTGCCCGAGGAAAACGGCTGGAATGATAGGCTTTCCAGGTAGGCTACTGGGGACCCAGGTTTGCTGCAAGTGAAGTAATTATGTTTTCATTACTCCAGGGTGGCAATAAGAAGAAACTCTGGTTATAGCAATTCTGCAGCCACCTCACTGAGGCTCCAGTGTCCCAGATCTGTGAAAAAGGATTAATTAACTTTCTGCCAGAAGCAGCAAGCTGGCCAGTCCTGTCAGGGATGCTGTGCTCCACCGGGACACCAAGGGATGAGTGGTGACACACTACTGCAGAAATTGTCCTTGGGTGGACTGGATGGGCCTTGTGGGTCCCATCCAACACAGCATATTCTGTGATTTTGTGATTCTGTGAAAATGAACAAAAAATGAAGCAGATATGCACACCTCAAGCAGAGTAAACAAACCTGAGAATTGGGCTCCTGCCATATCTGTTGTTTATCAGGTCAGATCTTAATTGTGGTACTTAGACATGATTAACAGGTATCTGAATAACCATGCCAGAAATAAACCCTGCTCTGCAGAGAAGCTTATGTGTCCTGAAAAGGGGAGGGAAGGGAGTGGGCATGGAGGAGGGGACTGGGCACAGCATTGTCCCAGTGCCCCCTGCCCCCACCCGCTGCCTGATGAGTTCCTTGCCCAGAGCTCTGGTGTGGTAAATATTGGCACAAACCCCTTTCAGGACCCTTGCTGGTACCAAGGTTAGAGCAGAACCCAGCGTTCATCCTTCTGTGCTACAGGTCAGGAGGCTGATGGGTCATTCCCTGCAGAAAGGGTTTTCCATTAAGTAAGTAAAAGATCCAAGCAGAAAACTTCTGACCTCACAATGTAATTCCAGAGGAGAGGATTGCCTTAACACTGGGAATTGGGAGATCAGTGTCCTATAAAGAACCATAAAGCTGTGCCAGTAAGGGTCCTGCCATCCTGCACCCACATCAGGGAGCACTGTGAGGATGAGGAGATTTCCTGCTGTGGGATAAGGGAAGAAGGAAAGGAGATTTTCTGCTCTTGAGGCTTCCCACACTGCACTCAAATTTCTCCTAACTGAGTTTCTGCTCAGCACTGCTAGAAAGGAAAGTGTAGCACTGCTTGTTTTCTTCCTGGGGGAGGGATGGGAGGTGTTTGCTTTCCTTTCTTGTAGAACAAAATCCAGAGCTTTCAGTTATATGTTGAAAAAAGCCCACTTAGCAGCCAACAATCTGGGAAGCTGCATCCCCTGGGCAGTGTTTGGCTGGGATATGGGAGGCTCCTGTCCAAATCCAGGCCGTGAGCCAAGCTAAGCCCTCACCATTGGCCTTGCCCTGTGGAACTTTGGAGCAGGGAATAGTTATTTGGGGATGGAATTAAAAAAGCATGTCATGAAGTACTAAGTACTTTTTCTTGGAAAATACTTTGTTGGCAGGAATTTTCACATCCCAAAACATCCCTTCCCAGACTACCTAAAGACCTCCTGTATCCAACACCTAACCCCAGTACTTTTTTTGAAAGGAACGGATTCTGCTTTCCCAGTGGAATAATCACAGAATACCAAACTCTGATGATGTGTGAAACTGTAAGTGGACACTTTGGAAAACAGACCCTGCCTCCTCAGGATCCATCTGGTGTCTTTCCAGCCCAAGGAAGCTGGGTGGGCAGAGTGCCCAGTGTGTGCCTGTGGCCTTGTTGAGGGTCCCCGGCCAGGGTGCAGGCGGCAGCTGCTGCCCACGGAGCAGATGGATCTGCTGGCCGTGGGGAGCAGGATGGCTGCGGGATGGGCTGTGGCTGCCCGGGACTGTGCCCTGCTCGCCCGGCTGCGGCAGGGAGCAGATGGACCCGGCTTCCTCAGGCTCCCAGTGACCACAGCTGACCCGCTGCCAGCTTTGCTGGGGAATGCAAAGGAGTAGGGGCTGTGCCATGAGCTTTGCAGCAGGAAATCAGCCAGGAAAATACGGGTGTGTGTGAGAGGTGAAGGACATTTCCTTGGGCCAGTGGCTGCTGTTCTCTCCTCCCAAGTCAGGATCACCAGTCCATGGGCTGCACTGCATCCCTGTTGGCTCCATAGGATCATGGCTTGTCCAGGCAAACCCTTCATGGGCAGGAAAGGCCTGAAACACTCTGGATGCATAACACATCTGCCACTGGCACAAAATGTAAAGAGAATATTGTAGTCCGGGTTTATTTTTTTATTAATAATAATAATAATAATTAAAAAACGTAGGTACTTTTTTCCTAGAGATTCACAACCATTTGAAACTCTAATCCAGTTTCTTACTTGTTTCTCTCTCCTCTGTTTTAAAACAGCAGCTTTTGGCTTGTCACTTACAGCTTGTTATAAATGAAATGTCAATGTTATCAGATTAATAATTTGCGCAAGCCAAATTATTAATATAAACCAAGCAAAATTTATTTTTAATCAAATTGACAATCAAAATCAGCCACTATAAAGGAAATCAGGGCCAAGCCTAGGTTCTTGACTCTGGGTGACACATACACAGCTCTGACCACCAGCAGTTCAGAGAGGTAAGCGCACACCTTTGAGGTGTTTGAGTCCAGTTTTTATACTGTTTTTCTTGCTCCTGGCTAGGAAATCTTTTGTTCTTTTCACTTCTGATGATCCTCTGGTCCAGTGCTCAGGGGTCCATTTAGATGTTGATTTGTCCAAGGATTCTCTTTGTGCTCTGGTTGATGGTTTCCAGTAACTCATCTCAGCGTTTCTGGTAAGGGTCCTGTTCAGATGATGATTTTTATGAGAAATCCTTATATGATTAAAATGAAGTGTCTCAAGCAATAGGTCCACTCATCAGCAGTGTCCAAGGAGTAGCAGATCCTATCTCTTACTCCTTTCAGATGGAAAAGATTCCCTCGCTGGGTAGGATGAACTCATAGTAGGTTGATGGGTCTGAGGTCATCTCTTCTGGGTTTGCCTTCACTTCTTATGTTAATTTACACCTTCCTTGAGCAAGATGTCAGGAAACTTGCCAAGGTGTACTTTGAACATAACATATTTGAACATATATACAAATTACAACTTGCTATATTTCACATTCTGTATTTCACATTAATAACTTATTCTGCTTATACAATTTTGATTCCTTATGAATTTTGACTTATCTATAACAAGCTGAAACTCAGAAGTCACTCATGTGCCCACCGGGGATGGTTCTAGTGGTGCCCCCACTCCGGGCAGGGACGAGTCGGTCCCCGGCCCCTCGTCAGCCACCTCCTTAAGCAGTGTGGGCTATTGGAGACCCACCAATGGCAGGATATTTTCTGCTGTTCTCAGCAAACAGGTGTTCCCAGGAGCCTTCAGGTGCAGGCAGAGAGTGAGCAGAGTCCAAACGAGCTGTTGCTCAACCTGTGCTGGTCCCTTTGCTCCCTTCCCTCACATAAAGGCAGCTGTGTGATCACCTTGGCTCATTAGAAACCATTCTTATTAATGCACAGTCTCTCCTCCTCATTTCCCACAGACAGGAACTGGATTTACTTCAAGAAGGTACCAGTGGTTTTCTTTGTGGTGTGTCCCTCATTCCCTGTGTGTAGCCACCTGCAAATGGTCTGTTTTGGGAAGAGCAGTTGTCTCATCTTGACACTCCCTATTGCTCTTCCCAAAGTCAGGATTAAGTCTCCTAATAACCATGCTTTTCCTCATTCTCAGTTAAAGCACAATAATTTGGGTTCTACTTGTCTTGTAACTGCTCAGATTCACTGCCCAGGCTTTACCCACAGATTGAGGGATTTACACATCACAGAGCCAGAAGGGACCGGAGATGCTTTCCTCCCTACAGAGGCCCCAAGAGGTCCTTCAGCACACTCCTGGCAGAGAGGACTGCTGAACAGCAGCAAAACCAGCAAAATCAATCTTACCCTGATTCCAAAATTCCCAGGCCCATGTTAGGTTTGTCAATTCCTTAATGACTCCTGTAGAGCAGAAGCCCCTCTGGCCCCATGGCAGCAGTGGGATGGTGGCTTCCACTGGTGGCTGGGCTGACCTCCCTGGGCCCCTCTACACCAACAGCTGCACACTCCCATCCCTGGAAGTGTTCAAGGCCAGGCTGGATGGGGCTTGGAGAAACCTGGTCTAGTGGATGTCCCTACGCAGGGTAGGAGATGGAAAGAGATGAACTTTAGGGTCCCTTCCAACCCAAACCATTCTGGGATTCTGCAGTTCTATGAAAATTCCCCTTTCCCCACATTTTGACTTCCTTGGGAGGTGTTTCCCGACTATCTCATCTCCCCTTCTCTCTCCCAGCAGCAGTTCTAGCAGAATGTGCCTTTGACACTGCTTTATGGCTCTTCCAGCATTTCTCTTCCTGCAGACCCTTCTCCAGGCTCCCGCACCCTTTAGGGGTGCTGGCCCAGCTGGTGGGTGCTGCTGAAGTTTCCTTGAGCACCCTGTGAGACTTTTAAAATTGAAATCCTGCCCAAAAGTAAGGTAATCATGTCAAACCAGCCCTGACTGTATCTTATTCTTATAGCTGTCTCTTGATTAACTTCCCTAGCACCTGCTCTGTTCCATTTCCTTGATGTAGGACTGACAAGTCTAAAATGATCTGGGCCATCTCGTGTGTTCTGTGTTGCAATTCTGATTCCTTTCCTCTCACTGTGAGCCAGACATCCTCAGCAAGATTCTGAGCCAGCTCTTACAAGACCCTCTGAACATTATATTATGTATATCTATATATTTTCTTCCATGTTAGAGGCAACATTGCTTGGTTTTAGACAAATGTCATCTAAAATGATTATAAAACCTGATGACAATTTTTGAGAGAGACTTTACTGTGTTTTTGCCAAATCTGACATGAGTTTCCCAGAGGGAGTCCACCTGACACTCGAGGAGCACCATGAGCCATCGCACACCTGATCCATACCTTTAGCTGAGGGACAATTAAATATTTAAATCTGTCTGGGAAACACAGGCTGGGGAGCAGACGAGGTTGTGCTGCTGGGACCTTGCTGGGTTTGACCTCAGCTGCTTCACCCATTGCACAGCCTTAACATTTGTTTAAAGCTACCTTTGTCGATCGAACTCCACTAGATTTGAACTTTGAGGGAGTTAATTGCTTTTCCCAGTTCTGTGGTAGCTATTGCTGTGATCTAATAGAAAACTGAACTTAATTAGGCTTGTTCCACAGAGATTAAGCAGGTCTTTTCCACCTATCGTATTCATGGCTTAATGAAGTGTGGATGTGTCTTTGTTGATGTGCTCACAGCAGCCTCTGGTCCCCACAGCTCTACACAGCTGTCCAGTTTGCAGAGCAGCCTCACTGCTGGCTGCTGGTTCCAGGTGTGCAAGTGACCTTTAGTGCTTGCTGATGTGAAGTTTGACAGTCCAACTACATTCAAGCATCCATCTCTGCTCCTGGACACACACTGGAGACAGTTTCGTGCTCTAAGTCACTCTCTTGGCAATTCAGTGACAGAATAGAGGAGGTTCAGGTTTTAATTACAAACTTAGCACACAGCAAAAACACTTCAGTTGTGTTAGTTTTACCTGAATCTTGCTAAGAATTAGCAGAAAATATCTTCAAGAAATAAAATGTTTTGACAAGAATGTCTCTAAGCACTCTCACCTAAAGATAAAAATTAGTATTTATTTCAGTGTTTATATCTGTACAGGTAAATATTGCTTCCAAATCTGTCACTACAGGTCCATCTGACTAAGCAGATGTAGGTGCCAGTTCCTGGTGTGTAGGATTTCCACCTGAGCCTGATAAGTTTAGGAAAATCAGGCTGTAATATTCATTTGAAGTCCTAGCCTGCCCTACAGAGCTTCAGGAGTTCTTCAGAAGAGAGATGGAGGCTCCACAGCACCAGGTCACTTCTGGATGCAGTGAAGGGAGGCAGGAGGCTCCCAGAATTTCCCAGCTGCTAATTAAATCCCAGAGGATTTCGAGAAAATTGTGGAGAGCAGAAAAGATGAAAGAGAAACCCAAATGAAGTGCTTCAGCATGTGTTCAAGAAACCCTTTTAAAAAGAGATTTAAATTAAAAAATGTGTCTGTAAATAGTCCCTGTGCTGAACGATTCACAAGGTCAAAGAACACAAACACCTCGATTACCCATTTTAGCTGTAAAAAAGGTCTGTTCTCTCCTGCTTTGAAGGACCAAGTGAAGCACAAGCTCCTTGGGAAGGAGAAAGTCCTGCAGTGCCAGTACCTGAACACTCACCACCCTGTCTGGGTTTTCTTTTCACTGCTAATTCCGAAGTGGGACTGAAAAGGGTAAGTTTTACTCAGATGTCATTGAAAGCAGCTGTACCTTCCATCCAGCCATGAGAAAAGCAGTGTTTCAACCAGGAGTGCAAGTGCCCAGGACGGGGCTGCTGGAAGGTGTGCAGGAGAACGCCCGGGAGATCTGTGCCAATTTCTGCCTTAATTGCATCTGAGCTGTACAGCACATTGTGAGCTTCTGCAGAGCCCAGGCGGCTTCTAGAGCCTTCTGTTGTCTTAAAAGAACAGTGTGAGTTCTTTCTCCCTTCTCCATCTCCCTAAAAGCAATCTCAGGACCCCTGTGAACCCACAGCTGGTGACCAGCTGTGCCAGAGTAATGCAAATCCAAAAAAGCAGTAACAGAAACCTCTTAGTGCCTATTAATTAATTATTAACCTATTAACACTGGGCCATTGCAGGAATGATGCACTTGTTTCTCTGAATCCCCCTGCAACACTTCACTCTCCTGAACTCAGCCATCTTTTTCCTCAGTCTGCTCAAAAATGTTATTTATTGTTTAGGTGTGCCCAACCTGCCTGGTGTGAGACCCTGGCTGGTGGCCCCCCTTGGCTGGGACCCTGCCCTGCCTGTACCCCTGCCTGTTCTCCTGGCCCAGCCCATGGAATCACCGCTTTGGCTGAGAACGGACCTCAAAACCCATCATGTTCCACCCCCTGCTATGGCAGGGACACTTTCCACCATCCCAGGCTGCTCCCAGCCCCAATGTCCAGCCTGGCCTTGGGCACTGCCAGGGATCCAGGGGCAGCCACAGCTGCTCTGTGCCAGCCCCTCCCAGGGAACAATTCCTTCCCCATATCCCATCTATCCCTGCCCTCTTTAAACCCATGGCTATTTCCAGACCCTGCCCGGCCTGTCGCTGCCTCCCTCCCTCTGTCAGCCCTGAAATGTCTGGCTGCTGTGAGCTCATTGCCACTGTCCCCACTGCCAATTTGTCTGCAACAACCAAACCTACACTAGGATCCTGCTGGAAGTAAATCCTCCCATTTGCAGAAGCAATGTGACAGCAATACTCACTGCCTCCAAGTACACACACCCCTCATTGCAAAGGTAGGAATGAGGATTTGTTGTTTAAAATGCCTTTTTCTTCAGGTTTTCTTTCTAATTTCAAAGGCAACTAATAGTGAAAAAGTACCCAGAAGACAGGAGAATAAATTGATGTTTAAGACTTCATATTGAAACCCAAAACTTACTCCTTTGCAGGTGATATTTTTATTTATCATTACTAGGCTGTTTGTATTTAATGCAATTTATTAGAATGTATTTACAGAATCATAGTTAGAGTCAAAACTGGGTAAAACCCCTTCACTCTTTTACTGAGGCTTCCTCTACACGTATTTAGTTCAGGGTAATATGATTCAGTGAAAAATTAAAAATAAATTAGGGTATTCCCTCTCATTAATGTTTCTACTGAAATATTCAGTATATTTATAATTTGCTTGCACAATTATTAGGACAATTTCTGAAATGAATGCCAAACAGGGAGGCAGTGATGAAGAGTTGAGTATATCGAAGCACTTTGAATGAAAGTCTCTGGGGAGAGTTCAGAGTCCCTTCCAGGGCCTATTAGGGGCTCCAAGAGAGGTGGAGAGGGACTTGGGACAAGGGCCTGGAGGGACAGAACACAGGGAATGGCTTCCCAGTGCCAGAAGGCAGGGTTAGATGGGATATTGGAAAGGAATTCCTGCCTGGGAGACCCTGGCACAGGGTGCCCAGAGCAGCTGTGGGTGCCCCTGGATCCCTGGCAGTGCCCAAGGCCAGGCTGGACATTGGGGCTGGGAGCAGCCTGGCACAGTGGGAGGTGTCCCTGCCCATGGCAGAGGGGTGGAATGAGGTGATCTTGAAGGTCCCTTCCAACCCAAACCTTTCTTGGATTCTGTGATTTCCCAGGATGTCAAACAGATCCCTCCCTGATCTCTGCCCTCAGGGCAGGCAGATTGTGTGGGGCAGCTCCATACAACCAACACATGGAAGAAATTCCATGAGCTGCTCCCGGCTCAGGGGCTGTCTAGGCTGGCACAGCCTCATGAAGGTTGCACAGTCCTCTCTCACTGACACCATAGCCTCAGGGATCCCAGTTATCACATGGACTCATAATGAATGGAAAAATCCATTGCCTGGGCAGCCAGGACACTGGGTCCCGTGCCCAGGGGCTCCAGCCCAGCAGCACCCTGGTATAGAAATCCATTGCCCTGAGGAGGCAAATCCGCAGGACAGTGATGGCTGTCTTTGGAAACCAATGATTAATGTCCTTTAGGCCCTTCAAGGCCACAATGAGGTCACCCCAAAGCTTCTCTTCTCCAGGCTGAACAATCCCAGTTCTCCCAGCCTTTCCAGGGATATACCCCACTCCCCAGAGCAATAATCAGTGTTAAACTCCCCGTGCTCTGATCCTGCGTGTGCTGGAACTTGTCCAAGTCCATTAATAATAAATTAAAGCAGCATGGGGGTAAAAAGCAGGATTTGATCTTAACAACCTGGAAAAGTGGGGCAGAAGGGGCAGCAGCCATGGAAGGAGGGCAGAGGTGGGAGCAGCTCCAGCAGCTCCAGCACTGAGCACCAGACAAACCAGGATTTCCTGGGTTTATTTTCCTAAAGGGCTTCATCTCCAATGAAATCATCACAATGCCACCAGCAGGGACTGACACAGGGAGGTGGCACAGGGGGGAGATGGTCTCTTGCTCTGTGCCAGAGCCAGCTGAGCCATTTCCAGGAGGTTCCCCGGGTCTCCTCCCCACCTGGGTTACCTGTGCTGGGTCACCCAGGACTCCCTCCCAGCCTTGTCCTGGGAGTCTGACATGTGCTATGGGCATCCCCACGGGTGCTGACAGCTTGGGGAGGTGGTCCTCTGTCCAGTTCAGTCTGTCCATCCACCTCCATCAGCTGTCCTGCTCCCCAGCCCCACCAGAGCTGCATTGGTGGCTGGTTCCTGCTTGGCCCTGCAGCTCCTCAGGGGAGCTCATGCTGGGGGAACATCAGAGCCAGAGATGTCATTGGAACTGTGTCACATTGCCCTTCGTTTACTGATTCCTACTCCTATTCCTCCTCTTGCTTTGATGGGGAAGAGGCTTTTAATCAATTTAAGTGGTGTTCTCTGAGGGTTGATAGAATATTAGACTGTGGAAACTGGCTGATAAAGTGCACTTTGGTGTGTAACTGTGCTGTGTGCCTGGCATATCTCTGAATGTCAGAGGCCATGGCAGAGCACTGGATCTCTCCCTCTGTAACATGGAGTAAAAATGCGTTCAGTCCTTGGAGCTTAAAACCCCATCTCCTCCTGCAAGGCCATGTGTAGCTCAGGGCAATCCTTCTTCTGTCTCTCCAGAGATGGGCCCATTACTGCAGTGCTTGAGCAAGTGTTTATGGTGAAAAAGAGCACGGTATAAAACTAAAAGGTTAAAAAATAGCCACAGGGTTTAATCTCCTTGTAAAGGTGAAGATCATGTATGTTTTACCTCTGGCTTGTACTTTGTATAAAGATAAGGCGGCATGGATGAAGTTATAAAGCGTGAAAAAGCATTTCTAAGAAACACTGATTTTTAAAGTGATGGAAAAATGTATAAGTAAGCAAAAAATCCTGTATGGCTTAGTGCATGACATAGCTATTAAGAAGAAGAGAAAATGTGGAATAATCCATGTAATCTATGAAAAGAATATTTTCATAGACAGATTCTTTCACATGGAAATAATAACAGCAAAATCACACATTTACATTTTATTTGCAGATTTTTGTACATAAGATTAATTGGCTATTGGTGAATTATGGCCACTATTACTTTTAATATGAATCCTTACAGTCAATAAAAAGTGAAGACAAAAAGCCACTGCTACTGTCCAGCAAGTCAGAATATGGCTGTAATTCATCCTGGAAGCCTGAAGACAAGATTTTTATTTCTTCACCCAAGGAGGGTTGATGTTGGTCCAACAGTTTGCTCATGGCTGGAGGATCCTGTGTGCAGGGGTCTGTGGGGGTTTGGCTCACAGAGCAGAGGGAAGAGCCTTGTGCATGGCACTGTGGGGTGGGTGCAGGAACCTCCAACAGGGCTGTGGTATGGGTAGCTGATCCTCACCAAAAATGGTGGAAAGTCGGTTCCTGGTGAGCAGCACAGGCACCTCTGGAGAAGGAGCTTGGTCAGCTCTGGTCTGGCCATACCCAAGGGCATAGAGGATGAACAGGGTGATTTTACTCTTTGATTTGCTGTAATAGCCTCCAAATACTGCTTGAGACCAGACAGAGATGAAGAATTGAAAGTAGTTAAGAGACAACCTGAGGCAACAACATTCCTCTGCCTGCCAACAGACCTGCTCCACATCAGCCACCCGTAGGAAGCAGCCCTGCAGCAGTGCCCTCGGCTCATCTCTGTCCCCAGGTCCCCATCCTCCTCCTATCCCATCCCACAGGCCACACCGCCTCTGCTCTGCCACCCACAGCCTCCCATCCTGGAGGGGAACAGAGAGGAAAACTGTTCCACAAGTGTAAACTCAGTGCTCAGTCATAACCAGAGATGAAGTTGGAGGATGCAGGGAGCTGAGCCTGTTGGAACTTGTGGGCATGTCTAAGGTTCTGTGTAAAAGCAGTAGGTGGGAGGGGGATTCATAGCCACTAGTATAAAAAGAAGAAGAAAAAGCAGAAAGTCTTCACAGGAATACTTGGAATCTCTTTTAAGGACAATGTACTGGCTCATGCAGGTTGGGCGAGTGTTTGCAGGAACACCTCTGCCTTAGGGCTACTGGGGCAGGTAATGCTGAGTTCAGTGTGCTGGACTTCATTTCCTCATTAGGAAATATCAGGAATATTACATTGGAAATGCCAAAGATTACCAACCAACCCCCTTTCAAACATAGCAGAGCAGAAGGAGGATTTCTCCCCCTTATTTGTGCAATAACGAGAGCAAGAAGCCGTGCACTGACGCACTCAGTGGGCACATCAAAGCGTCTGCCCCAATCTCTCTGGCTGTAAATCTTGGGGTGTGTGATCCTGGCCCCTCTGATGGACACACAGCTCTGGCCACAGGATGCAGAGCAGCATGATGTAGCTGAGTGAAGGTTGGCAGAGCAATTTCAGCTGATGGTTTAGCAAGTGGTACTCCCAGATGGATTGAAGAGGACTTTATGATGCTTCTCACAAACTGTAAAGCTTTGTTTACCTGCCCTACAGAAAAATGAAGTAATGGGGAATTTTTTATTTTGCTTTTACTGTCAATATTTTATTTGCAGTGCCAGAGTTGAGGGGCTGGATTTATGGGAACAGCTTATGAAGCTTTGGGCTCCCAGCAGCAGCCTCCGAGTGCTGGGCAGAGGTGCTGCTTCCATGGAGGTTTGGCATAACTTTCTTCTAACCCAACAGCAAATTGTTGGGTCACTGGTTCAGATACAAAAAGTATCTCCTGGGACAAAATTGTTTGCTGGATATACAGCTTGTATCATCAATTAAGTGATTTTCTTGTTTAGATCTTGTTGTGAAATGTCCTCAACCGTGAAATGGCTTTTCCCAGAGAAAGATTTGTGTTCGATTAAAGACACCAATACTCTCAGTGGGCAGCAAATTAACCTGGAAGGCTTCTCTGGGGAGTGGGGTCCTGGGAACGTGGTGTCTCCAGAAGGAATTGTCCTCGATCCAGAGAACAGCTCAGGCTATCATCTGTGAGAATGTGGTGCTCCACAGGGCAGCCCCCCAGGCCGGGCAGGAGTCAGCTCCAATACCTACTGCAACTTATGTCAGAAAACCAGGTGCTGGGTGGGAGGAAGGACAAGGCACGGGAGCAGAGCAAGGGGTGCCTGGCAGCACCTGCTTCCCTATATGTTGCAGGCAGGGATTTTGGGAAGTGCTGGCAAAAATGGTGATGTAGCACAGGGGCTGTTCCAGCCATGGTGCATGGATGGGAGGGAAAGGCCAGGCAGTGCAGGTGTGGGGACACCTCGGTGCCCACCACCCACAGCACCTGGCTCCCCTCAGGTGTCTTTTCCACCCTTCCCAGCCCTGGCTGTGCTCTCACCCAGTGCTGCCTGCAGATGCCAAAACATAGCTACAGCAGCCAGCGGTGTCTGTGTTTGCATCCAAGGACAATTTGCCCACCAGCCTTACTGCAGACCGAGAGCAGAAGAGGTGGAAATCAATGTGGTTTTGGTCAGAGGAGCACTCCGAAGCCCCTGGAGCTCCACAGGCTGAGAGCAGTAGTGACAGTGCTGTATGCTGGTGTGCATGTGGCATCGCTCCATCCCTGCACCACGCATGGGATCAGGGACAGCCTGGCTTCCACAGCTTCCAGAGAGGGAGATGATGGTGCTTTTGTCCCCATGTCCTTGTGCCAGAGGTACTTACTGGGGTTTGCTTCCAGAGAAAGTGCCTGTCAGCAGCAGTCACTCACGCTGTCCCCATGCCCTGTGTGGTCCTAATTGGTTTCACAGGTACCTCTCACAAAATTACCTGTCACTGACACCAGGACTAAAAATGGGCAAAACCTTTACAGCTAGAAGGAGCGTGATGGATTGCCAGCTTCCCTGGGCCACACACTTACCTGAAGGATGTGCATTTCCTGGCGATTTAGAGCAATTATCCTTGCCTGTAACCTACATTTTCCATGAGTTCTGACTCCTGCCCAGGGTGGAAGAGGCAGTGAGCTTTCATTCTAAAATGAAATAATGTCTCAGGGTAGTCTTGACACAAATGACTGACGTGTGTGTTTGTGTTGGACAGAGACTCCTGTATCCATTTCCAGTCTCAGCACTGGGGTCATCTCTGCCCTCTGTACTGTGAGTTGGGAAGGGGACCATCCTGCCGCTGGCACAGCTGTGTTTGTGTTTTGGCATGGTTGGTAAGGGGGACAAGCAGGACCTGGTCACGGGGACAGCCTGGGGTCAGACCCGTCCTCAGGAGTGGTCCCTGGGGCTCCTCATGGCTCTGCCAGCTGCCACGGCACAGCCCAGACAAGCTTTCCAGTTCCCTGCTGCCACTGGAAACTGCCTCACCTTGTTCTGGAAAGGGATGTGCCCTTTGGTGTGAGGGTCTAGGAAATGCTCTCTTGGAAGGGGGAAGGGGAGGAAGAAAAAAGGAAAGCAAAGTGACGCTGCAGTTCTGAGCCTTGAGCCCTTCTGCCAAGGGAAATAAAAGCCAGGATGAACATTCCCGGGCTGGTAATGGCACTCCCACAGAGAGGGGAGTCTCCAGCAGTGGAAAAAGAATGGTGGGGAGAGACCCTCAGTCGAGGAGATTGATTTGGTACTTTTCAATCAGTGCTACAGGCTCTCAGCCCAACTGCACTTGTTTCTTTCAAAATCATCAGCAAGACAATTATAGAATTTAACACAATCCTACAAATATTTGGGTGACGCTCCAGTTGAAAGAAATCAGGAATTTTTATTTGTTTATTTGTTTGGTATCTTATTTATTACCACACTACCTCCCTCTCCCTTTGAGTCAGGGGAGCCAGATGGCAGCACTTAGAGAAAGTCAACAGCAGCACTTTGGGGAAATAAAGTGTGTTCATTTAAAAATAAATAAATAATCCATGCAGTCCATTAACCAGAGCTCAAGGCAAACAGCCTTAATGGTTTTCTTAGTTAAAAGGAAAAGACCATTCTGGAATCCTGGCAGATTCTGGGACACACCTGCTGGGCCCACACAGTTGTCGCCCCATTTCCCTGCCTCTGAGTGCACCCAAAATACCCACAAGAGTGACCTGACCTCCTGGACATGTGGGTCTGCAGGGATGCATTTCCTAGGTCGGAGCTGACACCAGTGCAGAGATGGTGTGGCTAAGACACAGGAGGAAGACAGTGGTGGTAATTTATTAAACAAATAATTAGGTATCTACATACATAAATAAACAATCTTCCCCAAGTCTGTATAGAACCCAGAAGGATGTGCATGGAGACCAAAATCCTGCATGTTTGGCCAAGCTGAAAGCTCTTTTCAGAAGGGATATCATCCTTCTTCTCTCTTGGGGCACAAAGTGTTTTGTTTGGCAGACACCACAGTGCTGCAGTTATTCCACACCATTGGGAGCAAATCATAGCAGGAAACAAGAAGAAAACTCCATTGGCTACAGCTGTTCTCTTTTCTGAAGCCCATTTGTACCTGAGCAGTGGATAGAGATGTTCTCCCTGAAGAGCATCTGCTGAAGGTACGGCTCTCAGTGGGTCACCTGCTCCTCCCTGACCTGTCAGCATCCCACAGGATTTCAGTATCCCACGGGATTTCACCTGGCTTTGCACCACATGCCCTCCACATCTGAATGTCTCTGGGTTGGGCACCAGGAGAGGATGGTGATGGGGCCACAGTGAGAATCTTCCACTGTTCATGGCCAGAGGCTCTGTGCTGGAGGACCTGGTGATGCTTGGCTGCATGGAGCCATTTTCCCAGAGCTGAGGACCAGCACTTGAAAGACACTATGGGGGAAATGAGCAGAGGCGGTTTCAGAGAGTTAAACTCATTAAACTTGAAAATAATACTATCCATGATCATAAACATTTTGGAAAAGCCAGATGGTTTGGTTTAAAGGAGACATCAAAAAACTCCAATTTGAAATCCCAAGTGAAAGAAGTTTTCTCCTATGAATAAGGTTTTTCAGAAATCTTGATTTTTACATTGATGCCGTTTACTCCCTCATCCTCTGTTTTTGGTAGCAATAATTTCATTCTCATGCAAAATTAAAAATTGATGAGTTTGAAGCCACTGGTGACCCAAAGGCTGTTGCCTTCTCCCAGGTGGACACTGTGGAGATGAGTTTGTTGCCAGAGTTGCTATGGCTGTGTCATGCTGCAATGGTTTCACCCACTAGCCTTCACTCCTGGGGGCTCTGAGAAGGATCCCCCAAGGAGGGCAGAGCTGTGCCTGCAGTACAGGGGCAGGAAGGGAAAGAGGAATAGCAGCAGGGGTCTGGGTGGATTCGCTCTGAGATGTTTTCCTGCAACCACATTCTGCTTTAAATTCCTCAGAAACTTCTTTCTCCCAGTGCCAATGGATGTGTTTCCTGTTCTGTCCAATGACTTTCAATGTATCATCAAACTTACTTTTATAGTGAATATTATGTGGTTTAAATGTTTTACTGTCTCACATCTTCCTCTGAACTTTTGTATAGATTTTGCTCTTGTTTCTGCTGAGAAGTCTAATTTCCCATGGATAATGTCTCTTCTGATTCTCCTTTATATTTCCATTTTATGCCACTGTGAGAATCAAGTGCTTTTGCTGTTAATATGAACCTGTCATTAGACTTTCCCAAGACTGATTAATTAATAACTGAGATGGCTAGATGGATTAAATAAATTGAGCACCATCACCCTGCCAAAGCCAGAACTCTCAATAAACTCCACAGGAATTCCAGAGGGGATAATTTTCACTTGTATGTTTTTGCTTCCAGCCATGTCCTAAGTGTGGCTCTGAAGGAACCATGGCAGAGCTCCTCAGGAGAGATCTTCAGCCTGTCAGTGGAAAGTCAACAGGTTCTCTGGAAAAAAAAAAAAGAAAGAAATCCTCTGTGGGTGCTTGAGCAAACCCAACACAAGCCTCCACAAGCTTTGCTCTTCTCAAACTGTGGTGGGGATTTGCTCCCTGGGAAGAGCCCAGGCTGGCTGTATCCCGGGAAGGACACAGGCTGCCCCGCAGGGCTGCTCACCCCCGGTGTGATTCCCGGTGGGGTCAGCACGGCGAGCTCCGGGCTCGGCGTTCCTGCTGAGGGGTGGTCTCGAATGGGGCAGTGAAAGGTGAGCAGCTTCCTGAGGGTTTTCTGAGCTGCATCAGCTCCATGGGATGCAGCAGGAGCAAGGAGGGCCTGGGATCCCAGAGCTGGGCAGGAGGAGGGAGGAGAGGGGTTGGGCCAGCCTGGGCAGGCTGGGACAGCTGCTGTGCTGGTGCCACCATGCCTGGCTCAGTCCCTGAGAGCTGGCACCGAGAGGGACGTCTGCTATCAGAGCTGTCAGCCTCCAGGAGAATGCCTGGTGTTCCTTCAGTGACCTTCCACTCCCAGCTTGGTTTAACACCTTCCCTGCCAAGCCTTATGTGCCTCCAGCTCACTTCACCATGTATTTAACATCAGTTCAGGGACCTGGCAGAAAGGTGTCGAGCTGGAAAGCTCAGCCATATTTCCCTGCTGTTTCAATTGGTCTAAAGAAGATTGTTACCTTGTTCTACAGAGCTGCACCTTTTCTGGCCCCAGTCCATCACAGCAGAAGGAAGGATACTGGTGAGGACATCTGAAACCAGAACACTTTCCAAAGAAGCTCCTTGCTCTTCTGGTTTTCAGTCTTGGGCAGCAAGTAACAAGCAACAGGTGAAGGGATAATGGCCTCAAATTGCACTGGGGGAGATTTCGATGCAATACCAGGGAAAATTTCCTCAGTGGAAGAGTTGTCCACCCTGGCACAGCTGCCCAGGGCAGAGGTGGAGTCCCCATCCCTGGAGGAGTTTAAAAGCCATGTGGATGTGGCACTCAGAGACATGGGTTCATGATGGCCTTGGCAGTGCAGGGGGATGGTCTGGAAAGGTCTGTTCCAACCTAACCATTTCTCTGATTTTTTGGTTCAACCCTGCCCACACCACCCCTGCCATTGACAGCAGCTGTCACCCACAATCTGCTCCTGGGAAACATTGGAGGCAGGGAAGACATCCAGCACTTCTCTCTCATACATATAAAAATATTTCTTCCTCTTGCAATAACAAAATTAAAAAAAATCAAGTTTCTGTGAAAACCTCACAAAGAGAAAGATGAAAATCACTGAAAACTCATTAGAAAACACATTAGAAAACAAATCTTATTCAGCCTCATCTGCATTTAACATTTTAAACTTGGTATTCTTAATATGCTTAAGAGCACAGTTCATTTAGATTTAAGGTAAACACTTAGCTAAATATCAAACATTAATAGAATTTTTGTAGAAATATTGGTTTGATGCTACTTGCAGAGTATGGTTTCTTACAGATAGAGGTACAAGCCTCGATATGCGTAATTACTCTGCAGAAAGTTTTAAATGATGAAGCAATTCAAAAAAAGGCATCAAGTTAAATAATTATATGTAAAATAAAATTAAAGAAATGAATAGTTCATTATCTCTTTTAAAAGCTTTTATTTTACCTCCAGGAATGAACATTTTTGATCTTATCTGCACCCTGGTAGGAATAAAGTGCTGTTGCTCTCATCCATGACACATGGCTTCTCCTCCAGCTCCACAAATCTCCATGAGGGAGCAGTGGAAGGGGGTGTTTATAATGCCGAGGTTGGATTTAAGAGGTGTGTGTGTGTGTGTGCTGCTCCCCTGCGAGCGAGCTTTAAATCTCCTGTGATCACACAGAGTACACCAACCCACTTTGCCATATTTCTGCTATAAATGGGAACCAATTCATCGCTGCCAACTTATTCCTCCTTCTCTCAAACCAAACAGACATGACTAGAGGGTAAAAAACCCCAACGCAGTGCCACCAGCGAGTGAAAAGAGGCGTGTGAGGGGTGTTGGGGTCAGGAGACGCTTCCTGCACGCTTGGCCATCGTTTTCTGCCTGACTCAGTCATTGACATTCAAGTTTGCCACCAGAAGAGCATCAGTGCTACAGGCAGGAAGCTGGAGAAATGTTCAAACAACCATCTCAGGAGGAGGAGAGTTTAGGAAACAATCTTGTGCAATTAAAAAAAATAAAAATCTTCCAGGCGGCAGTGAAAGTTGCCTGTGGAAAATCAGAGTTTTCTTCCTTTTTATAGCAGAAGAGAAAGCTGGAAGCATTGGAGTTGTGGTCACTTTAAGTGACTTTGATATCCACCCTGCTCTCAGTGGGACATTTGGTTTGAGACCTCACAAGTCTCCTCCTTTCCACACTATTTCCCATGCTGTGGTTATGTGCCTGTCCATCCCAGCAAGGCCAAAGCAAGGGCAGGGTCTCAGCACGGATCTTGCTGAGCCTTTTTCAGGTGCAGCTGGGCAGGGTGCTGGGCCATCCCGTCCAGGCCATGCTTTGGCCAGGGAAGGTCAGGACAGACGACCTCTGAGGTCCCTTCCTGGCCCGGGACTCTGTGATTCTCTGGTTTCTTGAGCAACAGCAACTTCAGGTACAATTTCGTGTTCTGTTTCTTCTTGAGTGAGAAGCAGAGAACTCTTTTGGGAGCTGAAGATTTCACTTTCTTAAAACCCAGAGATTATTTTGAAATAAAAACCCCAAAGAGTCTCTTTGTTCTGTCATAATAAACAATAGAATTTCAGCTTCTTTCATCCTGCGAGCTCTGCTGTATTTGCTGTTATTGTAGCTGATCATGTGGACAATAATCAGTCTGATAAATATTAGCATTTTTTTTGGGAAAAAGGTGGCTTTAATAATCAGTTATCTGCAGATTTCAGTGTCCTCTGTACTCAAATTAACTCACCTCTCTTTTTAGGGGCCCTTCTCTAGGACAGTCCATGTCCTGCCATGAGGTCTGTCCCTGCTCCATGCCCAAACTGGGACACAAACCACATGTGTCTCATCTGGCTTTTTTTCCCAGCCCCATCTGACAATCCTCTTGCATGTTCTGTCTAGACAAGAAAACTTGTTTCACTGAAAAGTTTTAAATCTCTTCTTGCAGGAATCTTTTAAGATGAACTAAATAATTGTGCTTTGTCTATGTTTCTGCCAGTTTGTCTGTAAAAGTCTGCTATGTGTATGTTACCTCTCCATGTTTTCTTTCTGCTTTGCATCCGGTCCTTCTGCAGAGCTGCACAGAAGGGAATCCTCTGTTCTCAGGAGCTCTGAGCTCACAGCCCAGGTCTGCTGGTTCATTGCACCCCTGGGATGCAATCCCCAGTCTTCCTCCAGCTTTGCTCTGCAGTGTGAATGGACTAATGGGAATATTTGATATCAGGAGACACACACAACCAAGGAAGCTGAGAGCAGGACGGACATTGGACATCCACGGACCTTTGTGCAGCCAGTGCCGTTGGGATTTGCTGCTGCAGTTCTCACCTGCAGTAACACTTCTGTAAGTGTTGCTTTTGAGCCATGCTGGTGATGAGATTCCTTTGGGTCAGCTTCTTTCTCCTGGTTTGTTCCAAGGGCAGTGGTGTCCTTCATGGGCTGGAGGGTCCCTCCTGGCTCCTCTCTGTTGTGTGTCCTCATCCCCTCCTCACCAGAGCCAAGCCAGTGCAGGGGATCTGGCCAAAGCTCTTAATGAGCTTTAATGAGTGTGATTTTCTACTCCTGGGAGTGGGCTGGGAGTTCTGTCTTTGTCACCATCTTTATTGCATTTAATTAATTACTGATGTGGCTCCTGTGCCGAGCACATCCTGTACTGATCTGTGTGTGCATGTGATGGCTGAACCCTTCACATTGGCTTGGCAGGTTTGGGTCAGAGTCTGCTCTGCCATGGCTGCTCAAGCAATGTGCTGAGTCCTCTCAGCCACTGCTGCTCATGGAGGATCTCCCTGGAGCACCGTGCACCCCTCACCGGTTGTCCTCCTGCAGAGCTGTCTTCCAGCTCCCGTGTCTCTGCACATATGGAGGTGTCTTTGCCAGTGTGATCTGCAGTGCTGAATTTTGTGTCTAAGCAAAGAGCTGGGTGGGTGCTGCAGGTTCCAGGTGTTGTGGTGGGGCTGCAGGGCTCGAGCAGCATTGCCCCACATACATTGGGAAGCCCAGAAATCTCTCTGTTCCATCATGCCCATTTCAGCCCAGCACCGGGACAACCCTTGTGCTGACATCCCATGTGCCACCTGCCCCTGCCCTGCCCTGCCAGCGCTGTGTACTCAGGCTGTCCCACATCCTGGTGCCTGCTGCCACTCCCCACCTCTGGCAATGGATGTCTGGCTGCGGGCACTTCTGCAGGTGGGACCTGGACTGCTTTGCCAAGGGGTGCTGAGCATTGTGCAGCTCACTTATGCTTCAGCTATGCCGCTGCCTTTCCCCACTGGCTTTACATTATCTGTTAGACCAGTTTTCCAGTGTTTCTTTGGAGTTTGATCCCATTAAGTGTTGATCCATCAATGTTTCATCTGTATCTCTAAAAGCTGCTTTAGGTATTGACTGTCCCTGGGTTACTCACTTGGTGCTTATCTCAGTAAATCCTTCACTTGTGCCATGGAAATAAAAAAAACTTTGATATTTATATGAAAATACTTTTGTTTAGAAAACAATTGTGATTTACAGCTCAAACAGGCTTTCTCGATTTCTATTTAAATTTATGACTCCTTTCTAGAAGTGCCTTCTGGGGACATTTCTGTCTCTTTCAGTGCATCTTCATGCTCTGAATACATAATTTAGTATGAGATCCCTCTCAATGATATCCCTCCAGCAGCTGGGGAATTGAAGATGCTTGCAAAGATTTGAGTTTGAAATGTTTAACTGTCATTAATTTGCAGATTACAGTCAGAGAGCTTTGTAGATTGTAATGTGTGATGCAATTACATTCTGCTAATGTAATATATCTAATTTTTTGAATAGATGATTTGTTTTTCTATTTCCAATGCTCAAAAGCAAAGAGATTTATAATCCAAAGTGCTAACTCAGGTGGGATAATTTACTGCTATGGTTATAGTGAGAACATCCTCTGCCCAGACTTTCCTGTTTGCTGGATTTCACTTGGTCAAGCAGAGAGAAGGAGTGGCTGTGTTCTGTATTAGCAAGGTATTTTATTATTTAGAGGCACAGTCCTATCTCTGAGTGCAGGAACGCTTTAATATCACAGACTTATTTGTGTGGGAAGGGACCTTAAAGACCATTCATTTCCATTCATTTCCAACCTCTGACAATTCACATATTGCATCAACATCTCTGTTAAAACACTTTCACTCATATTAACTTGCATAAAATGAGAAATGCAAAATGATTATTAAGCATCTTATATTTAACTATACCTCACACTCTCAGATGGGGCTGCACTAAGAGCTTGGAGTGTAACCAGTGCTGCTGGACAAGTGCAGTGGCTGGGGGTTCCCAGCACAGATGATGCACTGGTGTGTCACCCACCTGACCACGTGCTTGGTGGAGGAATCACTGGCTTTGGTCTCTTGGATCTGATCCCTGTCCTTCCAGGCATTTGCTCACGCAGGATAAAGGCTTGCCTGTGAAGTGATTCACTGACTGTGGCTGTGATGAAGACCATGCTGTCAGCTGGCAGTGAAACCCTTCCTAGGATACATGACTTGTAATTTAGTCAAGCACCAGAGCTGAGAACTTAGAAATGCACCATTTCTGAAAGCTCTTACCCTAAAACACTTCTGTTCTTTGACAGAGGGGTTGACTTGCACTGGGGATGACTGGGCAGAAGGGAATGGTGCCAGCTGCTTCCCCAGAGACCCACAGGATCTTCCAAGCCCTCAGGGAGGCTTGGCCCTTTTTTCTCCTCCTGAGAGTCTTAGGACTGCTGGGTGCAGCTCAATATTAGGCATTCAAGTCTACCTCTGATTTGCATAAGAAGTTCAGAGATAATTCAATAAATGCTATCACAGCCTCAGAAAAACTTGTTGAGGTTTAATTAGATAGAACAGTAATTTTATCTGCTATTCATTGTATTAAATGTTCCAACAGTGTATTTATTTTTAGTGGAAGGAATTAATTTTGTAATTATTAGTGTTGGGTTCTTTTGGAATCTCTGAATATATTACCTGCTCTGTTTGTGCCTTTTAGCATCATTGTGTGCCAGATAGTTCTGGGCTCTGTCTATTTTTCCTGTTAAATCGGATCTGACACCGTGCTGGGAATCAATATGCTGTTAAAAAAGGGTTAATTGCTCTGTTTGTCTTTCCCCATGGCTGCTGGGGAGGATTCCCTGGCACAAGCAGCTGGAGTGGTGCTGCAGCTGTGACACACTCCTCTGCACGCCCTTGTCCCGGTGGTGACCCAACCTCAACAGTCAAATTTACGCTTCACTGGCGTTGATTTCATCCTGGAGCACTGGGATGGTGGGCTTGGAGCTGTCACAGGGGATGGAGGGTCTGCTGCTGTCACAGGGGATGGAGGGTCTGCTGCTGTCACAGGGGATGGTGGGCCTGGAGCTGTCACAGGGGATGGTGGGTCTGCTGCTGTCACAGGAGATGGTGGGCTTGGAGCTGTCACAGGGGATGGAGGGTCTGCTGCTGTCACAGGGGATGGAGGGCCTGGAGCTGTCACAGGGGATGGAGGGTCTGCTGCTGTCACAGGGGATGGAGGGTCTGCTGCTGTCACAGGAGATGGTGGGCTTGGAGCTGTCACAGGNCAGAGCAGCACCTCACGCTTGGGTGCCAGAGCTGTCCAGGGCTGGCGCGGAACATCAAACACCAGTGTTTTCCTAAATCTTTCAGAGCTAAACCCCAATTATCCCAAACCCCACTATTTGCTTGGACAATGTTTACAGCCTCATAAGCACTAAGGAGTGGTTTGTGTCCAGGCTGCTGCTGCAGAGAGGAATTTGCACTCCTGGCTGTGCGCTCGGAGCCGAGCAGGGAACGGCCACCCCAGAACACCCTGAGACCTCACGACTGAGCCAGGGATGGACCTCAGAGCAACTGAATGATGGCGATGGTGACAGCAGGAACACAGTAATCATGAGATCACTAGAGAGCTGTAATTATTAACCTGACAGGAGTTCTTGCATGAATTGAGGAAAGAGTCTGAGTAAGACTTGAGTGCAAAACATGCACTAATGTGAAATTTCACTCAGACAGAACCAGAAATCTTAGAATCACAGAATCACAGAATGTCCTGAATTAAAAGGGACCCACAGGGATCATCCCAGCCCCCAGACACCCCAACAACCTCACCCTGGGCATCCCTGGCAGCGCTGTCCAAACGCTCCTGGAGCTCTGGCAGCCTCGGGGCCGTGCCCATTCCCTGGGGAGCCTGGGCAGTGCCAGCACCCTCTGGGGGCAGAGCCTTTCCTGATCTCCAGCCTGAGCCTGCCCTGGCCCAGCTCCGGCCACTCCCCAGGTCACAGGGAGCAGAGACCAGAGCTGCCCCTCTGCTGTCCCTTGGGAGGAGCTGCAGGCCCCGGTGAAGTCTGACCTCAGACTCCTCTTTTCCAGCTGACCAAGCCAAGTGTCCTCAGCCACTCCTCCTGTGGTCCTTTAGACCCTTCACCATCTTTGTGTCCCTCCTTTGGACTATTTCCAACAGCTTTAGATCTTCCTTATAAAAGACTTGTCCCTGAGGACAGAACACAGAGAACTCATTAGCCATGAAGGCATGAGAAATATAGTAGCCCCACCCTGTGACTGAGTGACCCAGCAAGGAAGGAGAAAAGGGTGTTTTTGCCAGTTTTCAGGACCTGGCTCTTTGTAGATTGTGCTTTGGAAGCCGACCTCATTGATGCCATAGAAATGTGGAAAAGAGACACAGGGATTGTGTTTGGGGAGGACACGGAAGTGTGAGTGAATAAAAAGGGGTTTGTTTCCTGTAGCTGGGGCAGCCACATGCCATTGGTGCTGCCCCACCACCCCTCCAGCTGGGTTTGGGCACTTGAGGCACAGCCTCATGCTGGCGAGGCACTGACTGTGACACCTGCTGTACCCAGGCAAGAGGTCTGGCTGATGTCACACAGCCTGCCATCTTCTGCATCTGGTGGGATGCAGGATTGTTTGTGATCCCCTTTCTCCTTCTCCTGTGGTCCCCCTCTAATAAGACATTTTAATCAAATACCTTACAGGGTCGAACACCTTCCTTGCTGGGACCTACAACAGACATCTTGCACCGATGGGCCACTCCCATCCCCAAATCTATCTGCTGTGCTTCTCCTGGACATGATAGGATGTGTGGATGACTCAGCAGAGTGATGAGACCCCAGCACAGGAAGCCAAGGAGCTGGGGTGTGTGCTCAGCTCAGAGCACGCCTGTGAGCAGCGGAAAAAGGTCTCCCTTTTTTGTTTCTTGCTGCAAGTCAAGCCAAGGAAGGATAACTTCCCATCATTGTCACTCCTCAGTATTCCCGTTTATACACAGACTCAGAGAAGAAGAAGATGGGAGCAGCAGATATGGGGTATTAAAGGGACCTGCTCCTCCCTGGCTGCCCGACCTCCCGTGAACCATCATCTCTCTGGGCCTAATCTGACCTTTTCAGACGTGCAAATAATGCCCCACCTCGGGCCAGTGTTCACAGGTTTGATTTCCTGGGCAGCCTGCTCCTGCTGCTCTCAGCTTTTGCCATACATTTTCTCACATATGTATGATCAGATCCATGGGAGCATCTGATGACTGACTCTGTAATTTGCTTGTTTTCTCCTAGGGAAAAAACCCACTTTACAGATTAACAATCAAGCTAACAGCTTCTGTTGTGGATATGAGAGAACATTACCCTTGTGGCACACTTGAGTCCTACAGTTCTGTGGCTTCGTAACTACGACACTGCCCGTCTGTTGGCAGACAGGCAGGGCAGGCTCTGATGTGGACTCGGTTAGATGTTTCTGAAATTAAGTTTATTGTTCCTGAGAGAAAAGAAACCCTATTTTTCTCTGTGTCAGATCAGAACCAAAGGTCTGTATTCCTCTGGGTCTTGTGGAAAAAGCAAGCCCTTTATTTTCAGCCTGTTTTAATTTTGTGACTTGGCATTTTGGGAGCACAGGACAGCTTGGGGAGAGAGTGTGTGCTGAGCTGGGGTGGGGTGATGGTTTGCTGCAGGCAGCTGTGGGCAGAGCCCAGAGCAGGAGGATGGAGCCCTCCCAGGCAGAGCTCTGCTGTGCAGAGACATTTGTCTGCACATCCTGGTTTAGTGGGTGGCAGTCCTACAGAAATGAGCTTCTTGTCCTGCCAAAACTGGCCCTGTGAAACCCTTTAGCTGTCTTCATGCTCTGCAGTCCAGTGATGGTGGACTCACACGGTATTCCTGTGCTGCAGGGAGAGGGGGTGAGGGAGGTCCTTGACAGGGCATGGGCAGCTTTTGCTGCCTCCACCAGCACTGCAGGGAAGTGTGACCTGGCCAAATCCCAGGGAAAGGCACCTTTAACAAACAAAAACAAACCTGCTGTTTCCTACCCTTCCAAACACCGCTGTTGGGAAGGCAGATAACAAGAGCCTCACACGAGGGTCAGAGCTCTTCCCCTCCCCTCTCCACTGTGCTCCAGCCATGGCCCTCAAGCCCTTTGCTGCACATCCCACTGTCCCAGGCTGCTCCAATGTCCAGCCTGGCCTTGGATGCTTCCAGGGATCCAGGGGCAGCCACAGCTTCTCTGGGCACTCTGTGTCAGGGCCTCCTCACCCTCCCAGCCAGGAATTTCTTCCCAATATCCAATTTCAATCTGCCCTCTTTCAGCTCAAATCTTTTAAAATTCATCCCCTCTCATGTCTCTTTCCCCAGAAGGATCAGATATTCTGAGCCATCAGTGCACTGGAAGCCCTGGACTTCGTTCCTGAGCTCTTGGGCCAGGTTCAATGCTGCAGCTTTTAGTCCTGAAGCAAACCTCACTTCCTTCAGCATGGAGTACTCTGGAGTGCTTTTAGAAAGCTAAACAATCTGATGGAAAGTCTTTTCCAAGCATTTTTAAAACTGCGGTTTTGTTCCTTTAGTTCTGACACATCTCCAGAGGCTGTGTCTAGACAATTTATTGTCTCCTCATATCCTCACAGATGTGGTGCTCTGTCATCCTTCAGAAATCCTAGAAACATGACTTACCTACAGCTCCCAAACCTGCTACTCCCACAGTCACATCTGCCATCTGAGCTTCTGGTGAGTTTAGAGATCCTAAATCCCTCTGAACCATTCTCCAGTTCTCCTGCACCTATTTAAAAGGAGGTCCTGTCCCATGGGATGTGGGCAGGGTTTGGGCTTTGCATGATTCCTGAGGTTAAAAGGAAATTCATGTATCCCTGTCCATGAAAATACTGTCAAAAGAATGAAAGGCAACATCAATAGCACCACAGACAAAATATATTTAAGAAACAAATTGATGTCTCAGTGAAGATAGGTGTATGGTATCCACACGTGTCCAAAAGCACATGCTTGCCATTCCCAATTCATCTTCTCCAGGACAGGCTATCATAGTGCTGGTGCTCATAAGGAGCCTTGCCTTGCCTTGCCCCCTGCCCAGGCAGTGCCAGGCTGCCTCGTGCTTGTGTTAACCCATTTTGGAAAGGCAGGATGCTGCCTGGGGGTGTTCCCACACATGATCCTGCCCCCAGTCCTGTATTCAGGGAGTAGGTGGAGGCAAGGAGCTGCTGCAAGGAGACTGCAGCAAATGCTCAGGGGCTTGGCCCTGGCCACAGAGTGTCCTTTTCCCTCCTCTTCCTTCCCATACTCATTTTTCCCAGCTCATTTTTCACATGGGCTGTAGGATTCAAATGTGGTCCATGACAGATGATGGGCTGCGTTCCCTAAAGGCTGGGTGAAGAACAGGAGGAGTTTATGGACCCCTGAGCTTCTTTTGCTGGTTACACATCTCCTTTTACCTTCTCGCCACTGTTTTCCCTTTTTGATCCCTTTCAGGAAGGGCAGAAGCTCTGCACGTCTGATCCCTGCATTGTCCATGGGGCCAGGCATGGGTATTCCTGGAAGTGAGCTTGAACTTTGCCTGGGAATGCAGCCACTGGCCGATGCCTGCCCATGAGCGTGGCAGCAAGTCAGGATGCCCCAGGCAATGGATTGGAGGAGAAAGGTCTGACCTGTTACTTCCCTCTCTCTCTGGGCTGATCAGCCGTCGCTGGCTCCTTGCAGCTCTCAGCAATGACAATGGAACCAGAGGACAAGGGGGTGTGTGGGGGAGAGGTAGAAGAGTTGGAGAAAGCAAACCTCAGGACCCACCCTTTGTCTCATGCTTCAGGACTCACCTCCATAGCTGGAAGTGTTTGAGGCCAAGATTCTGTGATTTTGGGATGAGGAGAAGGGTTGGATTCCTACCCTAGACCTCAGGAAAACAAGTGGGTGCTGCAGCAGGCCAGGAGTGCTCATTGCAGGACGGTACTTGCCAAGGGAATTCCAGAGATGGGGTGATCCCTTCTCCCTGCCTCTGGAGCAGTCAGGACTTGGCAGTGCTGGCCAAAGGACCCCACCCTGTGGACACATGGACTGGACTCACCAGCAGCCAGAGGCTTTTCCTGGCAGGGAACACAGATTATTAAACCTCAGCCAGTATTCGCAGTGGTCCCTTTCTTTCATCAACTCTCTTCTCCAATATTATGTTCTCTGTTCTTTTGGGAAAGCAGTGCTCTGTTTAATAATAAGAAGGGGTAGCTTCAGTACACCTGAGAATTGATGATTGACTCAGACTTTTTTAATAATTCAGCTGCAAGACAGGCCCTGAGTACCCACAGCACCCAGAGAATGCCCTGGAGGAGAAAACAGTTGCAAGGTTTTCCTGCTGGGTGCTGTGGGCTGAGGCTCCTTCCAAGGCAGCTGGGAACAAATCTGCCTGTCTGTCCTGAAAAAAGGTGGGTCCACCTGGGAATCAGCTCATTTACTGACCAGAGCTGGAGCAGGAAACAGGGTGAGGCCAGTGAGTGAAATATCCAACACAGAGGGCACATGAGATGAAGACTGATCCCAAGGATGCCTTTATGTGTGGAGCATATCCATCACAATGTGTTTGAACCTGACACTTCCAGAGTCAGCAGATTTCCTCTGAGAGCTGGTTTCTAAGAGGAGTTTAGGAATGTAACCTTGTGCAAGCCCACAGCAGCAGGGGAAACCCTGTATTCTGCCCATGTTTTGTCTTGGCTGATTCCTGGGCTGGTTGCAGCTGAGCTAATTTTGACCCAGAGCAGAAAGAGCACAGGGTGAGGTTCCACAAACATCCCCCAGTGACACTTCTCATAAGGAGTTTCCCAACGATGAGACAAGGCACCTCTGGCAAATACCTTTCTCATCAGCAAACCCTTCCCTCCATGTTAGGCCAGCAGCACTCCTTGGATGCTGTTCCAACAGCAGGAGATGGTGATCCACAACTCGGGGAGAGCTTTGAATCTTCCCCCTAGCTACAGCAGAAAGTCACTGTTCTGTTCCTTGAAGGGAAGCCGTGTCCCCCAGCTCTTCTCCAGCCCACCCTTGGGCCCATCTGCTGAGGGTGTGTGTTTCCTGCTGCTCCAGGAGGGGCTTTCAGGATTCTTCTTTAAGACAACAACACTTCTGCTGACTTGTGCAGTTTCACATTTGTGTATTTACAGGGATTTCAGAGGCAAGGCAGCCCGCAGGGCTGTGAACCACAGCAAGGCACTGAACAGGTTGTCCTGAGGGGCAGGGTCCTGGTTACCCACCACAGACACACAAATATTCTTCACAGTGGCTTGAGGATGCCAGCATGTCCTGGTAACCATGGGGATTAACAATCTGCAGGCAGCACATGAGAAAAACAAGGATGGATGTTTCAGGAATGCAACGGAGTGGATACATCCTGAAGAATTAGGGGAAAATTATTATTTTATCTTTTCTGACATTTTGTAGCACAAGCATACACCACCACCCCCACCCCCCAAAGCCATTATTTTTCAGGAATTTGTCTCTCATTTGAGTTTTTTTTCACAGGTTTTGGGTTTCTTTCCATGTTCTCTTAAGTCCCTGGCAAAATTTCCCTGGAGTTCAGCAATAAATTATAGCTTTTATGAATTACACACCTCTGACACCTCCTTGGAGAAATGAAACATTAGTGGGAATCAGTGCTGTGCTGGAGCAGACAAGAGTTCTGAGAATTCCTCACTCCATCATCACTCCAGCTGCCAAATGCACCCAGTGATCAATACCAGGGCTTGTGAATCATCCAAGCAGGTAGGTTGTTACCCTTTCTATTGGAATATTTTACACCTCAGCTTGATGCACTGTTTCTAGCTACGCAGAAAAAAAAAAAAGTTACAGCAACCCTAAGACACAGTTATGTGTGGCAAAGAATCACAGTTTACAGGGCATTCAAATCTTCCAATGTTTTACATTGTTGTTAGTAAGTGTTGAGTTTGTACTCAGGACATCCAGAAAGGTGTCAGCCTCAAAGTGCCAGTTATAATAAATGAATGTGGGGAGTTAAAGGCACTGTTCAGTGTGACACACATCACAGCCTGTCCCATGGACACCTGTATGTCCTCCTTTGGTTTTCCATCCACAGGGACTGGTCCTGGCCCCAGTAAAGGCTGAAATTTCATCACGAGAGAAACTGCCTAGAAGGTAACAGCACTGGGGCAGCTCTGCCAGGGAAGGGAAAGTCTGAAGGAAACAACATTTTTTACTTGTTTCAGGTGCTCTGAAGAAACCCACTGACCCTTTGCATGCTAATGCTGGCCTTCATCCCCATTAAGTCGTGACTCTTTGCCTTCCTGCAGAGCTCTGGTTAAGTAAACCTAGAAGAAAAGGAGTCAAGATTTGGTTGTTTTGATAGCCTTTGCATTTTGCTTTGCCTGGTCAGGCTTCACTGAGGACTGGGTAGCTTTAATCAGTTGTTCTACCTTCAGTACAACACTCCACAATTGCAGATAAAATGTGCACAACTCCATGGTGGCTTACCCTAGAATAGCCTGAAATTGAAGTCCTGCTAGGAAGAGTTGAGCTGACCAGGTGAGGAAGCTCAGGTCTGGTGACACAGCAGCAAGGGAGACAAAGGGACAGGTAGCAGAACAGAGCCCATCACTGCTTTGGGGAAACAAAGATTACAGTAATCAACAGGTGTTATTGAAAAACATCTATGTCCAAAAGAGGTTTGTAAGCATAAAAAATAATTATTCACTATTCCACAAGAACATTTTACTGCCATAGACACACAGATCCACCACAACAAAGTTTCTACACAACAGTGTAGAGAAAGCAGCAGTGCTTTCCTCATTTCTGCTGTTTTGAGGGCTGTGCAGAGAAGATGTAATCAGGGGTTTGAGAAAAAAAACATTCATTCTGTCATCAGTTGTGGAGGCCGGTGAGCCTGCTGGACAAGGAACGAAAGGAGTCCAACTGTGGGATAAGTCCTACGTTCCTTTCCAGCTTATGGTGGCTGAAAAGCTCCCCTCAGAATGCTCTGTTCTGTTAATGAACCCCAGTTCTGCTCCCCTGGTTGGCTCTGTTGGCCCACAACCCTTGTTACCTGATATGCCCTCAGAGTTTCTCAAATGGTTCCCTTACCCTGGACCCCCCACTGCTCTGCCCGGACTTCTCTGGAACCTTGCACGAGTGCAGATGCGTTAAATCTCTCCTGTAGAACCCTCTGTGAAGACTTCCTGCTCATTCATAGTTGGACTGTTTTAGCCAGCTATCCAGTGTGTGTGTGCAAGTGTGCTGGCTGCACCGAGAGGCCTCCTTGGAGGCGCTTTGGGGAGGGTTGCAGCATGTTACTGTTATAAATGAAATGTCAATTTCCTCCAATTAATAATTTGCGCGAACCAAATTATTAATATAAAACAAATAAAATTTATTTTTAATCAAATTGACAATCTTAATAAGCCACTATAAAGGAAAACAGGGCCAAGCCTAGGCTCTTGACTCTGGGTGACACATACACAGCTCTGACCACCAGCAGTTCAGAGAGGTAAGCGCACACCTTTGAGGTGTTTGAGTCCAGTTTTTATACTGTTTTTCTTGCTCCTGGCTAGGAAATCTTTTGTTCTTTTCACTTCTGATGATCCTCTGGCCCAGTGCTCAGTGGTCCATTTAGATGTTGATTTGTCCAAGGATTCTCTTTGTGCTCTGGTTGATGTTTTCCAGTAACCCATCTTAGCGTTTCTGGTAAGGGTCCTGTTCAGATGATGATTTTTCCGAGAAATCCTTATATGATTAAAATGAAGTGTCTCAGCAATAGGTCCACTCATCAGCAGTGTCCAGGGAGTAACAGATCCTATCTCTTACTCCTTTCAGATGGAAAAGATTCTCTCATTGGGTAAGATGAAATCATAGTAGGTTGATGGGTCTGAGGTCATCTCCTCTGAGCTTGCCTGCACTTCTTATGTTAATTGGTACCTTCCTTGGGCAAGATGTCATGAGACTTGCCAAGGTATACTTTGAACATAACTTATTTGAACATATATACAAATTACAAGATATATTTCACATTTTGGATTTCACATTAATAACTTATTCTCCTTATACCATTTTGATTTCTTATGAATTTTGACTTATCTATAACATTACCATCGAATAGAACCGCCACAATCAGTGACTTGGACAGAAGTAGTTTCACAACAGCAACAATGGAAGAAAAGAAGTTTGTATGTGAGCTTATCCAAAGGTATTAGTTCAACTCCCAAGCTTTGGCTTTCCTCTGGGCCTAAGTCCAGAGAAACTTTCATTCCAACAAACGAGGACCCAAGTCTTTGGATACCAAGAAACATCCTCTCCAAGCCTTGTCATGAGCAAGGGTGTCAGCCCAGCTGTGGTGCAGGAGACTGTGCTGGGAACCAGGCTTTCATCCAACGCTCTAGGGCTGTAGAGCACTTCAGAAACAGCATGGAAGATCTAGTTACCAAGGAAAAATCAGTGTGGACTACATTTCCCCATGTTTCTCTGGCACATGCTTGGTCTAACCAAATTCTCATGGTCCCCTGCATCCCTGCAGGACTGAGTTATGGGTTCCTGGGGCTGACAAGACCCATGCTGCCCACAGTCAGCAGTGCAGCAAACACAGCTCCGGGTGTCCCCTTCAGTCCGGGTCAGGGGGAGTTCAAGATCGCTGGTCACTGCACTAGTGCTGTGTGCTTGGGGTCACAGCAACCACCTCAGTCCATGGAGCTGCCAGATGAATTCCTGTGCTTCCCAGCAAAGGAAGTATCCAAGTGGATACCCATTATACAAGGTGGTAGGATTTCACTGCATTTGAGAAGCTGGAAATATCTTAGAACAAGAAACATGTCCCAAATGTTTCTTGGACTCTCCTCCCTCACACAACTGTTGGCCATGAGACCACAGGTGTTCTCCAGCACTGCCCAGGGACATGTTCAGAACACCATGCCCAGGTTGCACAGAGGCTGTGGAAGCCCTGGAAGTGCTCAGTGACAGGCTGGATGGGGCTTGGAGCAGCCTGGGTTACTGGAAGGTGTCCCTGTCCGTGGCAGGGGATGGGACAGGATGGGTTTTAAGGTCTCTTCCAAACCCATTCAATCTGTGACTCCATGCTCGTTGCCCTTCACAGGGCTCTGTGCCACAGCATCCCTACAGCAGCACCTGTCTCTCCTGGCCCAGGTTTGGGTCATTTCCTTTGAAAGTTGGGCACTGCTTTTGGTTCCTGATGTTTGCAGTGCACAACTTTCAACCTGCCCCAGGAACATGCAGGACATGCTCAGAGCTCTCCCAGCATCCTGCCAAAGACCAAAGTTCCAGGCAACCTTTGCTACTTTTGATCTCACTTGTGAGTGCCAGAGGCTCCCTGGTGGTCACTGGAGCTCATGAGTTGCTGCAGGCACCAAGCAGCCTCCACCCAGGAGAGAGGTTCACGGGGACAGTCGTGTCCTGCAAGGAATGCTGTGAAACACATTCCACCAGCTGCCCTCTCAGTGTGGCTCAGCACTGAGCCAGGTCCTCATGGGATGCCAGGAGAGCTGCATGGCCTCAGCCAGGCTTCCCACAGCCCTCAGACTGAGCTTCTCTTCATGTGAGGGACTCATGCAATGTTTCATCTTCCATAAGCCTTCATCCATTGTGTCCTCTCCTGATCAAGCAAAGTCTGTTGGGAGAGATGGGAACGTTTGTTAGCTAGAAGTCACTTTGTCAGTTGTGATCTTATGCTGACAGCTTTGTGTCTGAAAAGCAATTTTAGTTTCAATCACAATGAATAAAATAGCAGGTTTAACATTTGGAAAGCTCATTACTGGAAACTTTATAAAACTTAAGGCTAACAGGGCTGAATTATTGCTTGAAAGAGCAAATTTTTTTGTTAAAAATACAGACATAAAAAAATTTATAGTATGTAACCCAGTTATGATTGTGAAGTACAGCATTGGTATTCTACACTCTTCTTTTTTCCCTGACTCTCTTCTTTTTTACATATCAGTGCATCCAGCTAAGCACAATGTCGTTACCACAGAGCATTTAGCAAAGACACTGCTCTGGGGATGGATTAAGCAGGCTCTGGGAGCCCTCCCCTGAAGATAACACTGGCTGCCTGAGCTCCCCAGACCCCAGAAGTACAACAAAAAGGATTACATTTTGATGATTTAAATTTCCATGTGGGCAGGAAGTCAACAAAGAACAGTATGGGTGACATCATCATCTGTCTGCACTGATGCACAGCATGGCTGGCACCCACCTCCCCGAGAGCAAGCTGCAACTCTGTTTTATTTATTGGCTCATTTGTTTATTGATTCATTTATTGATTGATTGATCAGCTTAAAACCAGAGTCCTTGCCCAGCACTTTTGTGCTCAACATCCAAACTCCATCTGACCCCAGCTCATGTCCCACATCCCAGGAATGCTGTGTTCTGCACCATAGCATAGAAACACTGTGGATGCACTCCACAATACATTGAAATATGAAAACCTGCTTATGACTCTGACTTGTCTTTTGGAGTATGGGGAGCACAGGCTCACCAGCCCAGTTTGGCATACAACTGGTCATCCATTAACATCAGCAAGGCCCACACAAGGCACGCTTTGTTTGTTTTCCCCTCTAAACACACGCAGAAACATTGCAGCTGTTGAAAACTCGATCTATGGCCCGAAAAAGCAAGGGCTCTGGTGCCTAGTTTGCCCAGAAATGTGCTTAAATATTGACAATTTAATGATGCATTCTTCTGAGTGCCCCATTTTCCCAGAGCCTCATTTTTAAAGGCTGGCTCTAAAAGGCATTGGGGGAGCTGGAATTGCAGCACTCAGAACCTCTGGCAGAAGACAGATTTTGGTAGCAGCACAGAGTCAGTGCCGAAAGGCTCCTCGCAGAACCTCCCAGAGCTCTTGCTGACATAAACTGGCCTCCACTGTTTTGCACGAGGGTATCTGGACCTGTTCAAATCATTTGGCACTGTCCTGCTCCATATCCTTCTCTCTGAAATGGAAAGACATGGATTTGATGGATGGACAAAGGGGAATGATTTCACACAGGTAGGGCAGGGTTAGATGGGACACTGGGAAAGAATTCTTGGTGGTGAGGGTGCTGAGGCGCTGGCAGAGTGAGAACCTGTGGCTGCCCCGGCTCCCTGGCAGTGTCCAAGGCCAGTTCTGTCACCTTGAAGGGTTGCCAAGAGCCTCACAGTAGAAACCAGAGACACCAGGGGAGCACTGTGGGCCTGGAACCTCCTGAGAGAATCCACTGACCCCTGTCCATGAGGGTGCCACTCACCCCTGCTGAGCGTGGAATGGTCAGACACATCCCTAAAACCACACACTGAGCAGGAGGAGACACACCAGCCTGAAAGAAACTCTGCCAGGATCTCCCAGCCTCGGGAGCCTCAGTGTCCTGCAGAGACAGCCCTGGAAACAGGGTTCACCTTCAGAGCAGTGTCAGCTAATAGCTGGATTTGAGGGTGTGAGCACAGCTCCCAGCCTTTCTGCCCCCATCCAAGCTCTGCTCCCTCTCCCTGTCCTGCCCAGGAGCAGCTCCCCCAGGCTGCCCATCTCAGGATGGAGATGCTCAGGTGAGCAGCACAGGACCTGCTACCCAGCAGCCCGACCCTCTCCTCTCCTCCAGCACTCAAGGAGGCCCCTGCCCCAGGCACCCTTTTATTGCTCCTCTGGTGAGCTCAGGTGAACCCACAGGAATTTTTCATTTGCTTCCCTGCTCCTTGGCAGGAGTTAGGGAGTGCTCTGGGCATCACCAGGCCCTGTGGCTGGGTCAGGAGTCTGGGCCATAGCCCATTGCCATGGTTATAGGCATACTTCTGTAGACTACTGGTACTGAAAGTTTTCTACCCATTACCTGGACGGGTATGAGGTGCTAAAATAATTTCCTAATTTTTTATATCATAGATCTGTAGTGTCCCTGGATAGAAATATCTGTAGTCCTGTTGAAATAGATGTACAGGTACTGGCATTAGCAAATGCAAGTATTTGGATTAAGATGAACTTTTTCTGTTTGTAAAAAAAAAAAAGGTTTGTTTGTTTGTATCTTGTTGCTGGCTTATTCCCTAAGCCACAGAGTTAATCATGGCTTTGTTTCTTAGACACTAAAACCATTCTGATATTTGAACTCAATTGCTAATGCTTATCATCTATTTGGCTTTTTTGTTCGTTTGTTTTATGTGTTGAAGAGGCATAACTTAGATCCAGGGAAACAGGATTGCAAAGCTGCTGGTGGGAGGAGTCCTAGCCATTTTGGTAGCAAATTTAAACAATAGGCATTAAAAAGAGCATCCACAAAGTCAGAACAGACGGTGCCCCAGAATAGAAGAAATTAGTTTATTCAGGAATTGTGTGAAAATAGCTTGGAGGAAAGAAGAACCATCTTTCAATTAAATACATCTGATGTGGTTGTAAAGGAAGAGGTGATTGCTGTTTAAACATGAAAAAAACGAAACCCAACAAACTTTTTCAGGTAAGATACCAAACCTAACAGCATCACTGAAGTGATCAGGATTTATCAGGCTGTGCCAGTAGCCAGCAGCTGCTCAGGATTGTTGGAGTGTGTGGGTTTATTTGTTTCTTGCAAATGTGATGTTCTATTTCTTGGCATTCCTACGCCAAAGTGGCATTAGCCTGAAAGCAGTGAAGCATGTGTTAGCTAATACAGCTAACAAAGCTAGTGCTTTTCCTGGGTCAGCTCTGGAATGGAAACACAATACCCCAGCTTGTGATGAGTGTGAAAGCCCTGAAATCCATTGCTTTGGCCTTGAAAGTAACTGTAAATGCTTTGTGTTGCAGATCTAGAATTCCTTTGGTTCAGTTCATTTCAGTTCTGTCACTAGTCCAAAGTAAAAACCCAACAAGCATAACCAAAAAAACCCCACAAAGAACAACCCCAAAACCTGAAGCACCACGCCCACCACGCACAATGAAGAATTCAGCTAGTCAATTATGTTGTATAGAGGAAAATAAATTATCACTTTTCCATTGTTTTCCTGATAGTGCATTCCATGTGCAGTGTTTGGTGGTTGGATCCCTCCAAGCTGGATGCATCTCCTGGTCTGGCTGGTGTGTGCAGCTCCTGGTCCTGGTTCAGAGCTGTCCTGGCACTGCTGACCTCGTGCTGGGGATGAAGCCGGGGCAGCTGACCTTGAACTCCCACAAACAGCAACCAAGTTGCAACTTTGATTTAATTTTTTTTAACAATTTCCGCAATAATGGGAGAAAAATAACTCTGGTGTTGTTTCCACCACGTTGGTTTAAGCCAGCCCTGCTGATGTCGCTCCTCCTGTCCCGTATGTGGCACATCCCCGGCACAGGGGAGGTGAGGAGGCCGCTCTCGCTCCATCTTCTCCTTCTGTAGCATCACACCCTGGGAGAGTGACAGTTCCTTGCTCTTGGCTGTGGCCAGCTGCCTGACCCTTTGCTTTAGAGTAACTCCTAATATCACAGAATCCCAGAAGGATTTGAGTTGGAAAGGACCTTAAAGCCCATCCTGTTCCACCCCCTGCCATGGCACACCTCCCACTGCCCCAGGCTGCTCCCAGCCCCAATGTCCAGCCTGGCCTTGGTCACTGCCAGGGATCCAGGGGCAGCCACAGCTGCTCTGGGCACCCTGTGCCAGGGCCTGCCCACCCTCCCAGCCAGCAATTCCCAATTCCCAATCTCCCATCCATCCCTGCCCTCTGGCAGTGGGAACCCATTCCCTGTGTCCTGTCCCTCCAGCCCTTGTGAAAATTGTGCGAGGCTCCCTCTGAAAAGAAACAGTCCCTTTCTGAGCAAGCAGAGATAGACAAGAGTTTGGGCCTACTTTCCTCCCAGTTATTTGGATAAAAAAATTAATTGCACCAAGATAATCTACTGAATGTCCTAAAACTACATAAGATTGTTAAGAGGGAGAATGCTTCATCTGAGCAGGTGCTCTGAAGGTGAGTGTACGCTGTGTTTTACTACTTTAAATAAATGACAAGAATTAAATATTCATAAAGCTCCATTGTTTGGCTTTAGTATGTTTGCTTCCTGTAGCATAATTCATTCAACGCTTTTGTACAAACTGTGTAAGTGTGTATTAATTGCTGTAATGTAATTTACAGATTTCCTCCCATATGGCTGATTGGAATAGTGGATACAACAAAATACAGCAGCAGCATTTGCTAATAAATGGTGTGCCTGGGCAGGAAAACTGCCTTCTCAGGAATTCAGTGTTCGTGATTGCATCACCTAATTTGGTTTCAGCTGGTGCTTAACACAAGCCCCCACCCTGTGGCATCACCAGTGTATAGTCAGGATGTCTTCTTTTGGGAGACAAAGAGGGCCCAGCATAGCTGGGAACATGAGCTTGGTACCTTTGCAAAGATGGTTGTTATTCAAAGTCATGATAATTTTTAAAGAAATTGCCTGTTCAGTGTCTCAAGTATGGTAGAGTCATACCAAAGCAAAGGACAATTTACATGAGACAAAACCCCTTTCATCAAAGGTTGGACTTGATGATTTTTGAGGCTTTGTCTAACCTAAAGGATTTGTGATCCTGTGATTCAGACAATGTCATAAAGGATGAGAGTGAGAATTCATCTGGTGATGCCTGTCCACGCAGCCTCCCTGGCTCAGCCGCAGGAGGGACAGATGAGGTGCTGGCTCCTTGGTCATTCTCCTGAGAATCAGCTGTGCCAGCACTGTGCTCACATCCACAGTGTCCTTTTCCATCCACACCTGCTGAGAATCTCTGGGTTGGTGCAGCTGCTCTGGGGGAGCTGGGCAGGCAGCAATGCCCAGGCAAGAGCCATCCCTCTGGAGGGTCTGGAGGGGTTTATTCTCTCTGGCTCAGCAAGGCCCTGGAAGCGCTGTCAGGGGCTGTCAGGAGAGCAGGCATGTGGTTCTGTATGTGCTCTGAGTCAGTGAAACCCAGACCAAATGCACTCGATTTCCCAAGCCAAAACCAGATTTCTCCTCAGGAGACACTGGCTTGCACATCTCTGCCTCCCGGCTGGCAGAGCTCCAGGGAAGCAGCAGGCTCGAGGGCTGTTTGCTGGGGGGCAGGTAAGGCTAGGGCAGCCCGGGGAGGGTTGGGCAGTGGGGCAGGGATGCCAAGGAAAGCCCCTCGTGGGATTGGGGACCAGCAGGGATGGCCAGCTGTGGAGCTGGGTAGTGTCAGACAGCTCCTGGTTCAGTTGGACACTGGCAAGTCCAACCCCATGAGGTCCTGCCCTGACTGCAGATGGCATGGCCAGGCAGCAGGGAAGGGGCATCCTGCTGTTCTTGGCTCATTCTTTACATTAGGAAAAACTGCAGGAACAGGAACACAAGCGAATCCCAGGACCTCAGTGGGCTTTCCCTGCCCTCCCTGTTGGCTCATCCCAGCTGAAGCACTCCTGCTGCCAGTAATGAAATGTGAAATGTGGAATATGATTTCCTTTTTTGCCTTTGGCTTTTTCTCCTTTCATTCAGCCGCTTGTATGTTTGCTGCTGTGAGAGAAGCACCAGTTCCTTCACTGTGCTGGCACCAGTTTCTGGTTTAAGCAAACCGGTGCTGAGGATGTCTTTGCTGAGCTGCACTGCTCTGCTGCCCGGCCTGAGCTCACCCTGGAGGCTGAGCTGGCAGGATGGGGACCCAGGCTGTGGGTGTGCTGTGGGGCCCATTTGTTACATATGAAGTGTCTGATCTGTTAAATCAGTGACTGAGAGTGGTGGTGCTGCTCTTAGGGACGGCTGGGGTGTGGTACAGCGAGGGCAGGGCATGACAGACCTTCAAACAGGAACTGAAACAGCCACAAACAAGTGGCATTTGTGACTGTCTTGCTGTTCCAGTATTAGGGATGCAGGTAGCAAACCAAAAATGTAAAGAAATTGTGTGAAAAGGGCATTTGAAAACCTGTATATGTGTGCATAAGGACAGGTTCCACAGTCTTCTGTGACACTTTGTTGATGCCTGCACCAGCTAATCACAGTCAGCTTTAATAACACAAATGATTCTTCCCTGCTCGGCTCACATTAATGATATGTATTGACTTCTGCATATTGTAAATTGGGCATGAAATGACCCATTTCTGTCTGTGGAAATGGTTCTGGACAATTTTTGCCTTGCTACAGTTAGAGAGAGCCTCAAAATGTCCCCTAGCAAATGACTGTGTCCAAGCCCCAGAAGTACATTCCAGGATCAACTTCATGAATTTCAAACTGCCTGTTTATAAGGGAAGAAATGTTTCCTTCATGGCACAGCCTGAAGGGTTTAACTTTGAACTCCAGCACATCCATGTGTGTTCCAATACAGGTGATGGCATCTAACAGATAACTGGAGATATATGAGAGTAGGAAGAAGTCATGCAGTGTTCATGAATCAGTCATGGAAGCACAGAATCAAGGAATAGTTTGGGTTGGAAGAGACCTTAGACCTCATCTTGTCCCACCCCTGCCATGGGAAGGGACAATGTGCATTAGACCAGGGGGCTCCAAGCCCTGTCCAGCCTGGCCTTGGACACTTCAAATCACTGTGCTGTTGTCCCTGGTCCTCTCATTCTATTGCTGGTATTTACTTAAAATGGTATTAAAATGAGGAAAGTCAAGAATTTTTGTGCTGCAAATTATTCCAGTATTATGATTTTTTTTCATCTTCATTCTGGAAAAGGGTCAATACAATTAAAAAAAGTAATAAAAAATGAATAAAAGTTCATGGCACAAATATGGCAGGGAAGTGCTGTGAGGTGGAAATGTTTTCCTCACATTTCTGCAGAGCACACTGAGTCATCCCCACCCAAAATGTTCCCATTTCAGGAATTATGGACCAGCAAGGTAGAAAGTAAAACTACAAATGATAGAGCTGGAACAGTTTCAAAGCTTAATCCCCTAATTAATCCCAATAACGAGTATTTAGTACAAAAAAGCTTTTTAAAATCATGCCATCCTAGAACACATCCGTGCTTTTCCTTAGCCCTTAAATAGCTCCCCAGCTGGATTTACATGCCAGTTCAGCTTAGCCTGCTCCCTTTTTCTTTCTTGCATTTTTTAAAAGAATTATTTCTTTCAATAACTCCTTCACATATTTCATTAACATTGTGTCTTATTAAAATCTTTTTGCAGTGATTAGAATTTTAAATGAGTGTTTAAAGACAAACCAAAGAGATTAAATTAATGTTAACAGAATTTAAGACCCTCCATTAGCAACTTTTTGCCATATTTGTAAAATTCATGAAGCAACGTGTTTAATTACAGATGCTGATGGACTCCAGGTTGCAGGCCCTATGAGTGAATTAACATCATGTGTTTAGTTTAAGGCTGAACAATGCATCAATCTTCATGTTTTCTGCAATAAGTCATTCATCAGCGCTGTCAAAGTCTCGTGGATCCATTTATCAGCCAGTTAATGACCATTTATGGAGGAGATAATCAGAAAGTTTGGTCACCTCTCCCTGAATCTTTTGCATCTATTCTCTGTTTTTCTGAAATAATGTTTTTGCAGCACCTCAGGAGCCTCATCAATGCATGTTCCTGTCCTTGAAGAAACTCAAAATAGCAGAGAAATAAAAGTCCATCTCACGGAAGAAAGTGAGGTAATTCAACCCCAAATATATTTTCTCTAGGATTCCAATAAAGCACTTTAACTCCCTGCAGACCTTCACAGCTCATAACCTGCTTCCTGGCCTTAAAACCCACCTTCCACTGTGGAATTCTGAGCTTCCTATGCCCATTTTAAAGCTTAATCTAAATTTATGAGCAATTTGGGTAGCAGTGGTCTAATAGGAGAGAGACAGGTGCCCATTTGAGCCCCAGCCTAAAGACACACTGTGAGAGAACTCCGTCTTTGCCCACAATAACTATGATTTTAAGCAGGTGTGCTCCCATCACTCCCAGGTTCTCTCACACCGTTTCAGCCCAGTCGTGCTGATGCCCAGTCACAAATCGCTGGGTTGTTCCTTTATTAACCCTGGGCAGGATGGATTTCAGTCTGTACTTGGTGAGTTAAAGCCTCAGCTACCTGATGGCAGCTGGAGAATGGAGCAATATGAAGGTAATCACTTACGTTCTGCCTTTCAGGACTTTTTTCCTGTTTTTATATCTTTGTAATTCTGCTCTCAAAAATAAGTTTGTTCTGTGTGAGCCATGAATTTGAGGACTGCCTGTCACAGGTGGCTTAATGCTGGGTTTGCAGGCACTCTGTATTCTCCTGATCCTGATTAACAGTCTTCCTGCTACTGTTGCCTGGAAGTTATCCACTATAACAATTTCACTGGAGAATGGGATTTCATCAAAATGTATTACAGGAGTGTGCCCGTTTCAAAAACTTTAATCAGAAAAGGGATCTTGGTACCAGGAAGGTATTTTGTGTTGAAAAAAGACACTGTGTTGAATGTAGGTGTATTCTCTGTTCATAAGCTCTTTTCACAATTTTCTTCCTACTTGGCAAAGCTACTGCTGGAAAAGTTTAGTTCTTCTTTCATCCCAGCTCTTGGCACAGCCGCAGCAGGCACCATGCAGGGGTCAGTTTTCCCTGTCAAAAGCAGTCCTGTGGTGCTTGTCACACTGCAAAATCTGGCTAATTATTTAACAAGATCTTAAAAAAAAAAGAGGAAAAGAAAAAATAACTCAACAATCAAATCTGCTGAGGCAAGTGCTAAACACTTGATGCAAACAGAGCCTTGAGGCAGCTCAGCATGTTTGTGCCACTGCCCTCTCAGCAATGGGCAGCCATGGGCATCTCACTGGCACTGCCCCACTGCTCCATATTTCTCTCCTGAAATAAAGAAAATCCTCAAATCTTCATCAGCCATAGTGTGGCAGTGCCCAGGGCAGTGCCCGTCCCCTGTGCTGGCACTGCTGAGGCACCTCCAGCCCTGTGTCCAGTTCTGGGCCCCTCATGACAAGGAGGACATGCAGGGGCTGGAGCGTGTCCAGGGAAGGGAGCTGGGAAGGGGCTGGAGCCCCAGGAGGGGCTGAGGGAGCTGGGAAGGGGCTCAGCCTGGGGCAAAGGAGGCTCAGGGGGGACCTTGTGGCTCTGCACAACTCCCTGACAGGAGGGGGCTCAGGGGGGGTCGGGCTCTGCTCCCAGGGAAGAGGGACAGGAGGAGAGGGAACGGCCTCAGGCTGGGCCAGGGGAGGGGCAGGGTGGATATTGGGAAAATTTGTTTCCTCAAACAGTTGCTATGTTCAATCTATGCCAAACCCAACTCATCTCTGGGTGCACTGGGGCAGTGCTCATGTTTTTGGGACCAGCCACTGGCATTCCTCACTTTGGACGCAGGCAGAGCTCTGCCCGTGCAGCACAGTGGGGAGCTGTGCTCACTGGGCGGAGTGCTGGCAGTCTGAACTGGCATCTAGATCATACAAGAAAGAAATATCAGCCATACTGGATGATGTCCTTAAGATTTGGTCAGCTCTGAAGTGGTCAGGCAGTTGGACCAGGTGAGTGCTGTGGGTCCCTTCTAACTGAAATGTTCTGTTCTATTCTATTCTATTCTATTCTATTCTATTCTATTCTATTCTATTCTATTCTATCCTATTCTATTCTATTCTATTCTATCCTATTCTATTCTATTCTATTCTATTCTATTCTATTCTATTCTATTCTATTCTATTCTATTCCACTCTATTCCACTCTATTCCATTCTATTTTGGAATAATGTACAAAACCAGGCTCATGGAGAGATGGGCTCCTGACCTGATGCTCTGCAGAGCATGAGGATTTACAGAAATCAGGGCAGTTACATGAAAATCTCTGACTAGAATCCAGGTTTTAGTTCCAGTTGGTGCTCTTCAGAATGAGCTGCTCTGTGTTCTGTCACTGTATTTGTTCCCATACGTTGCATCTGCTGATTTTTCTGCTTTCTGTTCTTGTCAGACTCCTGATTAGTGGTGACATCATTCTTTGGTTTTGCTGTTGAAGAACATTTTATAATAAAAATCAGTATCTCAGCCAGATAAAAATCATCCTTGCTTTAGCGCCCATGGATTTATTAGTGTGGCTCCCTGTTTCTGCTATTGATGCTAAGCCTGATGTATTTTTAAAAATCTCTTACAAAGATCACTGAAGATGAGTCCCTGTCTGTTATAGATACTCAGTATGGGAGCATTTCAGAAGGAAAAGAGAAAGTGTGAAAGCCACAGCAGGATTTATAACCTGGGTACAAGTACCTGGCATGTGAGGGGATGGTCCCTCAGTTCTGCCTTCAGAAGCACAGCAGTGGTGCTCCCAGACACTGATGCAGAGAAGCCCTTTCCTGTCAATCTCACCCAGTTTCACATTAAATGCACCCAGAAATGGCTCTGATGGTGTTATCAGTGGATACATAACTACAGCAAAGAGATGGAGGTGCCTATGGGCTCATTTAGCACAAAAATCCAGTCTCTCGAAAAATTGTCTGGAGAGAAGGCTGGGAAGTGTGAGGTCAGTGGACATTGTGCTGCTCTTTAAATAAGGTTTATTAAGCACATATTTAAACAGAAGTTGCTGAGATCACTCATGGGAAGAGAAGTTTCCCAGGGCCCAGGTCACAGCCCCACAAGTGCAGCTGTCAACACCTTGCTTTGTAACACACCCGTGTAAGACTAAGCTGTTGTTATTGCCTGTCCCACTGCTCCTGCTGTTCAATCTCCAGCTGCTGCCCTTATCTTCTCTTTGTCACTTAATTGCCAGATGCTAAAATTGCTTCCTCTGAGCCTCTTCTCAGCCTCTGCTGTCGGCTGTCACAGCACTTGTGCCTTTCCCTGCCCAGGGCCCAGCTGTAGGGGAAGATTTGGGGTCCCCTCTCATTGTTGCTCAGCTTGGCCTGCCCAGAATCTCAGGGGAAGTGCTGGAGTGGGGACAGGTCCTAAAGGGGCACAGGTTGTACCCCACTGTTCGAATTGGCTCTGGTTGATCCCCCAGAGATTGTGGGTTTGAGTGCAGCTGCACCTCAGAGGTCACAGTGGTCAGCCTTATCTGAAACAGCCAGGTTCTCTTGCATGAAGAAGTAAAATCCCAAATTCCAGGTCTGCTAGTGCCACAGGGAAGATAAAGAGAGAGCTGATGCCAGCTATGGGAAGATCCTGGCTTTTGGAGGGTGGGAAGAACACAACCTGTTTAACATCCCATGGACAAAGCTTGAGGGGTGCTGCACAAGGTTGAACATGAGATGATGTGACATCTGCCACTTCCCACTTCTCCCTTTCCATTTTTGGAGCTTGTCACATTGTGCCCTATGTCCCCCTTGAGCTGTAGCATCTCAATCAGCTCCAGGGGATGGGAAGGGTGTAAAAGGAGAAGTGGATGGACAGCTTCAGCCCTGAGCCAACCTGGTGACACTTTATCCACCCATGTTTAGTGGGTATCCACTCAGGTGCACCTGCACATGGCTGCCCCTGCTTGTGCCGCCAAGTCCCACAGCTGGCCAGTCACAGCCCAGCCCAGGGGCCATCGGGGGTGTCCAGATGCCACCTGAGGTGGCCCACAGGTGCTTTGGAGGCTCTTGAGAGCATCCCATGGATGAGTCTTGGCAAAAGCCCCGGGGTGTCAGTGAGTGCTGGAGGGTCTGGCGGTTGGGGAGGACAACCAGTGAACCTCCTCACCAAAGGCAGTTGGGCCAGCACTGCCTTCAGAGCCGTTTGCATCACACCATTGACGTCAGCTGGAGATGGCTCATTGCCTTAATTGGGCCTGTTCCAGTCCCTATCAGTAGAAGAGATACTAAATCTGTTCATTCCCTTCCTTAAAAATACTAAAATAGGAAAAAGAGTACAAAATCTTGGTGCCTAATGAAGCAAGTAAGTTTCTGCTAAGGTGTTTTCTGAAATTTTGGCCAAGGTTAAATCCTTAAAAACTGCTAAACAGCACACTCCACATTGTCTTTACCTCTGCAGGTTCATTTTTGCATTAATACCTNGCTCCAAGGGATCACCAGGCTCCAGGGGCCTGCCAGGCTTGAACAGAAGGCAGCATTTACTTGACGATGCACTGGAGTGCACAATGCAAGTGGTGATCTTTAAAGTGCTCAATGAAATACTCTGAACACCGATACACTGCAAAACAACTGTTCTTAAGCGGCTTCTGGGAACATGGCTTTAGAAATATGAGTTTCATTTCTTTTGTGTGGTGTTCCAGGTCACCAGGCCTTTGTTCCGCTCCTGTGAGCCCTCACTGGAACGACTGCTATTGCTCATCCTGCTTTGATTGTTCCCAGCTTTATTTAAGAATCTGCTCTCTGCAGATCATTTAATGAGGAGGATTTCCTCATGCAGGAAAGCTTCCATCTTACTCTTTTAAGTGTCAGGGTGGATGTTTCCTTGGCTGAACTGGAACCATATTTAACTGTTGTGTTTATTTCTCAGCAGTGAAGTTTCCCTCCTTGGGTTCAGTGTGAGGTGACAGTTGTAGCATCTCCCTTGGAAACGTTTTAAAGAAAGAAGAGAAATACTTGCATCGGACCCTGAGCAAAGGGCCTCTCACCAGAAATGCATCCATCTCCCTCGAGATCCTGTTTGGCTCCTTTTGGGATGTTTTAGATTAGTGATTCACTAAAGCCATTGTCATTCCCTTTACAGCTATTCTGAGGTTCTCACACAGTGTTATCAGGAGTGGAAAGCCAAGCTATTGCATGAGAATTTGGAAAGAAAGGAGGCTGAAGGTATTTGGAAGGTTTAAAGAGACATTTTGATTTCTTCCTGCCCTTTGGAAGGGATGAAAGATGAAAGGAAAGGAGGAAAATGGGAAACAGAATAGCAAGGGGACTCATCCAAGGCAGGGCTGGGCCACCCCTCCTGGTCTTCATGTTAGGATGGGTTTGTGCATGGAAGGAGCAGAGCCCAGATGCTACTTTGAGGTTGGTTCCTATGATCTTTTTTTTATTAGTAGTTTTCCCCCTTTTTTAAAGTGATTTTTTTTTCTTGGAAACTAAAAGGCAAATCACAGCAACAGAAATGTAAGCTGTCTTTGATCTTTCTTTTATACCCAGGTAAAACTACCTAAAATCAGTTTATTTAGTATTTTTCATGCTTCTCAATATATTTTTACAGTCCAGAATGCAAATTTAACCCTCTCTAACAAGTTCGGATAAAGAGATGCTCAAGCATCAGCTGCAGCTCTCTGCTATAAATGTTCCAAGGAAAACAATGTTATTTCTATGCAAAGCTGCTTCAGATATGTCTCTGTGCTCAGTTTCACTGGCTCTCACAGAATGAAGGAAAAAGAGGGTTTTTTAGTCCTACTTAGGACCAGCTGCCATCCGTCCTCCTGCTGGCATGGAGGTTTTTTGCACCCAAATATTGGCTGCAGAGCTATTAGTGCAGAAGATACAGAATCATGGAATCATGGAACCATTTATGTTGGAAAAGCCCTCTAAGATCAGCCAGTCCAACCATCAACCAGCACCACCACCAGCACTAAACCATGGCCTCAAATGTCATATCCACACGTTTTTTGAATCCCACCAGGGATGGTGATTCCACCACTGCCCTGGCAGCATATGCCAGGACTGGACCACCTTTGCAAAGAAGAAATTTTCCCAATATCCACCCTGCCCCTGCCCTGGCCCAGCCTGAGGCCGTTCCCTCTCCTCCTGTCCCTGTTCCCTGGGAGCAGAGCCCGACCCCCCCTGAGCCCCCTCCTGTCAGGGACTTGTGCAGAGCCACAAGGTCCCCCCTGAGCCTCCTTTGCTCCAGGCTGAGCCCCTTTCCCAGCTCCCTCAGCTGCTCCTCATCAGACTTGTGTTCCAGCCCCTGTTATTATGGGCAGGCCCTGGCACAGGGTGCCCAGAGCAGCTGTGGCTGCCCCTGGATCCCTGGCAGTGCCCAAGGCCAGGCTGGACATTGGGGCTGGGAGCAGCCTGGGACAGTGGGAGGTGTCCCTGCCATGGCAGGGGTGGAAAAAAGATGATCTTCAGGGTTCCATCCAACCCAAACCCGTCTGTGGATCTATGATCTGTGATCGGTGCTACCACGAGTGTGTGGCCATGGAGGCACTGTCAAAAAAGGGTCTTGAAGTAATTTTTGATCATTTTGAAATATGTGGGGGAAATAGTGCCAACAGCTCAGTTTTCCTCCTTCATGTGGCTGCTCTTCTGCAGATTTTTGAGCAAAAGGAGGTGTTTGGCCATAGTTACAGGTGTGATCTGACTGTTCTTTTCCAAATTGCAGTGGTTTATGGTGGAGATGATATTTCTTCCTATCTTCAAGAAGAAGTGCTCAGTAATGATACAATTCTAGTTTCCTTTGCTTTCCCCATGAGTAGTATTGGCAAACACCACAGAGATAAGGGCCATTTCAGAAGTGAGGGCTGTTATTTCAATCCTCTCTTTCATTTTTATGTCAAATTTTGTCAGAGGGATGGGAATTCCTGCTCAGTGTTGGACCACCATGGTTTGGAATAGCATCCAATTTTCACCACTTCTGGCATCTGCTCTTATATCCCTGTGAGGGTTTGTGTTTGTTTTGGGTTTTTTTTCAGTTGTTTCCCCTTTAATTTTTACAATATGTAGCCTTCTTCAAATGATTTTTTCCCAAATTAAATTCCAGAGACAGACAGGGTCAGTAGGTGCATTTTGCTGTGCACAGCTCTGCTTAACTGCACAAGAGGGGCTGAACTGCTCTAAAAGGTGCAGCCATCAGTAAATGGTGCTGGGTTTCTGCTCTTACTCATTTTGTGTAGGAATGCAGCCAGTCTGGAAGTATTTCAAGCTCATTTTGAGGGTCAGCACTATCACCTTTCACTTATATAATTGGATTTCTATTTTCTATTTTCTATTTTCTATTTTCTATTTTCTATT
>JACBWW010000069.1:632853-653049 GCA_020086605.1 Lanius collurio
TATTTGCCTGTCATGTTCCACCAGGGTGTCTAGAGTGAATGAATCATGATTTATTTTTCATTAAGTCAGTGATGTAGATGCAGGTATGTGATTGGAATTATGGCAAGGTGACTGTGGTCTTTCATATCTGTATTCCATGCATTCTTCCTGGAGTTTTTATAGCTGTCATAAAGGCAAGAGGTATTTTCTGATGATCTGTGATCCAAGCTCTCCTTGAATTTGGGAACCACTTTGCTACTGCTTGCTTAACATGAATTTCCTTTGCTAATGTCCAATTTCTGTTGAAAACACAGCAGAAATTTTGTGATATCTGTAGAAAGTACAAAGGACAGATTTCTGCTGCCCGGCTAGGGTTGTGTCACACTTGGTCACTGCCATCATTTTTGGTGGTGTGGGAGGGTCAAACATAAGGTCTTGAAACTTTTCTTCAAAATAATCCCAGTGTACCACCTTCTGCCACGCCCAGAGGTCAGGGATGATCATTCCTCTGCCCATGGTGGCACTTCCTCACCACCAGGATCTGCCCCAGCTGCAGGAAACATCTTCAGTGAGGGAGTCTCTGCACTGTTTTCCCTGAAACTCATTTGTCCTGTCTTAAATTTCCTTCTCATCCCAAATAGGTTTCCAAGTTATCCAGGGACCCACTGCCCCATCAGGCTCCTGTTTTAACCTAAGGAAAACATATTAGTCTTCAAACTGGCCTTTTATGTGGCTTTGAGTCTGAAAGTCTGAACCTGCCTGTGAGCCTGGAGCCAGCACTGAGAGCTGCCCCCAGCTCTGAAAAGAGCAAGGGTGACTCCCAGTGCACTGTTGACTGGGATTATGCTTTCCAAAGTGTGGGAAAGGGATGGCAGGAGGAGCAGGGCCTGGTGGAGAAGGGCGAGTGGTATGTTGGGCTGCCTGGCATTGGTGCCTGTGAGCTTCCAGGGTAATAATTCCCTGTCATGGGGTTCCTGCAGGCAGCTGTGGCTCTGGGACATTATCCCTGTCTCTCCCACTGGCATTCAGTGAGCTTGGCCCGCCCGTCTCCCCTCAGGCTCCCCGTGCCTGTCGCGGCCTTAGCCCAGTCCTGTGCTCTCCTCAGCAGCATTTACCACACTGGGGAGTCCGTCAGCAGCAAACAAGAGCAGCAGCTTTCTGAGCTTTCACTCTTACCTTTCTGCTCATGATAGATTTTTGCCAATGGAGTTCCAGGCAGGAACAGAGGAGTGTGGATTTAGGAGGCAGGTGGTGAGAGATAGAGCAGGAGAATTGCCCAGAGGCACAGCTCTAAGGACGGAGGTCAAATACAGCCATAAACCATGGGTCTGCTCACCACTGGGAGTTCCAGCTCCAGGGGCTGGGCAGGTGGGGGTGGAATGGTCATTGGAAAAGTACTGCACAGTGGAATCATTATTTATCCCTGTGACACTAAAACTTACTCATTTCCAAGTGTGTACATCTTTCTGGGTGCTTTTTCCCTGGGTTCAGGAGGCAATGGCTGTTTGTGTGCCCAAGTGCATGTTGGTTTTTTGTGTGCAAGCAGTAAAAAGTCTAGTTTTCCCTGGCATTTTCTCACTGGTATCTGCCAGCTGTTCATCCAGTTCCATCCTCCAGGACTTCAAGGAGGGGGTTAAACATCCCACTCATGCTGCCTCTGACCCCCAGGCAGCATCACTTCTAACCAGCACTGGTCTGGACTGGAGTCCTTGGGTCCAGTTCCCCCCACAGCTTTTCCTCTGCCTTGTTACCCACCCATCCAGGGCCAATCTCCAGTTTGACCTCAAGGATAAAGTGGAAGATCACATTTAAAACCTCACTAAAGAAAAGAATTTATCCACAAACCTCATCCAGATAAGAAGGCACCTTTAATTTAGGAACCTAGATGCCACCAGCTACTGAAGATGGATGGTGGTGTTGTCACTGGAAAATGGGAAAAACAAGGGGAAGACACGTAGTTTCTAATACTAGATGTCTTTTCAGACATCATGGCTGAGACTTATGTCTTTCGTGCTTCTTTTGTTATTGTTTGAATTTTATATTGACCTGATTTAGGAATCACTTTATTCCTCCCAGCACCCTTGGCAGCCCATTGCAGATTTTGGGGATGACTCCCCTCTCTCTTGTCTTACAGGAAGCCTTTTGTCCCTTCTGTGAGCCCTCTTGCTAAAGGAATTATTAGAAAAATATAAATATTTCCTTATGAGGTACTAAATCTGCTTCTTTCCCCGAGAGTGCCCTGTCCTTGACTCATGCCACCGAGTCAGCCACTGCACCAGACACTGTGTCAGTGGGCAGGGGGCTGTGAATCCCCTGCTCAGCACCCGTAGCTGGGACTGAGAACTAATACTCATCATTATGCCATGCCATTAATTCACTAGAACACAGAACTAAGTGGCAATTATTAGCAGTGTCTGTTTATTATGGCCATTTTATTTTCCATGTCCCTTAAACGTTAATCGTTCCTAATAGGACGAGGTTGGTTGAACAGATGTGAAATAAGTGGCAGAGGTCTGTGTTCAGCAAATGTCTTTCCATTGTTTTGCTTCTTTTTTATATCCTCCCTATGCAAACACAGCATTTAAGGTTATTCTGTGTGTTTAATGGACTCTTGTGCCTACATGTCCCAAACAGTTACCAAGGACCTTAAATAAATCAGCTGTGTTCCGTGTCACCAGTGCTTCTCCCCTGTGCAGCAGAATTCAGCAGTGGAGCAGGGATCCTGCAGGGATCTCGGGGAGGAGGAAGTGTAACTGTGCCCCTCTGCAGCTGTCACACAGGGCAGGGAAGTGCAGTGCCTGACTGTAATGATTTTTTGTGGGATGGAAACTCTATTTGGACCTATATTGATGATATGTTTGGCAGTGACATTCAGCCGGTCAGGTCACAATTACTTTTGAAGATTACAAAAATGATTTAATGATTTAATTCCCCTAATGCTGTTGCATTTCCTCATTGTGAAAAAAAAAAAACAAAACAGGGAAGGAGCCATTTGGGTGCCATGTCACAATCCCTGCTAGTCTCAAGGACTTATGAATGTCTGGTCTAAAAAAATTCTGAAAGCAGCCACTGCACCTCCCCCTTCCCCCCTCACACCCTGTCCAAGTCTGTGTGGAGCATCACAATCCCTCACAGACAGGCTCAGAGGCCTCATCTCTTCTTCCATGACAAGGTATTTGCATAATATCATGTTCCCTTTTGTCCTCCCCTTATTTTGAAAGGTTCTCCAGCCCTTTGGGTCATTGGTTGTGGTTGAGATCATTAGGCTGGGGCCTAAATTCCTCACTTCTGTAAATCCTCATTTCTGCTCCACTTAATTGCTACCCTATGTTGGGTTTTAATTCATTTGTTTATTTACTTTGTTTTCCTGGGCTACTAAAACCCTTACCATCGTTCCTCTTTTTGGGAAGGTAGGGAACAAAATGCTGAAGCAGGATCTGGAAGTGCCTGCTGCAATAATTTGAAGGTTGTCAAGTTCTGGACTATTTGTGCTATTAAATACAGGGGCTTGGGTCTTTCTGTTCCCTTGCCTCATGCATGGGAAGAATCCTCCTTTGTTCCTGGAGCCGGACTTGTTTTGCCAATACCTCTAGGAATTATCCTATTCAGTACCATGTAAACACAGTCCACTGCCATGAGTGAAGCCTCAAAGACTCCAAGGCTCTTCTGCAGCCAATTTCAGACTCTGGAGAGTGAGAAAATCACCATATAGGCAACCGATTACTTGGCAATTATTTCAAATTCTTTCTATTTCTGCCTGCCTAGAAAATCATGAAACAGGATTTACTTGGGAACAATTGCTGTGATAAAGTCAGTCAAAGTTTCACCTTGCTGGAAGATTGTTTGAGCTGGGAGCTGCAGAAGTGGTAATCCAAAATACTTGACCTTGGTGCAGCATTATCTGTGTCTAGAGCCTTAACCCAAGACAATTGCAACACCTCGAACTCCTTGGTGCGCTCGCTTTGCTCAGCCCCCACGTCCTCTCACAGGAGGCATCCCATGTACTCCTTCAGCTTCCCATTCAGAGTCAGCCTTTATTAGCACACGTGTGCTGAGGAGGGCAGATGTGGCTCACAGCAGATGGGGCTCATCTTGTGCAGCAGGTTCTGTTCCTGTGTGCTCCCCAGGTGTCAAACAGGTTTTGCCTCTCTCCCTCCCCATTTCCTGTGGGGACACGGAGGTGCTGTGCATTCCTGGGACCCTGCAGCAGCTCTGCCAGCCTGGTGGGGTCACAGGTGGGCCAGCTTGGAAAGGACCACAGTGGGTCAGCTGATCCAACCTCCCTGTTAAAGAGAGATCATCCCAGAGCACATGGCACAGGATTGTGTCTAGGTGGAATCCTCTGTCAACAGGGAGCCACGCTCATGGGTTTTCCCTGGCATTCTCGGGGTTGTCACTGTGGGGGCTGTGACTGCGGAAAGGGATGGCAAAAAAATGTCTCTGCACTCTCGACGTGTGACCCACCCTGGCTCTGGAGGGTCCAAGACACCTTAGACCTCCCATGCTCCCTGAACACAGAGCAGGTCCATGAGCACCTGCCTGCAGACAAAGGTCTGAGAAGCAGCTCCAATCACTCCCATCCTCTGGTAATGCAACACCATCCCATTCCTTACATCCAGTTTCTGTCCCACAGTGGGGCTCAGCCCTGCTCCGAGCCAATCTCTGGGTGTGGGGTGTCCTCACCAGCTCTGAGCTGGGTAGGGAGTTTCATTGCCCCAGACATACCTGCAGATCCCTCCACACTGGTTTGCCAGCAGAGCAGATTATCCTACCACAAATGTAACCATCCAAATTACCTTTCCCTCTGCTTCCTTCAGGATTCCAGCAGAGGAGACACTTGAGAGAGTCCTTGACCTTCATGGGTCTCTTATGAATCATTAGCCTGGAAGATGGATGGGGGAGAGATCCTGCAGCCTGGTAGAGCAGCTCTTGCATTTCATTTCTGTGTGTGTAACTCAGCTGCTGTTCTGCTCCTTCCCTGGCTGTGTAACATTCCTGCACATGGCAGCAGAGCAGCAAAGGTCAGCATTCTCATATATCTGCTCAGTTTTACAATCTCTGCCCTTTATCCTCACACATTTACATAATGTGAGTGTAATGGAGATGCACAATTCTGCCTTCTGGCTCCAGAACCTGCAAGTGAGTTTGTCACAGTGGCTGCTTCTTTAAAGAAATAATGTTGTACTAATGTGTAACCTCTGGGAATCACTGACAACACCTTGTAGTACAGCAGTGTCGCATTTCATCTTGTTTTCCGTTTTTCCAATGTTACGACCTTTTATTTTGCTCTTAGGTTGAAGAAAACTCTTCCCTTCTTGCAGGGCTCTCACTGAGCCCCCCCTGAGGGCATGGCTGCCTAAGACTGAAGTTTTCCTGTTTGTGGGAAATATTTCTGGGGTGCTTCAGTGCAAGCCAGCCCATCAGTCCCAAAAGATTCCCTCCCTCTTTCAGGTTCTGGAGGAGAAGCCCAGCTCCAGAGGAGCATTTGGGTGGTTCCCTTGTTGCAGATCTGCTAAAGCTCCTGGATCTTTAGGCAGAGTTGGTGGTTACAAGCCAAGAGCCCCAGTTTGGAAGGTCTGGTGAATTTTGGTGCTTCAGCCCTGTCCTTCAGGTCCCAGCTGGCCAGGCCATGCCTCTGCCCTGTGCCATTGCCACGGGCACGGGCTGGCCTGTGGCCACTCCAGGGGCATGCAGCGGGTCACAGAGGGGTCTGCTAGCCACCACGGCTTGGGTTGGGAGGGAACTTAAAGCTCATTTTGGTCCCCCACCCTCTGCCATGGTCAGGGACACCTCCCACTCTCCCAGGGTGCTCCAAGCCCGGTCCAACCTGGCCATGGACACTTCCAGGGGTCCAGGGGCAGCCACCACACCTGTGCCCTCATGAAATATTCAGGTAAAGTGCAGTGTGAGCACCCTGAATGCGAAATTGCTGCACATGTGAGACGGGAGATGAATGAAGGCTGTTTAAAATTTCCCCTTGTGTGGCTAAACATGGAGTGCTGCCTGGATGTGAGATCATTTGGGGATGGAGAGAAAAAAGAGAGAAGGAGAAACCAAGAAAAATGAGATAAGGAACACAGAGACAGGGACAGAAATTTGGATCATTCCAGCAGCAAGATTAATAATGAATTCTCTGCTTCTGATGTAAAAATGGAATAGGGTTGCTGCTGACAGTAATATGTCTTGAAAAGAAAAAAAACCCCACGATTTCCCATTTGTTCCCTCCTTGATAATTTCATGCACTAAGGTGTATTACCCATGGTCACAAAACAGCTCAGCTCAAGTGAGCATGTGGCCAAAATCAGGGAAAGACAGTGTGTGATGCTAATTCCCTGAAGATGTTGTGTTTCCCTGGAACACAACATCAATTTTCTCTGGGCTAGAACCTGAGTGAGGGTTGCTGTGGGTGCTGTGGAAAAAGGGCACTCACAGATCATCACTCTGGGGGTGCTGGGTGTGAAGGAAAATGGAGAGCCCAGCGCCAGGGGCTGCCGGGGTGTGGGCAGCGGGTGCCACTGCCCTGCCACAGTGTAGTGAGATCCCTGCTCCTTCCTGTGTGGGTGAGCACACACCTGGCACAGGATGGGACACACCGTGTGGGCAGGCAGGCAAGGCTGTGTGCTGGGCAGCTCTGCAGGGCTGTGGCACCCAGGGAATGCCACCTGGCAGGAACAAAGCAACAAAATGGGAAAGGTTGGGAGCGTGAAAACCAGCAAAGGTGTTCACAGGTGTGGTCGCAGGGTCTGGTTTGTGTCGTGTTGAGTTCATACTCTTAAACTGTCAGGCCCAGTGGATGTCCCAGCAAAGTTACATCCCGTGGTTCTGTGTCCTACTGCCCATACATGGGTGCTTTGTGAGACCTGGAGATTTGGGAAAGCCATTCTGTGCCAAGGTGTCCCCTGGGATCCCTAAATACCATCCTGCAAGCAGGGGCTGTCACCCCAGGCCATGAGCTGCTCTGTGCCCCGGCACAGGCCGGCTCAGGGGCAATGCCTGAGCCCCCCAACTCCCAGTGCCTGGGGGGAATGGTGCTGAGATCTCCACCTCTGGAAAACAGTTGGACTTCTGGATGCTTTGACTGCTGTGGTTTGTCTGTTTACATTACTTTTTTCCCCTCAAAATCTCTTTTGAGGGTTGGACATTCCCAGTCACGAGCAGTTCAACCCCAAGTCTCTGGGAGCACCAGGGCAACAGGCAGAACTGAGCTGTGAATGTCCATGGGCTTTGTCCAGTTTAAACCTGGCCCTGAGGAGCACAGAATGTGCCCAGTCTGTCCCAGGATCCTGACCACTCAGGACAGGGAGCAAAGCTACAGCGTGAAGTGAGGAGAGCTGTCATGGGAAAAACAGCAAGTGGAATTTGCTGTCATGATGGGGAGAGGAAAAGAAGCATTTCCCAGGAGCTGTTACTGAGTTAGTCAGCACAAAACATATGTGAATTCTTAAAATATACCTCCTAGCAGTGAAAAAAATGGAGATACCTGCTCCCAGGTGAGCAGACTCCACTCTCCCATCAGGAGAGTGCCTGTCCAGTTTGCCTATTCCCAGGCACTGCAGTTGCTTGACACTGTGAGAAGCTTTTTTTAATAATGAATTATAAAGCCCGGATCATTATCTGAAGTCTCATTAAGAATCTGTCAGTGGGATTCTCTGATGAATTCTATGCTTGTGTGCATCTCATGCACAGAGGAACAGGGTTTCCCTGCACTGTGCCCTGGAAGACAACCCTTCCCTGAAATCCCTCGCCTGGATGCACATTGCCACACTCACGTGTCCTTACTTGCTATTTTTAAGCCAGTGTATTTCTTTGCTGCAGGTCTCTCAGCTGCTGCTCCCTCAGCCCCAGGAGCTGGCTGCTCCCAGGAACTCCACTTCCCAGGCAGGGATCCACCTTCCCAGGCTGCTCTCTGGGGCTCCATCCCCAGCCAGCTTTTTCCAGAGGTGCTGAAGCACAGCTGGGGAGCCAGTCATGGCAAGGGGAAGAAGAAAATAAATCTCTTTTCCTTAGGAAATGTGGTTGGTGGCCAGCCAGAGACAGGAATTTCGTTTGTGGATCACCTGTGCCCTGGATCACCCGTGCACTGTGTCACTGGCTGGAAACTGTTTTATCAAAGCCAAAATGGTCTTTATGAACATCCTGTCTGTTGCTGGGCACTGGCTACTCCAGTAACTCTGTTCCTGTCTGGGAGTCAGAGTTTGTGTTCTGGGCTGTCACTGGTGACACATTACCCTCAAGTAGACACAGAATCCTATCACAGAATGATTTGGGATGGAAGGGACCTTAAATCCCATCCTATTCCACCCCTGCCATGGCAGGGGCACCTCCCACTGCCCCAGGCTGCTCCCAGCCCCAATGTCCAGCCTGGCCTTGGGCACTGCCAGGGATCCAGGGGCAGCCACAGCTGCTCTGGGCACCCTGTGCCAGGGCCTGCCCACCCTCACAGGGAACGATTCCTCCCCCATATCCCACCCATCCCTGCCCTCTGGCACTGGGAAGCTGGTGCCTGTGTATTATCTACAGGTTTTTTTATTTTTTTTTTTAATTTTCTTCTGTTATTTTTTTTTCTTTTAATTTTTGGAAATTGAAATCCAGTCCTTTCAGTCTTTTTCTGCTTTTCCTGGTGGGTCAGAGCATCCCCAAAGATGAGGTATCTCCTCCCCATACCAGGGGAGAACCCATGTGCAGCTGACCCTCACTGATGTGTCTGTGTGTGTGTGGTTATCTCATGATGGATGTTAAATTCCACACTGCCAGACTGAGAAACACGGCAAAACTTGGGAGGGGGAAGAGCTGCCCTGGGTTGCTGTCCTTGTTTCCCTGGCGTGTTCCCTTCCAGGGTCACAGTAGGAAAAAGATCACCCATCAGCTACAGCCCAGTGTACAGCACGGACAGACTTCAAACCTCCTGGGCTGGAAAGGAACACACAGAGCTGGGAATATTCGGGTTTATTATTTGAAATATGCCCATGAGTTTGTACAATGTAATGATTTGAAAATACCGTTAATTTCCAAATGTGCTGCCTCCTTGGAACACAGGGAAAATGAGAAACAAGAAAAAGAAGAAGATTTAACAAATGCAATTAATCTGGAATTGCTTGGCAGGGTAGAATCGCCATTGATGTATTTAACAAAGAACTAATTAAACCAAAATGCAGGCTGAAATAAAAGAGGTTATGTAATGCAAATAATGCTGATTAAAAACTGTAGCCTCGAGAACTCAGCCTGTGTAGATAAATCACAGACACGTGTAGGCTGTGTAGAGATCAGGCTTTAACAGAATTTCAGTCCCAGATGCGACCGTATTTTTCAGTGGAAAAATGTCCTTTGGAAGGCATTCAGCCCCCAGTATTTGAATGATGTGCACTCCAGAGGGGGTCTGGGTGCGGGCTGGATCCATGCCTGCACTGGCAGGGGAAGAGCCCACCCTGGGGGACAGAGTGGGTCACGGGCTCCTCGGGGCTCCACAGCACATTCCCAGCGTCCTGCACAAGCCCCCTGCCGTCTGATCAGGTGATTTTGGGGGTGAAGGTGTTCCTGCAAAGGGGAAAGAGCCTGAAGGGAAGCAGAAGGGCAGGAACTTGTCAGCAAGGCAGCTCCTGTGGGTTTTGGAGCTTCGAGCAGGGCACCCACAATGCTTTTCAGTGCCCCATCTGGCACCGCTCACAGCCTGGTCTGAGGCTGGCTTCATCCTGCAGCACTGGGTTTGCCCCAGGCTGCCAGGATCAGAGGATCCATGTCCTGCTTCAGTCCCAGCCTCAGCCATGACCAACTTTCAGGAGGATGGAAGGGCACCAAGGGGAAGGTGGAGTCTGGCTGAGACAGTGGGTTCACCCTGGGAGCTTGCTGGCTGCTTGGGATGCTCCACACACATCTCTGGGGACACTAAGGGGGCTGCTCAGGGGGCTGATGGCCCACTCTTCCCCTTCCCCTCCTGTTCTTCCCTGCCTTTAGTTTCACTGATTTATGTTTTTCTCCTCTCCCCTACAGAACAACCCTGTGCTTAAGCAGAACTTCCTCAGGTGCCCTCAGCCCCGGTCCCGCTCCCCTTGTGGCAGTGGTGGGCCAGGACACACCAGCCGCTGCCCCCTCTGCCCTCAGCACACAGAGCTTCTTCTCACAGCTTGCTCTCAGAGTGATAGGGTAAAATCTTAGGAAAACCCCAAATACTGTGACCAACTTCCTGTCAGTATTCACTACAGTGTTTGGGGTCAGGCATTCCCTGCTAAACACACACTGCCAGTGTGGATGGTGTGGGACTCATCCCTTGTTCCAGGGTCAGGGAGGGTTATCTGGAACAGCTCCAGCCAGGAGGACCTTGAGGAAATGTTGAATTTCAAAAACAAAGATAGTGCAAACCTTCTGGGGGTGATGCAACACAACAGGAATGGACCAAGTTCAGCTCAGCTCAGCTTGTGCTTGGCTGTGTTTGTAATTTCAGCTGAGAGGATCTCTGGATTTGATGTTTCGACTCACTGCACCCAGGCCACAGAATCAATATGAATTATCAGTAATTTTCCAGGGGTGGATAAATGTCATCATGATGTGGAACTAATCCTTGCCTTGTCCTTGCTTGTTGGGTCAGCAGAGTTTGCTTTCGGCCTCAGAGGTCACAGTGATGTGCTGCTCCATGGCAGCTCATCCAGGCACTCCTGAGGAGGTGAAGCACGTGGTGACACTGTCAGTAAATGGTAGTAGAGACCTGTCAAGGCAGGGCAAGGTCCTTGCAGTGTCACCTGGGCACACACAGTCTCAAAGGAGATGTTGCCATGTGGTTCTGCTTGCTTTGTCCCATGGACAGCTCTTGTGTCCCCAGGGCAGTCCCTGTGCCAGCACCTGCCTGAGGCACCTGCCTGGGGACACAGCCACAGCCCCAAACCCCCAGGAGCTGGGTGCTCCTAGCTTCACCTTCCTCTGCATCCCAAGAGGGAGCTGAGCTGGCTTGGCCTTGTCAAAACCTAGGGATGGGGGAGAGCTCTGGGGGAGGGAGGGCAGGAGGGGACCGATCCTTGTAGCCAGGGTGGAGCAGGGGGCTGTCCCAGGTCTCAGGAGCCGGTAGGATGGTCCAGCCGTGCTCCTGGAGCAGCCTCCCCTCAGCACCACGGCATCGCTGAACACTCAATAAACACCTTCAGGAGCCAGCTGATATCGAAGGATTGAGAAGATATTTAACCTGAAACTGGAGTTCAACTGCATCAGACTGCTTATTAAAAATGAATGGAATCCTCCGATAAGGATCATATTCCTTGTGATGTGATGCAGTAGTAGAAACAAATCTGCTGTCTTCTGCCCTGCTCTTTTCTCCATGTGGTCACTCCTCCCTTTCTGTGTGGTGAAAAGACATTTGTTTTGCTTTTCCATCCAAATTCTCTCCTTATTGATTTCTCTTCAGACAGAAAATCTGAAGTCTGAAGGCTTTTAATAAAGAAAAGAAGCAGCTTCGTGAGAGCAGCTCCTTGGTGATCCTTGGCCTCACACCCCATGGAAATTCCCCTTCCCAGTTGCTTTAGGTGCACCTGTACTCTTCAGGTCCATTTATCCTTTCTCTTTTGTCCACCTTTTGTCTTGATGGACGTTCCAGTTTTGAGCCTCTGGGCTGGGGCTCATGTCCTGTGTTGCTGTTGGCCCCATGACAGAACAGGCTCAGGTGATGTCAGCCTATCACTGGTCCTGTTTACAGGGCCATTCCAGTTGCAGGCAGAGTCAGTGGCTGAGGAAACAGTGCTCTGAGGTGACTGAAATACAAAAGATGGGCTTTGGCACAGCAAAATCTTAGCTGCACTTTATTATCCCTGTCCCAACTTAGTCTGCAAAAGCCAAGTGATGGGCAGGTGCAGAAGATACCCAGTTCTAGTAGCATTTCCTCACAGAAATTCATAGCTCAGCTATCTGTGTCCCAGCTTGATGGAACCCTTCACAAGACCACTGACAATATGATTTTGTAGGTGTTCTGGCCAATCAGAGCAGTACAAGGTTCAGTGTTTTGCTACTGAAGTGACAATAAGGGAAAGGAAATATTTTTCCAGAGGTGAAAACTGTTTAAATCTCAGATTTCTCTATTTTTTTTAATATTAATTTCTCATAGATTAAACATTCCCAGTCCTACCCAGGCTGATTCCTGACTGTCACCAGTCTGTGATCACAATTCACACAACACTTTGTCCTTGGTTTACTCACACCACTCAGGTTGGAAGCTGTGTTACACGATCTGCAGAATTTGCTGATGAGCCAGGAGTGCCTTAAACTGTGCCCTGTGCTCTGTCCCCAGTCAGCAGGGCACTGGCACAGCTGGTACCTGTAAAACTCAGTGCAAATGGTGCTGGCACCAGCAGACAGAGACTGGCTCTGCTGGGGAGTACCCATGGTGAACACTGGGAATCGTCGTGGAATAGAATCACAGAATCATTTAGGTTGGAAAAGCCCTCTGAGACCATCGAGTCCAGCCAAGGCCACCACTGATCCCTGTCCCCAAGTGTCCCATCTACATGGCTGTTAAATCCCTCCAGGGATGGGGACTCCACCTCCTCTTGCCCCTTTTTTTTTAACCATTTTGCTTCTTTCCCAGGGAGATGTGCCCAAGTCTTTTGCCTCTTCATGGGTACAGTGGGTGTCTGCTCCTATTAGAAATGGTGCAACAAATCCAAATTATGTGCAGCACTTAATCAAGTCTGGGCTGGAGCAGGAGCCTGCTTTTGTTTTTTTCATTGCTTTTTGAGTTTTTAATTTGTTTTGTTGAGATGAAATGTAGAAAGAAGAAAGTGATCCTAAAGGAATTATGACTCATGGAGATTAGATAAATAAGACAACTATAAAAGCCATGCTAAAAAGCAGTTTTGCATACAAGTCCTAAAAACTGTCTGGTGGTTTGTAATTCCATCATGTGAAGTCAAAGCTGTTTCTGAGACAAAGATTTAGGTAATAAGTATGCACCTGAATTTTAGTTAAGGAAATAATATGTCCTGAGGGTACATATTCTTGCAATCATTTCGCATGCATGCTGTGTTCCTTTAGCGATGAGGAACTGCTGTTATGTGACAGCTGACTCCATAAACTTGGGAAATTAATAAGAAGATGTTCTTGGAGCATGAGCTCTATTGGGCAGGCCAGGCTGCTCGGCCAAGGGGGCTGCTGGAGGAGTGAGGGGTAGAGCAGTGCCCAGATCCAACAGGAATGCTGAATGGCACCCCACATGCACAGCCAGCACCCACCAAGCATGTGGCATAGCAAAACTGGGACTTTGATTAAAGGAAGAGTGATGGATACTCAGGGAAATCACACACACAATTTGTTCACCAGTTTTGTTGCTGAGCTTTTGTCCAAAAAAAAAAATTTCTGAGCTCTGCTTAGCAAATGGTTTTGTTATTCCAGTAATGTCTTTTGTGGGAATAGAACAAAAGGAGTAAAATGGCAGCTTGAGAGCTGGTGGTTATTGCCTCAAAAGGGAAAGGGGTCTTGTTTGACCCTATTCCTTCAGAAAACTCTGATGTTGGCTGTATTTGATCCATGGCTGAATAAAACATGATTTGGATCAACTGAAGCACAAACCTCCCCTCAGGACCCCTGGTCTGTGGGACCTATTGGAGGGTCCTGACAGGGCTGGGCAGTGCCCTGGTCCAGGAGGAGGCAGAGCAACACAGTGCTGCAGGCCGTGGGACCCTCCCCTGGTACATCGGAACCCCAAGAGCAGGGTCGTGTCCCAGTGTCCTCATGGGGACCTCGTGCAGTGGGACAGAAGCTGGGGGAGCCTGTGAGAGGACTCAGCCTCAACACCGTTCTGGACACAGGGGACACCATCTGTCCCATCCTGGCTCAGTACTGGAGCTTGGGTGGCACCAGATGGGGAGCAAAGCCATGAACTGGGCTGGCACTGGAGCTCTGGGCTGTGTTCCCCCAGTGCCACTGGGGAGGTGACCAGGTGGGCAGAGCTGGGCATCACCCCCAAAAACAGTGTTGCAGAGACACGCCCAGCTGCAGGTTATTTTTGTGGCTTTTCTCCTGGAGTGCTTGGCTGTTGGACAGAGGATCTGCTGCAGCAGGAAAATCAATACGATTTCCATGCCCTCAGCTCCAGCCCCTCCAGAGGGGCCGAGCCCCATCGCTCGCAGGTAGTGCTGCATTGCAGGTGCAGGAGAACGTCCTGGCTGCAGGGGAAATGCTGCACTGGAGAGAGGGGGGCTGATAAAAACCAGCCCAAATCATCATGAAAGTGATTTCCAAAGGCAGGAGCTGCTGACCTGAGTCTGCAATCACCAGGAGGGTAAAGGGTTAAAGAATAGTGGCCCTTAAAGAGGTTCCTCTCTCTAAGCAGCTTCCCAGCCCTGTGCTCCAGCTGAGGGCTGTGGGCAAGGGAAGCAGCTTGTGCCTTGGCTAGGACTTGGGTATTAGTGCACCAAAACCTGTGTGGACGCAGGCTGTAATTCCCAGGGGAGCTGTGCTCCTGCCATGGACTGGGAGAACTGGGGAAGCTCCTGTTGGGCAGGTACCCCTGGGGAGAGGAGAGAGTGGGGGAGTTCTGGCTCCACATTAGCTTTTCTGGCTCCACATTAGCTTATGTTGAGTTTCTAAGTGAACAGGAAATATTTCTTCTCTCTTCTCCTTTTCTCCAAAGTGTGACGTGCCTTAGGCCCTGGAGAACACTTGCCTGCCCACGGTGTGGGTTGTACAGAGCAGCAGAGGGGCACTGGGGTCACTTCCCCAGGTTTCCCCTGGTGCTTTTACACCTTTCCCTTTCTCCACTGCTCTCCGATGCTCTGCAGCTCCAGGTTATGTCTAGAATATAGAGCAGGCCAGATGTGTTTCCTTTGTTCTCTTTGTTACCCTGCAGCTGGCAGGGAGTGGGAGCTCTTGTCCCCTGAAGTGATGGACTAACCAGGCACTAATTATGTGTCCACTTGGTGTAGACACAGAAGCCTCATTTCCTGGAGCACTTGGCTCCTCTTCAGGTGATTTTCTGAGTCTCTATTGAATTCTGATTCTGATTATCAAAGAGAAGAATCTGTGGTAGGCTTAAATAAACAAGTTGCCTACTCTTTGCTCTGTGTAGTCACTGCAGTGCACACCACAGACACTTCAGGGATGTGAGATGTGTCTCAGGCCTGTCTGGGCCTCTCTGCATGGCTAGGCCTGAATATTTAAAAAAATATATTTATGTATGTTAAAGTATTCACTGTTTCAAATAGAAATATATTTAGCCATAAAATTAAAGTGGCCACTAAAGGTCTTGATGGATTTGGGGACATTCTGTCCAGATTTCTAACACTTCTCACTGTACCAAAATCCACTCTGCTTCCAACCCAGGGGTCAGTAGTGCCTTTGCCACCAAAGGGATTCTCAGCCCTTTGGAAGAAAGGAAAATGCAGGAAAATCCCTGCATGGAGTAGTGATGGGAATACAGACAATCATGCTGCAAACTGCTTTCCATGAGAGCCAGGACAGAGAGGATGGGGTGGAACGGGACAGGGTTGGAAAACTGCAGTTTCTGCACAGGAGGGAGTGAATTGGCACCACATGCACCCCTCCCTGTGTGCTGGGTACCCCCTGTGTTCCCTGTGGGCAGCCACAGAACCACTGCTTTTTAACTGAATCTCATTTTTCCCCATTAGCAACACCTTCTAATTGTATTGTGGATTTATTTGGCTGATTTTATAGCTGACACTATGCCAAGGAACAGCTAGGTAGCTGCAGAGTCTCTTCATAGAGTCATGGAATCATGGAGTCCCAGGTGGGAAGGGACCTAAAGGATTGTCTGGTCCAACCTGGCTTGACCCAAGCACAGTCTGGATAGAAGGGCCCAGCACCCTGCCCGAGCTGCATCTGAAAAGGGCCCAAAGCGTTTTCCAGACTTCTGATGCAGTGTTTTGGAAAGGTCTGTACCAGCTGATGAACTTCTGTGGTGGATTTCCATAGTGAACTTCTGGATGTCTTCTCAGAGCCCGTGGCTGTGAACCCAGGCAAAGTGAGCAGCGTTCCTTTCCCACGGGATGCAAACCATAACCTAACCCCAAATGGCTCCAGGGTGACAGCACCTGCCTGGCAGCTGGATTTGTCACTGTGAGGGTGGTGCTGTTTGGTTGGTCACCCACCAGCTGTGCCACCAGGCTGCCAGTGCTGGCAGTGAGAGGTTGCCCTGATTTGGAGAGCAGCTCTGGGCTCCTGCAGGGCTCAGCCTGATCAGGATGCAGCTCATGGCACGACCTCTCTCCGTGAGGGAGGCTCATCTCCAGCCAGCCATCCCTCAGTGACTGCAGGAGACAAAGATCAGGAGAAGTGCTTTGCAAGCCACATGTGCCCCCAGGTCAGCCGCCAGACCACTAGAAAATGTTTATCCATCATCTGTATCACAGAAAGGGGATGCTGCTGCCATGAAAATTTGTAAACTGTCATTTACAGCAGCCTCCTACCTTCCCTGCAGTGATGGGTATCACCACAAAGAGAGAGAATTTATCAGATTCACACTTCTAACTCACCATTACTCATCTTTCTTCTAATTCCAAACCCCATGTCCTGATTTGAAAAATGGAAAAGTCAACAGGGCTGCAGTGTCCACCTCCTGCTGCTCCTTTCCTTTAACACCTCTCATACCGAAACACAGATTTTCAGCTGAATTACAGCTCATCAGTGCAACAACTTCATTTATTTATTTCAACTTATCAGAAGCCAGCAGTACATCACATGGGACTAACAGGCCATCCACCAAAGCCCGTGTTTGCCATAGTGGTTGCTGTGAAACTCTGAGCTGTTCCTGGGGTCTCAGGATGTCCTGAGTAGGAAGGGACCCACCTAAACAGAATCATGCAGTAATTTATTTTGGAAAAGCCCTGGAAGACCATCAAGTTCAACCATTCCCCTGCCCTGTCAAGGCCACCACTAAACCATGCCTCCCACATGTCTTTTAAATCCCTCCAGGGGTGGGGACTCCACTCCTGCCCTGGGCAGCTGTGCCAGGGCTGGACAGTTCTTTCCATGAAGGCATTTTTCCTCATATCCAATACAAACCTCCTCTGGCACAACTTGCAGCCAGGACAGGCAGAATATAATTATTTTAGCTAAATACTAAGCTGAGGAACCTCACTCTTTATATTTTTTTGAGTGTGATTTCCCCCCCCCCTTGGTTGCTCCTTTTCCATGTGGTGACACATTCCATGATTTCCCCTGGAGCAGTGCTTTGGCCAGAGCCTCTCCTGGATCTTGCTGGGAGAGGTCGGGGTGGGTTTGGCACAATTGCTGCTTGGAAATCAGAGGGGTTTGTGCTTTCTGTTTGTACATGCACATTATTCCTGGTCCCAGGACAGGGGCTGAGCTCCCTAAAGCAGGAACTCAGGTGTGAGCACTCTGTTTCCCAAGGTCAAAATTTGCTGCCTGTAGATGTATTTTTAAACCCACGTGTCCCTGGTTTTACTGCTCCTTCTTCTTCACTCAGCCTTCCTGGCACCAGTGATGAAATAAAGTCCTGGAACAGAACTCTAAAATAATAATATATATATATATATTTCAAGGTCTGTGGTCTGTATCTTTTCTTCTTCTATACACTTAGGGAGAACTGAACAACGCAATAATCCTGCCACAGAAATATATTTTAAAATTTATCAATTTTTTGTTCATCCATATGTTTACCTGTTACCTAATCTTGCATTACTCCCTTGAAGATGCAGAACTACTCATCATTTACATATTATCCTTTTTGTTTTCTATTAACACATCTCTGCAAAAGAAACGTATTATGAGAGAAACAGAGCAACCTGTGCAAGCTTTAGCATCTGCCCCAGCAAAGTTCCCATCACATTCAGCATCTGTTTCACCAGTGTAAGGACACAGTGAAATCTGCAGGGTATTGTCCTATTTGAATTTTAATATCTTTTCATTTCTTGTTTCTCCCTTGTTTGCTTGTTTTTTAAAGAGTCGGCGGCACACAAACATGGGGCTGTAAATGAGAAAGTGAAAGATTTGTCAATACTTGCACTCTCAAGGGACTGAGGTTCTTTAATTTTAATTACACTTAAGTCAGGCTCCCCACACACCCTGTGCTGGATGTTTTTCTCTTCCTAATATTATATAGGGAAAAATGCAGCAGCATCTGGTGCTTTCCTGACAGGTTCAATTGATTGTAGCAGGAATGAGAAGCAGGGCTGGTCTGGAACAAGCTTTCATTGATTGCTGGATGGCATTGACTGCATGGGGAATTTGAAACAACAGCAGGTTCAGGAGCCACAGCCAAAAAAGTATAAAGAAGCTGATGTTGGAGTTTCCAAAGGGTTTTGTCCCAGCTTTGCATTTTACCATCTTTCAGTGGTGCAGCAACCATGGGGATGGGATTTTTATCATTCCTTTTATTTTGTTTTAAATTGTATGTTTTGAATTTTAACTAAAATTAAAACCAGTTTTGGCTAATTTACCAACAAAATTGATACATGATAAAAGGTCTCTTTTTCCTTTTTCTCAGAAATACTGACCAAAGTGATTAGATAAAGGACATTATCTTCCCTGCTATCGGTGCTGGCTAAATCCTCAGAGCATCTGAATGAATCCAGAAGCTTAAAATCTATTGTGTGATTTTATCACTAAGTACCTACTGTGTATCAAGTATCAATATAGACTCTTGTGCATCGGGGATCTATGGTGTGATTTTATCTCAGTGTGGATAGGGATGTGTCAGGTCCTTCTTTTTGTCCCCAAAATTTAACAGAAAGGAAGGAAATCATCGATGTTCTCTATTCACATGTACCTGAGCAATTGCTGTGCTGTGTGCCCACATTTGTAGGGGATGTGCAGCTAAAGGGAGCCTTGACATCACTGCAGCCTCATAGAAGAGGCTCAAAGGCACAGCCCCCCTATTCTCCCTGCCCCCTCGGCACCCCTTGGACCCCCTGCCCTGGGGAACAGCCGTGACACCCTTTTAAATGCTCCCACTCCTCTAGTCAGTTCCAAAAGCTGGTTTGGGGAATCCTCGTGGCATTTTTTACCAGTGAAGAACAAGGGCCTGGAATGACAGGACACAGGAATGGCTTCCCACTGCCAGAGGGCAGGGATGGGTAGGATATTGGGAATTGGGAATTGGAAATTCCGGGCTGGGAGGGTGGGCAGGCCCTGGCACAGGGTGCCCAGAGCAGCTGTGGCTGCCCCTGGATCCCTGGCAGTGCCCAAGGCCAGGCTGGACATTGGGGCTGGGAGCAGCCTGGGGCAGTGGGAGGTGTCCCTGCCATGGCAGGGGTGGCACTGGATGAGCTCTAATGTCCCTTTCTTTCCAAATTAATCTGTGATTCTGGGAAGATCAGCTCAGACCTGGGACTGTCCTGGGCTCTGGTCAGGCCAGTGACACTGCACAGTTCTTGTACCCTGAACATCCTGTGTATGGAGCTGGGACTCTGCCTCCATGGGAGTGCTGAACATGAGTTGGTGAATCCGGGACGATGGGGGAGGAGGCTGGCTGGATTAAGATCTGTGATTTCGGCTGTAACTAGCAGTGATAGCAGCTCGAATAGATGTTGTGTGCATTTTTATTATATTGTTTTCTGAAGTACCACTATTAAAAATATGACATCCATTGTACATTCCAGCAGATGTGTGTGCTATTGATTTCTTTGTGCTTACCTTAGAACTGTTTATTCTGTGTTATCTTTTCAATGAAAATGAAGATAGAGAGAATCCAATGGGATTCTTTACTGCAGTGAAAAATACCCCTCATCCTTTGAACCACCACAGACTAACATCCCACATCTCAATGTTCTTATCTTGCATTCTAGTCTGAAATGTATTACTCTAGGATAATAATGGCTTATTTTTTTCACAGGATACACATAAAAGGAAATGTATAAGCAACTTTCACTTCATTACCACTCTGCCCTTTCAGCTGTGAATGGTCCATACCAAAAAGAAAACAAGACTTAAAAAACAACCATTTTAATTTCTGTACTGCTTTTTTTCCAGTTTTATGCTTCTTCCACTCATTAAAAACACCACTTCTCATTTTTTAACGAGAAAGACGCATTAATAGTTCATGTTTTTCTCTGCACTGAGCAAAGCGCTGGCTGGCATTACATTCAGGGGCAAGGTGATGCCTTTTCCTGGTCTTGAAATCAAACATAGTTAGAAGGGAAAAAGGGATTTTACCTTGGTATCTATTTTAAGGATCCTTAGGTGCACCATGTCCAGGTGGAATGCACCCCAATGCACACCCCAGTGCACACCCCCAAAAGATCTGGTATCACATTCTAGGTGTTACTA
>JACBWW010000069.1:653412-667828 GCA_020086605.1 Lanius collurio
AGGGAAAAAGGGATTTTACCTTGGTATCTATTTTAAGGATCCTTAGGTGCACTACATCCAGGTGGAATGCACCCCAATGCACACCCCAGTGCACACCCCCAAAAGATCTGGTATCACATTCTAGGTGTTACTAATTAGCAGATCTATCAAAAATTCCCCAAAGAGAGGCTCGAGTGAGCCCCCCTCCCCAAGGAACCTTCCCCTGGATGGTTCTATCTCAGTTTACAGAATGTGTTCTGGAGAGGACCTTGGGGTCTGGGGCACACCAGCCCCTAACTACAAAGCTTCTAAGATGTTGAGTCTCCCAGCTGAACAAACCAGGCCAAGAATGTAGGCAAAAAGCACTAAAGATACTGAAGTTGTAAAAAGGTATAACAGGGGTATAAAAGAAAAGGCAAAAAATCATCATGGCATGAAAGGGACGTCTGCAATGCCCACCCTGTGCTGCATTGGCATGGCCCTGGTACCGACACGGCCCTGGTACCGACACTGCCTTTGGCAATGCCTTCGGGGATGGCTTTGGGGATGCCTTTGGGGATGCCTTTTGGGATGCTCCTCTGCAGTTGGCTCAGGTGGGAATGACCCCACTGCTGCTCGCAGCTGAGCAGGTTGGACTGCAGCAACCAAGGGACCTCAAATCATGCATGTCTCACACCCACAGGGGCAGGCATGTGTCCTGTCACATGCTCCAAGTCCTGGAGAGGTGACATCCAGGGTCTTCCATCACACTGGGGTTTGTCATGGTCTTGTTAGTCAAGAGCTGGGCACATCCAGGTGCCAGTGCTCGGGCATGGATAACCATCCTTCCAAGTTCCTGATTAAACACTGCCCTCTCCCCACAGTTAGGTTAAACAAATTTGTCGCCTTAGAAAAGAGCCTTTTCCCGGTCTATTCTCATGTAAATATCGAACCGTGGGCATTCTGGCGGCAGGAATATTCAGTGTCTCTCTCACAAAAGGCTCGTTAGTTCTGTCCCCCCCAGGCTGCCTGGCTCCCCCGGGGGCTGCTCCCTTTGCCGGGGGTCGGGAGGGCAGGAGAGCTTCTGCCTGGAAAGCCTCCACCTGGGACACACACCCCTCTTCTGAGGGCAGGGTGCCGATCCTTGGGCTGGATGTGAGGGAAATTCTGTCCAAGGAAGAGAGCTGGGAATCTTTCTCCCCCTTTACTGACTGAAATAGTTTGGCTCTTTATTTACTAAGACATTTGCATGCGCGAGTCCCCCAGTCCTGCCTGTATTCCTTCACAGCCACTCATTGTGGCCAATTTCTGACTATTATCGTTATTTCCTGTCCTTGTCCCTCTTTCCAATTTCTAAATTCCACCTGAGGAGCTCGTTTTCAATTATCTGGTGGAGAGTTCTCAAACAGCTTTTCTATCCGTGACTTGGCAGTGCTGGGTTTCTGGTTGGAGTCACTGATCTGAGAGGGCTTTTCCAGCCTCAGTGATCCTGTGGTTCTGTGGTTCTACTCCTGGCTGAAGAGCAGAGCAGGACGGGCACAGGATGTGGAGCTGGATCCCTGCCAGGTCTGGGATTTGGCTGTAGGGAGCATTGATGAAGGCAGGAGGGGAGGTGGATGAGGTTGCTCTGCCAAAATGAAGCGGTGCAGAGGCAGATCCTGCGAGGTGGGACAATGCACAACTGGATCAGGTGTAAAACTCCCCCCACCCCGGCAGGGATCAGGACATTCACGGGTAGGGCTGAAGGTTTTCATTCCTTCTGATGAGGCAGAGTTGGCTCAGCTACACTGATGTGAGGGACAGCTGTCATGGCTTAGAAGGTGGCAGAATGTAGAGGAGGTATGGCAACCCTTTAGCATCATTCCAGCCTTTGGGATTGGAAAATGTTTAAAAGTTTTGTTATTTTTCATTTAATGGGGTTTTTTTTGCAAATTCTTTTGCCCTCATCCCTGGAAATATTCCAGGCCTGGTTGGATGGGGCTTGGAGCAGCTCAGGACAGTGGAAGGTGTTCCTGCCCATGGCAGGGGATGGAACTGGATGAGCTCTAGAGTCCCTTCCAACCCAAAAAAGTCTGTGATTCTAAAATTCTCTGATTAAAAGCCCTGGCAGTTGCACTTCTGCCTTGGAACGGTCTGACATGGAACTTTCAAAATATGACAGAAAAGACAATTGTTAGATTTTAAAATTTGCCTCTGCCAGAGGAGATAGTAGAAGGCATCCTGTGTGAGAGCCCAGCCCTGGGCCTGGGACATTTTGGGGGCCAGACATCAATGACTGTTTTCATTTCCAGACTTGGCTCTTCCATTCCCACATTCACTTTTTTTTAGAGTTTTGCTGTTGTGTGTAGCAGTTGAGCAAGCATGAAGAACTTCTTAGTAAGGTACTGCAGGAAATTATTGATTTTCTTTGCAAAGAAGTTCAGCTTATTTTAGTGAGCTACTGGATCATTTGGAAAATAAAGTTCTGGGCAAATGACTCGTCAGAAGGGCTGATGAGGATTGTGAAGCTGTAAAACACAGCAGCTCCTGTTCACAGGCAGCTGAAGGTGAGAAAATTTCTCATATGCATCACAGTTATTAAAATATCAAGTATCCTTCCCTGCCAATTATGTAACCCCTGTGCCACAAGAGCAAATTATTTTAATTATAGGATTGTTGCATGTTCAGAGAATTTCTTTGGAAAATAAAATAAGCTGAAATTCAGGCATTACAGAGGGAAAGAAAAAGGTTAATTGCTCTGAGCTAGAGACTTGTGCTGAGGGAGGTGGGATGCTCAGAGAAAATTCAGCAGGTCTGGCAGGAAACCCTGAACTCCAGTTAAATACAGGTTAGGTTGATTCAGTGCTGGCTTCTTACAGTTATATTATTGAAAGAAAAGGGTCATTAGTGGCTGTAGTGCAAACTATGGGAGCAGAGAAAGGGAAAAGAACATTTTTGCAGCTGGAACAGAGATGAGAAATGTCACCTGTACCTGAGGGCAGGTGGTGCCGAGGTCGTGGTGCCCCAGCCCCAACGCTGATCATGGTACCTAGCCTGGGTCTGGGTTTAATTTCGTATTCTGAGGCTTTGGAGCTACTTATCCAGCCCGTGGGTGCAGGCATGTGCTGATCTGACACTTCCAGGTTGATTTGATGAGGGCTGGGAGAAGCCCTCCTGCCTAGGCTGGTGCTGAGGGAATGATGCTGCTGCAGGAGAGAGGGATGGAGAAAGAAGGGAGCAGCCAGGAGAAGTGTGCCTTGGTTTGCAGTTCTGTCCTGGGGGCAGCGAGTGACCGTGGCCAGCTGAGGGTCGTGATGGCAAACATTCCTCGGCTTTGGAACGTGGTGTCCCAAGGACGTGTTTGGGCACGAGATGAGCAGCGAGGATTCAGAGAATCAAAGCAATTTGAAGAGGGCAAAACCGTGGAGATCTCACAGACACAATCAAACGTATGGGCTCACCCCAGTTGTAAATTTGGCTATTACAGGCACTGGGTCTGGCACAAGGGCCTGAGGCTATGACCCTGCTGGAGGCTGGCACTGAGTCATGGGCAGAGCAGCCCTTGAGCTCAGACACTGCAGACAGATGGATATTGGGGCCTGTAGGGAGGAGTCACATTGGAAAGTCCAGAAGTTGCTCTCTGTTCCCTTTCATGTGATGAAATATCCTTGTCAGACAATGGATCCTTTATAATCTGTCTCCTTTGCTACACAGGGGGAACAAGAATTGTATGGAAATGTTATCCAGATAAGCTGAATGAAACGAAAAGGGGTTTGCAGATACATTGAAATTTTTCTCCTTCAGACGATGAATCAGAGTTTAACCAGAAGAGAGGATTAAGCTAATATCTTTTGGACCAGTAATGTGTTTCAAAGGGCACACAAGCCACCGAGGTCTCCAGTGACTCTTTGTCTTACTTTTATTAAATACTTCATCACTCTAGAAAACACCTCAGAGCTTGTTACAGCTGAAGGCAGCTTTAAAATATGATAATATAATGCACCACAATGACATATCCATTTTACATCTCTCCATTCAGGCTGCAGAACAAGGACACTCATAACTGATGTGTCTAGGTATCTGGGAACTGCTCCTTGTTCCCAATCCCATTTGGCTGGTCCCTTGATGAGACCCTTCAGAAGGAAGTTTTACAGGGCATTCAGTATTCTAGGAATGTTTCTTGCCTTTCCAGGTAAATAATTCGCAAATATTGCCCAATTTTAGTTGGAGCGGTATATTCTATGTGCAAGAAAATGCTGGGCTGTCGTCTGCTCACAGAAGGGCTTGGGTGGGAAGAGATCTTAAAACTCATCTCATTCCACCCTTTTCCATGGGCAGGGACACCTTCCAGCAGACCAGGCAGCTCCAAGCCCTGTCCAGCCTTGCCTGGAGCACGTCTTCTCCCGTTTCAGGGGAAGGGGTTGAGCCTGGCAAACCCCAAACTGCGGGAGGCCGGCAAGGCACGGCTGCTGTGCTCAGCCGGGGCTGTTCCTGCTCGGGGTGGGGATGCTGGAGCTGCTCGGGGCAGGGACCGGGCACGGTGCGTCCCCACACCGAGCCCTCGGCTGGTGCAGCAGCCGTGCCCCGGCTCGGGGCTGCTCCCGGAGGGCAGCCAGCACTGATCTCCTGCAGCACAGGGGCATGCAGGGCTGTGCCCTTCTGCGAGCGCTCCTGCTGCTGGCCCGTCCTCTCACAGCCTTGACAAACACTCGGGAACTCCCAGACACAAATTAAAACCCAGGCACAGGAAAGCAAGATGGGCCTGCAGGCAGAGCAGCTGACATGAGTGCTCTCCAGGGACAGGTTCGTGGAGTACTGGTGGGATCCACACCTGAATTCATAGATGTCTGTACTCGGATATACACACGCAGGTACACAAACACATATGTTCCTTCAATTCTGCAATAATTCCATAGTGAACTAGGAAATAGTTCTGCTCAGTGAAAACACTTTATTGTAATTCAGAGCTTTGGATTATTTAATCAAAACCAGAAACCTTGCTCCACGAGCAGTTTAAACTCCTAAATCTTGATACACCCACTGGAGCTGGCTTTCATTCCAAAGAGCTGAGGTTTGGAAAGCTTCTATTTTCAGACACAAGTAGGATTTTTTGTGACAAACTCTCACCCTTCCTTGGAAAGTGGCATCCCCCCTCAGGGGAGCAGAGCCATCCCAGCCCCTCTGCCTGTCCCCTCGCTGGGATCTGAGTGTGAGAGAGGCTGCCTTGGGCAGTGCCACAGCACTGTCATCTCCTGGAATATTTTGGGTACCAGACCCACTCTTTTTCCTACACCAGAAAACGCTTTGTCAGCCACTGGCCATTTTGCTCCCAGCATGGATCTGTCCTCATAACTGAGCAGGAGAAATCTTGTAGTGGAGGAAATACATCCTGATGAACAGAATAAAACAAAAAGCTATGATCTTTGTCAGGATTCAGGTGGCCAAGTGCAGCCTCAGAGAAGGTTGAACATTTCCAACACACAGCAGGCCCTCGGAAGGAAACCTTTGCTGAAAACTCAGCTTCCTGAGGGCACAGCCCAGGTGCCCAGCACGCACTCAGGCAGCGCCACGGTCCTCCCCTCTTTGCTGTGAGCTCTCTTTTATCTCAGCCCCATTCCAAGGGAGTCAGACAAAGCCAGAAGCTGAGCTGGAGGAGCTGGGAGAAGGCTGGTGTTCCATGTTCTATATTATCAGAGCGATCACCATGGAAACGGGAGGATGGGACTGACCTTGTTAGTTTGCCACTGATCCTGCCAGGGCTCAGCCTTCCAGCTCACGTTAAGCTCCTCTGGGACTGGAGATGCACATCTGAAGTTAATAAATTGTTGGGGTAAAAGCCACAGAATTTTGGAAATGTGAAATGTAGGATCTGTTAATCTGCACTTCAGATGTGCTGACTGGAAAGGGAACAGCTATTTTTGTGCAAATGGTGCACTGAGATATAAAAGAGGTTTGCTATTAAGTTCAGTGTTAATTATACAATTCCCTGGGCTTTCCATTGCCTTTTTACACAGGTCTCCAACTGGGAAGATGCTAATCCCTGCTTCCTAGGCCTCTCTTGCAGCCTCATGCCCTGGGCAGTGTCTGTGGCAGGGCTCCCCTCTGGGGTTTGGGCAGTGACAGGGCTCAGAGTCCTGCCCTCCCCTCCCATATCTCTCATCTCACAGCAGCTTTTGTTACAGGGATGAGCCAAGCATCGCCCTGTGGGAGAAACTGGGAGTGTCCAAGTATCCCCCCTCACACACATGCTGAAATGTTGTTTTAGACACATTTTAATTCTACCCTAATGCTGAGACTTGGGGCTCATCTCATTCCCAGCAGAAGCGGCAGCTGTCCTTGGGCCAGGACACCAAGGGGAAGGAGAACAGAGAGGTCTTTGCTGCAGTGAAGGATGAGGAGCAGTTTGGAAATGCTGAATCTCCTGGAGTACTTAAAAAAATACATGCACTGGTCCCACGCTGCCTGTTTTGTGTCAGCCTGGCACCAACATCCCCAGGCCAAGACCTGCTGGTGCAGTTTGTGCAGGGACCTGCCCGAGACACTCAGTTCTGTGCAGAGAAAATATAGACAAGAAAGCATGCAAGACAACAAGAGCAGACTAAAAGGATTCCTAAAGGGGGCCTACAAAGGCTAGTGAGGCACTTTGGACAAGAATCTTGAGGGACAGGACACAGGGAATGGCTTCCCAGTGCCAGAGGGCAGGGATGGATGGGATATTGGGCAGGAATTGTTTTCTGGGAGGTTGGGCAGGCCCTCCGGTGGCTGCCCCTGGATCCCTGGCAGTGCCCAAGGCCAGGCTGGACATTGGGGCTGGGAGCAGCCTGGCACAGTGGGAGGTGTCCCTGCCATGGCAGGGGTGGGGCTGGATAGTCCTGAAGGTTCCTTGCAACCCAACCCATTCTGGAATTCTCTGATTTTGGGAGTCTATGATTACATCAGTCTATGACTCTATGATTCTGTGCTATTGAGAAAGGATTTAATTACATAAAACAACAGTCAAGTCTCAGCAATAATTGATGCACAAGTGATGCAGCAGTGGAATGTGGGAAGGGCAGCAGTGGAAGGCCCTGGCTGCTCACAGCACTCAGGCTACACATCCACATCTCGATTCCAGACCCCCAGGCTCTGTTTGCTTGTAGAGGCTCCCTGCAGGGACCCAGAGCTCAGGGCAGGGACTCCCCTCCAGGAACCTGAGTGTTGGTCCCATGGGATCCCGAGTCTCTTTTGATCAGTAACAGTAACAGTATAATTCTAAATTCCCTTGAAGACCTGTCTGTGGGCTGGCCACTGCTATCGGAATAAATCACTTTGTCTCCACACCTTGGCTCCAGAGCCTCAGCCTGGTGAGATCCATGCTCATGCCTGGAAGCGTAAGAAAATATTTACATGGATGTACTTTGTTTTCTGCTTTTTGGCCTGTGCTTACAAGTGCCCTATGCAGGCTTGCATCCAGCTGTTCGATATTATGAAGATGTTACTTTCATATTTATATTTAATTTCACCTCCAATTTTCTTGCAGGTTTTATATCTCTTTGCATTATTTGGACTTATTTACAGGGGTTTACAAAGAGGAGAAACCTTTCAGCATCCCTTTCATTCAATCCCATCACAAGTACTTTGGGTTGGAAGGGAACTTAAAACTCATCTTGTTCCATCCCTGTCATGGGCAGGCACCATCCACTAGACCAGGCTGCTCCAAGCCCTTTCCAACCTGGTCTTTTCTGCCATACCTTAATTTTCATAATAGTTGTTCTTCACAGCCCACAGAGAAAACATTCAGAAAAGGCTGAAAGTAATGCAGCTGGTATTTGAAGGGTTAATGCAGAGGACCTCAGTGGGCCAGCACAGCGTGTCCCCAGCTGAGTTCTGATCCAGGGCTCTGAACGTGGCACAGAAAGCTCCCCTGCCTCCAGCTCTGGGAGCTGTCCGTGCCGTGCCTTTACTTCCCTTCTGTTGACAAAATCTGCTCGAAACTCCGCTTTTCTTGGGCACGGAGCTCTCGTGGCACCTCTGGCGCCTCTCCCTTCCTCCGGGGCAGCGGCATCCTGAGAGGAGCTTTGCTGCTGCGGGAGGAGGTGACCCGGCACGCTGCTGGGAAGTGACCCGGCACACTCCCGGCACATCGCAGGCGCTTCCCCGGGTGGCTGTGCCGGCAGCCGGGGGCACGGGGGAGCCCGGCGCTGTCACGCGAAGTCCTGACAGCAGGAAGGACGTGGCAGGGGAATAAACATCCTCCGTCCTGCCTGTGGGAGGTCCTCAGGCACACAGATATACTTTATAAAATAATGTTTTGTCTTCTTTTTGCTGCAGCATGAAGGCGGGCCTGGTTCATGCGTTTAATTTTGTCTATAAAATAACACAGGCCAAAAATAGGAGTTTGGCATGGCATCAGAGAATATGGTCAAACTTTACTAAACAGTGAAACCTTGTCCAGGAGACAGAGCAGTTTATTTCCATTTTTTTTTTTAATCAATATTTAATTTTTAAACATTTGCATTTTATATTTTTAAAAATGAAATACTGAAGAGCTTTACCAAGACAAGAGAGAGCTCACTAAATTGGCTCTTCTGCACTGATAAAAGCAAACTCAGGTAGACTCTGGGTTTATTACTATTGCTTTAATTATTGTCAAGAAGATAAAAAGTAATGAAAAAAAAATCATTTATTTCCCTAATCTCGGTGGAACTTTCTTAAACTGGAGTTATCTCATAACAACAAACTTCAGAAAGGCAGTAAAGATGTAGCATTTTCCATAAAATGTTATAGAATCACAGAGTCACCTTGGGTTGGAATAAAACAAGTTTTAGAATAAAAACCAAAGCAGTTCCTGCACAAATCCGTGGTGTTTTGGTTTAGTACTGGAAGAAGGAGACCTGGGCATTGCTGGGAGACTTTTCGTGGCCTAGGAGATGTGTGGGAGAGAGAAAGCCAAGACAAAACCAGGAAGATTTTCCTATGGATCATATTTGCTCTGTATAGGAGGAATAAGGACAAATCTATTCGTCTGTCCGGAATGTTCAGGCTCTGAGGGGAGCAGGAATAATCGTGTTTGGAAAGGCCCGTGCGGGAGCGTAAATGCAGAGCACCAGGGAGGAGCCCGTGTCAGATGGAGGCCGTGCCGGATGGAGGCTGTGTTGGATGGAGGCTGTGTTATATGGAGGCTGTGTTGGGAGGAGGCCATGTTGGATGGAGGCCGTCATGTTGGATGGAGGATGTGCCAGGTGGAGGCTGTGCTGGATGGAGGCTGTGTTGGATGGAGGCTGTGTTGGATGGAGGCTGTGCCGGATGGAGGCCGTGTTGGAGGGAGGCTGTGCCGGATGGAGGCTGTGCTGGATGGAGGCCGTGCCAGATGGAGGCTGTGCCAGGTGGAGGCTGTGCCAGATGGAGGCGGTGTTGGATGGAGGCCATGCTGGATGGAAGCCGTGTTGGATGGAGGCCGTGCCAGATGGAGGCTGTGCCGGATGGAGGCTGTGTTGGATGGAGGCAGTGCAGGATGGAGGCTGTGTTGGATGGATGCCGTGCTGGATGGAGGCTGTGTTGGATGGAGGCTGTGTTGGATGGAGGCTGTGCTGGATGGAGGCTGTGTTGGATGGAGGCTGTGCCAGGTAGAGGTTGTGTTGGATGGAGGCTGTGCCGGATGGAGGCTGTGCTGGATGGAGGCCGTGCCGGATGGAGGCTGTGCTGGATGGAGGCCGTGCCAGATGGAGGCTGTGTTGGATGGAGGCTGTGCTGGATGGAGGCTGTGTTGGATGGAGGCCGTGTTGGATGGAGGCTGTGTTGGATGGAGGCCGTGCTGGATGGAGGCTGTGCTGGATGGAGGCCATGCTGGATGGAGGCTGTGTTGGATGGAGGCCATGTCGGATGGAGGCTGTGCTGGATGGAGGCTGTGCCGGATGGAGGCTGTGCCGGATGGAGGCTGTGTTGGATGAAGGCTGTGCTGGATGGAAGCCGTGCTGGATGGAGCCCGTGCTGGGTGGAGGCTGTGCTGGATGGAGGCTGTGTCGGATGGAGGCCGTGTCGGATGGAGGCCGTGCTGGATGGAGGCCATGCTGGATGGAGGCTGTGTTGGATGGAGGCTGTGTTGGATGGAGGCTGTGCTGGATGGAGGCCGTGCTGGATGGAGGCTGTGCTGGATGGAGGCTGTGCCGGATGGAGGCTGTGCTGGATGGAAGCCATGCTGGATGGAGGCCGTGTTGGATGGAGGCCGTGCTGGATGGAGGCTGTGCTGGATGGAGGCTGTGCCGGATGGAGGCTGTGCTGGATGGAAGCCGTGCTGGATGGAGGCCGTGTTGGATGGAGGCCGTGCTGGATGGAGGCTGTGCTGGATGGAGGCTGTGCCGGATGGAGGCTGTGCTGGATGGAGGCTGTGTTGGATGGAGGCCGTGTTGGATGGAGGCCGTGCTGGATGGAGGCCGTGCTGGATGGAGGCTGTGCCAGATGGAGGCCGTGCTGGCTGCCCAGTGACAGGGACAGCTGAGCACACGCAGGCAAGGTGCCGGGTGTGTCATTTGGCTGGAATGACTTGCCAGGGCACACACACTGGCTGGGCCAGGGCACGGACGGGCCTGTGGGCTGGGCAGTGCGATGGGCACGGCACAGCAGGACAGGGCTCGGTCCCTGCTCCATCTCACCCATCTGAGGGGTGTCTGCAGTGGAGCCTCAGGGACCTCCTGGGGTGCCTTGTTCCAGCTGAGCACCAGCACCACTGGTCATGCAGTGCCAGGCAACTCCATCCCTGGCAGTGTCCAAGGCCAGGCTGGATGGGGCTTGGAGCAGCCTGGGATAGTGGAAGGTGTCCCTGCCTGTGGCAGGGGTGGGATGAGATGAGCTTTAAGGTCCTTTCCCACCCAAAGCACTTTGTGGTTCTGTGATTCCCTGCCATGTGGCACTTTGGTTGCCCCTCACACACCCAGTGAGATGCTGCTGCTGCAAATTTTAGGATGATAGTTTGCTACAGGAATTCATTTTTAATGCATAAATTAATTACTTTGTTTTTGTGGTTGTGCAAAACTATGAGGTGAGCCCATGGTGCAGCTAGGTCAGGATGTGAGGGGCTGAGAGTGGAAGTATCCGGGATGCAAGGTCCCTGCCCACAGTGAGCTGATGTTATTTCTTCCAAGCAAGAACACAGATAATTTCAAAGAAAAATATTATCAGATATCAGAGTGGGTAACTTTGCGTTAAAAATAAAACTTTTCTTTTCTTTGTCCCTCAGGTATTTAATGAGAACAGTCCATAGAATCCTAGAATCATTCCACCCTAATCCATCTTCCAGCTATCAATGGTGCTTCTTTGTGAGGGGGGATAAAAGAGGTTTCAAAGGATGATGATGCCCTGGGATCCTCAGGCAGCGCCACCTGCCACAGACCTGGAGCAGAAAGCAGCACACAGGGAAGGGAGCTCTCCCCACCGTTAATTAAGTAGCTCTTTTCATCTGACTACAAATGGCTAAAATTAGAATCACAGATGTGATGACCCAAGGCTGGGCAGCGCTTGCAGTGCCACGCTCTCTGTGCAGGGTCTCCCATCACTGAGTGACCCCAGAGCAGGCTGTGCACCTAAAGCTTTACCTGCAAAGTCTGGATGGGTTTGGTGTGACAAATGCGGGGGACTGTGGTTGAGAATGAATTTGAGGTTTGAGACAGTCTTTTGGGAGAGTTCCAGCGGAAGTGGGAATTGGAGATGAACACAGGGCTCGTCTCGTGCATGTTTGCACTGAAATGAGTTCAGGATTCAAGCACAGTCGTACATTCCATTACTGAATGCGCACGGCTCTGATCTCAGTAATAGACTTGACTGGATAATTGCAGACACTCCTTAGCATTGCAGCCCGGCATAAATTAGCGTGAGTCAGAGCTGCTCTGCAGGCTGGGAATGGCAGCTACGGCTGGAGAGCGGAGCTGGGGGCTCTGCAGGAAACGTGGAGCCCCGTGCTCCAAACATCTGCCTGTCCTCGCTGCCCTCCTGCCCAGACACACTGGCTGCCAGCCTGAGCAAAACATTTGTGAAATGGCTTTTTGCAAAATTTTTGGTAAAATCTTTTTGCAGACTCTTTTGCTTCTTTTTCAATACAAAGTTCAGTTATTATACAAAAGATTATTCTATAAAAATTACTTATTAATCAATACAAAATTTAATACAGAGAGAAATAAACAGAAAAGATGGAAAGCAAAACTCAAAACTAATGTCTTGCACCACATCGAGGGGCAACTGAAATTTTTTTCTTCTAGGCAACTGCTACATTCCATGCAAAAGAATAGTGAAGAAAAAAAAAAAAGCAACCCAAAAAACCCCCAAACACCAAAACAACAACAACGAAAAAAAAAAAAAAAACAAACCAAAAAACCCCTACAAAAAAACACAAAAAACAAAAAACCCACCAGTTTTAAGTAATTTGAGCATTTGTTAACTGAAGGTGTTCCTCTTTTATTTCAAATGCATTTTTTCATAAAGATAAGGCAGAGCTGAGAAACAAAATTGGTGGTTTTGATTTCTGGATATGAAATATTTGGTTGGATCATTCCACTGCCCCCAGGTCAGTGCCAGCCCACGCCAGCCTGGAGCTGCGATTCAGCCCTTTGCAGCCTGGTGTGGGATTCAGGGCTCACTTTGGTGATGCAGCACAGAAAGCTTCACTCACTGGGACGGGCGAGAGGTGCAGAGCTGAGCCTGGTGAGACACAAACTCCTGCAGAGCTGCACAGGCTCCACACATGTGATTTCGAATGAATGCAGTTAAAACTGAAGGTATCAGCCAGAGCATTGCTGGTGCATCTTTCTGTCGTGTTTAAAAACTCCCCCATCCCCAGCGTGCTTGGCACGGTTCAGTTCGCCAGGCAGGTGGATCCAAACTCTCAGCAATCATCGTGGGCTGCTCCAAGAGGGTCAGGCTTTAATCAGAGCTTTCCAGTTCTCTTTGCTTTGCAAACAAATTAGAGCCGAAACAGGGCAGACGCCTCCAGCACCCTCAGTCCCTCCACTCCCACCCACGGGGCACTCCTGGAGCTGGGGCAGACTGGACTCAGCCTGCTGCACCAGTGGGAATGACCTTGCACAGGGAAAATGTGTTTGTTTTCCTCGCTGAGGTGTTGTGGGAAAGGGAATGTCGGGTTCAGACACACGGTGAAGGAGCTCAGCGAGCGGCGAGGCTGCAGCCCCCAGCTCCAGCCCCCGACATGGGCAGCTCAGCCGGAGCTGAGGGCACGGGCTGAGCCCTGCCAAGCCCTGTCTGACACCCTCTCTGTCACCCTCAGCCCTGGAATGGCCACTGCCAGCTCCCTCTGTATCATCTCACGGTCCTGTTCCTTCTTTGCTCCACCACCAGTGAATTTCCGTGTCTGCTATGCCATGGAAAAATGGCATTTTCCTACCTTGTTACCACTCTTCATGCTTTTCTCACTTTATTTTTAATCGGGGCAGCCTCTGGTTTCATTGGCATGCAGAGGACACGCCAGTGTCTGGCTGCTCCCTCAGATTCCCTGAGAACGATTTCCACGACTGATTGGTGTTTTCTAATACTCTGCATAATAGAGCCTTCCCAAAATACATATCTCTCCTTGATTTCTCTATCGAGGCTCTGTAATTTCACTTCTTTCACGTCTTTGACGCCTGATGAGGAAGTCGCCATGTCCCCCGTGCCTGCTGGGATGCCGATGTCCCCCCACACCCGGGTCCTGCCCTGCCCTGCTCCCACCCCACCGGCTCCGCTGCTGCGGGAGCTCGCACTGCTGGAGAAATTAAATAACTGAAGTGGCTCCAGCAAATCTTAGCAATAACACACTGGCAGTGCCTGAAAGGGCACGAACAGAGTAACACGTACACCCGCAGCCTCTGTAATTAATTGTTACGACTCGCTTTGCGCCTGTGTCGGAGTTGTGTTAAAATCCTGCTCGGGCAGCCTCGGGAGGTTCAGCCAGCGCACGAGTACCGCGCAGCGTTGTCTGGTTGAATGCACTCGGGGGGGAAGCTGCAGGGCCCCGCGGCTCCGGGATGTCTGCAGGCTCAGCAGCCAGCCCAGCTCTCCCCGGAGCCGGCACTCCCCTTCCTGTACAACCACCTGCTCATTAGGCACCGTCAGTACGAGCTTTCAGGAGATCCTCGAAGCACCACGTCTATGTTCCTGTGCCGGGGTTTGAGGAGTTTTATGTCTCCGACAATTCCCGTGTCGGTTTACTGGGTCCTCGCCTCCCGGATCACAGCCCCTCCCCAGGGCAGTCCTGTGGCGATGGCATTTGGGGACATTCTGGGTGGTGTCCCATGGCAGCGGTGCAGCCGTGGGGAGCCCACCCTGTCGCACTGGATCTTCACACTCATGTCCAGACACACTCCTGGCACAGACGTGCCACGGGCACAGCATTGCTCTTTCCATGCTTGGCTCTGACACAATTTTCCATCCAGCCTGACTAGAATATTTTCCGTGTCACAGCTCTGGCTTTGTCCCTACTTCTTTATTTTTATTGGATGCCCAGGTTGGACACGGC